>LPNX010998296.1:7544-23201 GCA_001517045.1 Pseudotsuga menziesii | reverse complement strand
GGATAAATACCCAAGAGCACATTCGATAAATATTTGTGAATGGTAGTATTCCCTCTCAAGATATTCAATTGTCATGGATTCTAAACAACAATTTCACACATCCTTGTCTATTTGTGTACCTATCAAGTTATGAACACATTAACAAAGATCGAACACAAACAATTTGCACTACTACGAACATAACCTCATTACATTGAACCTTTGTAGTGAAATCATGGTCATTCCTCCTCTCATGCTATATAGGGTGTAATCTTTCACCGCCAAAAGTAGTTACGATTGCAAGGGGAACATCTCTCAATAATGAAAATCTCAATATCTCTCAAATTTGAACTGCAAATGATCAAAATAACTATCCCAAGTTCTTGCATTCCTTTTTATAAACTTCATTGAGGACTTTCCTCCTCATTCTAAATTTCTCTCAGAAAAATCAAATAAAATTCAAATTATTGGAGAGAATCATTATTCATGACACATAACCTCCCTTATAATGTTATATTTTCCCAAATAATACCTCAGTCACCTTTGCTAATTCCAATTAGGGGTTTCCTTCCTTGACTGAGGGGATTGACAACTAACTTATCGGCCCAATCACCCTTCATGCATCCTCCTTGGATAAATTTAGGATGAAGAGTTTTCATAGATTGCCATAGCTTGTCATAGATTATGTCATAAGCTGTCATACATTCATTTGTGGGTTACACTTCACAAATGCACCCTACTTGGCTATTTTAACTTGAGGCTTCTCCATGAGATTCCATGGGAGTTACTCTTCCCATAGTGCACCCTTTCTTGGATACTTTTATCCTGAGGATTTACATCTCCTTTGGGGACAAATCAACCTCGTATGTTCCCTCCGTTGATGATTAGACCATTTCCACCCCATTTATGAATTTCATTCCATATTATTACAAACAATTACGATCCACATCACCCATTTTTTATTTACATTTCAATTTGCATAGTGACCATAGGCCAAATAATTCTCTTAATGTTGTTGGTTCCTCGTCCACTCCGTTACTCTTGTTGATTCCCCCTCTGGTCGAGGATCCTTCGATGTGCCTTGCATTAATAGCTTCTTTGTAGTAGGGATATGCTCCCTCCTTCACCCACAATATGCTAGGTGTTCTCACCAAATGCTTAATGTTGCATGTCAATTTTCCAACTGTCTTCCCCTTTATATGCATTAATATTTCTGTCAATTTTATTTGACCTCGTAACCAAACCAAGTAAACCGCAAAACAAGCATAATGTATAATTTCTTGAAGCACGGACAAATATTCTATTTTTTCATGTTAGAATTTGATCCCCCATTTTAAAAACACGAAAAACATGCCAGCTTAAAAGCAATTATAGAAACACATATAAATCATTTGACAGATGACTGAATAGTTGAAAACCCTAGGGACATTGAAAAAATAAAAAATTAAAAGGCACTAGCATTATTCTAGGCATGAATTAGAAGATCATGGTTTTGAGTTTACCTCGGAAATTCTCGAGTTCAATCTTCGCCAGGGCCCTGTCAACCTAAAAGCCGACATTGGAAGGGTCAATGCCGATTTCCAGTGTGTAAATAAAGAGTTCCTGCTTGAACTCATCTTCTTGAAATATTTGATAGCCCGCCTATCAATATCCTCAACCATTATCATTGTGCTTGCAAAAATTTGATCAAAGGATTTCTCGATGATATCAAATAAGAATGAAAACCAAAGAGAAAAAAAAATTAACGAGGCTTCCTTTTTTGGGACATCTCAACATTTGAATTCCTTGCTGATATTATGGATAGATTCAAAAACATATAAGACTAACCATTTGAAAAACATCAAATAAACAAAGGTGGTCAACGAACGAAGACAAATACATTAAATTTTGATAAAAAAAAGGTACCTAGTTTAATGCTTCTTGAAAAAGGGATTATATGTGAATGAAGTGTCAAAGTGAGAAATTTCGAGAATACTAGGCCCATTGTAAAATTAATTATTCCAACTGCTCACATAAAGTCTCAATTAGTGTTTGTATGAGCCAAGATTAAAAAATAAAATGTTTATATTTTTATGTAGGTCTATTGCGATTAACATTTCTCTTATTGCCAACTCTTTTCATAAAACTTTTAGCAAGGATTATTATGTTCACTCATGATTATATAATTTATTTATGATAATGAATTATTAAAATTTATTAAATAAATAAAAATAATTAGATAAAATAAATTTTAAATATCTATTTTATATACAACTATATATTTTTAATTTATTTTCATCATAAAGTATATAAATTTGTTAATTTAAAATATTTTAAATTAATTAAAAAGTAAAAAGAGATGCCAAATAATGTAAAATTTTAAAAAGTTGAAAACTTGACAGAAAATTTTAGAAGTTGAATTTTCTTCCAAGAACATTTTATTTTTATAATTATATTTCAAGACTTTTATAAAAAATTAATTTCACTTTTTATAAAACTAATTTTTCAATAAAAATATAAACTAATTTCTTATAAAATTAAATTTTCCATATCTTCTCTCTCTATATATTATAAGGACACTTCTTATTAAACTCTTAAATGCAATATGTATTTCATTATGTATTGTAAGATATGATGCAATTCAACAGTGTGAAGCATTCTCTTAATAATGCCAAAAAACAATTCCTTAGAGATACCGATTATTGTTTTTAGTTTGGAAAATTTTCTCAAAAATAAAATCCTTAACCATACATACCATATTTTTTTTAATTTAAATAATTATTAAACTAATAAGAAGGGAACCATTTTTCTTAAGGGGATATTTCGTACTTGGTAAAATACTTTTCTTAAGGTTTCCCCATAACTTTGATAAAAGTTCTTTTATTAAGATGAAAAAATTCAAAAACTTAATACCCATGGACACACATATATGACACTGAAATTACCCCTGACTTGTATATGAAACTTTAATTACCTATGGTCGGTGTCAAAACAATTGCCCCTCACTAAAATTTTCTAACTAAGATTGCTCAAAGGCTCACAACTACCCAATTTGTGAGTACACTTTTTAGACAGGAATAGTGAAACCAAACTCATATTTTAAGTTAAAATTTGAGCATAGCCCAATTTTTTAGTACACTTTTCAATAGGAAAAATAGTGAAACGAGTCTCATATTTCACAAGTTAAAATTTAGGCATGGCTATGTGAAGTTTGAGGTATGAGTAGAAAACAAAGAAAAATATGACACACCAAAAACCATGTTGCATTTAAAAATACAAAAAGATGGCAGTGGCTCAGCGAACAACCTAAAATAAGTCTCGATATTTTAATATAATGATAAGCTGAGCCTTAATTACATAATTGTTTGTTTCTAAAGTCAAGCCAGGAATAGAATATCTACACCCAATCCATTTTGTTTTCTTTGATGTGTTCAAAAATTTGCCGAAAGCATGAAAGGTGAGCGGTACAGACATTTCCAAAAACCTCGGCCAAGATATACATCCAGCAATATTTCGTCACTGCAAAACTCCGGACCTTGGATCTGGATGCTCCAAGAAATGTGCTCAATCTCTCTACCCTTATGTGTAGATCCATTATGATCAAAGGTGGCTTGATGTTTATGTCGAATTCTAAAACCATTCCTCTTTTATGGCACTATTGGTCAGGCCCTGGTTGATTTCAGAAAGAGTTTTTATGCTTCTAGTAGTAGTGTACTTTTAGGAGTCTCATCGATAAGCAGTAGACTTTAGTTTTATGTTTGAGTTTCATAAACAGTTTTACTTGCTTAGTGAGTGAGAAGGTTAACCGCTTATCAAACTTGATATTTTTAAGAACTTTAAACTAAATGAATAAAACTATTTATGAAACTATAAGCTCAAACTGAAGTTAGTTGCTTATCGGTGGGACTAATAAAAGTACAGTAATGCTAGAAGCATGCCTTATTATTAGTCCCTTCCCACGGCTGCATGGACTCTATGATTCGGCTTGCCACCATTTCTATTATTCCTCGCTTGAAAAAAAATATTTAACCAAAGTATTCTATGCATCTTGTTTTCAACATTTATTTCAACCAATGAAAATATTTGAACTTTTATATCATCCAATAGAGTTGTTTGTGTTCTTATTTGGCCTCATCCAGAGGAAAAGGATGAGGAAAATAGATTTTTGAAGCTTTGATCGTATGTTTGGAGAGCATAAATTTTGAATATTATCCAAATTCTAAGTAATGCTAGATATAAGTCTAGCATTAATCAACCAACACTTAATGTTTTAGCTTTGCATTTAACTATAACCATCAAAAAAACTATAATGTAAACTTAGCATGCTAGCTAGTTGTTGCATGTTGGTCGGGCGTCTATGCTTATGCAGGGATGTGTGCATGCCATCTCTTCCTCTTATATTTGCCTTCTATGTGGAGTGTTGTAATGTGCTTTCTCTATTGGAAAACTAGAAAACCAAGAACAAACTTAACTTCTGCGAGTGCGTGGACTCCTCCTGTGAAGATGGCCAACAAAGGTATTTCATATTTTTATTTTCAGCTAGTGTTTTTTTTAACTATATTAGACTTACTGAACTCCAAAATAAACTAGTAAGCTGCTAATCAACATGAGTTCAAAAGAAAAGGAACTAGGCCAACTCCTCCTTAAAAGGAAGAAACACCAACTTTAGAGGCAACTTGGAAGGCTACGCTCCCCTCACGTGTAACCTTCAGAAATGTGAGACATGGGAGACAGGCCGCCGTGGAGATCCTCCAAAAAGCTCATCCTGCTACTAGACAAGGATAGCTTGGGCTATTGCATGTTGATTAGAACGACTTCATTGGACTCAAGGCCAATAATAATATGATTTCATTCCTAGAAGCCTATATGCCATGACAGTTTTAAATCATTTCAATTTTTTCAAAAAATGGCAGATCGATCATAACAAAATTAAAAATCCATATGTTACAATAATCTCGCCCATATTCTTACGAGATATGGAAGCACTACAGCTCTGAGACAACCCAGACTTACGTATCCAAATATAATTTTGGTGAATTGTTAATAAGTTATGATTGGTACATTGCACTTACCTCTTCTTTGCTTCGATTGGATCGTTAGTTTGAAGAACACCCTGCCAAGTATTGGCTATGAGGGAAGCACCTGAGGTTTGGGCAGGAGAAGTTATTTTAGACACCAACCCTACGTCCTTCGATCTGTTTACAACTTCAGGTATTTTGTCTACCATGCGCCGTGGAATGTTTTGACTTAGAGCTATCCTAGTCTGTCCACCGTCGGGAGGTGCAGAAGAAACAACTTTAATGGACGCACTTTCATCTCGATCATCATGTATTATTAGAAGAAAATAAAAAATCATGAATTTGCAATTTAAAAATTTAGTAGAGAGGATAATTTGTCTTAATACTTGTAAAAAGATTGGATTCTTTTGAGTTATACTTATAATCTTGGATTTAAAATGGAGTTCTTTGAAGTGCCTAACAGTAACTTTAAGTGCTTGATAATTATGTATTTAAAATGAATATATGCAAAACAGCAAACACTGTAGAATACCTATCTATTTTGGCAATAACAACAAAATGGAGAACTTGCAGAACTGGCATAACAACAAAATGGAGAACTCGCATAGCGTCATTATGTGGGTGCAATAACCACATTGTGAGCAATTTGATTAACATAGCAATTTGGAGCATATTGGTCTCAACTTCAATAACAAGAAAAATGGAGCTCACCCACACAAGTGAAGCAATTTTAGTAATATACAAAGTGAGCATTTGCAAGTTTGAAGTTATTATCAACTTATTATTTATATTGTTAATTGATGCACGGCGTGACCCAGTCAAGAAATAGTTTTTATAATAATTTGAGCGATTCTATTGTGATGTTATAGCTGATAGCTGAGTAACGAACACTCTTCTTTGTCAACTTTCGCTTTAGAACGTGCTTATAAAAAGATTTTGTGTGCAATTGATAGC
The DNA here is from genome assembly GCA_001517045.1 of Pseudotsuga menziesii. Lineage (NCBI taxonomy): Eukaryota > Viridiplantae > Streptophyta > Pinopsida > Pinales > Pinaceae > Pseudotsuga > Pseudotsuga menziesii. The sequence goes on along the minus strand of LPNX010998296.1, from coordinate 17,271 downwards.
AAGGACCTCTGCCCATAGGATCTGCGAGGTGTTCTCAACATCAGCTCTGCGTCTGAGTGGAACAATATCGATTAAAGCTTTAATAGGAACCTAAGAAGTATAAAGAAATGAAGCACTGAAAATTCGCAATCGTTACCTAGCATCATTCGGAATGAGCTTAAGGCAAGAATGCAGAACGCTCTCTGGATATTGATAATGCACTCAACGCCAGAACTGCAGAAGGATTCTAGGTTCTAGACAAGGTATTTGGGGCAAAAATCAACAACATCCTCGAAGCTACTGTAAAATTCAAAATAAAAGCAATAAAACCACTTAGTCGTCTCCTAAATCACTTCCTATAATTATTATATTCCACACAATTTCCCAAAATCATCAATCCCTCGCTATGCCGAGCCGACTTCCCAAAATGGTTAAAGCAATGCAGAGAGAGAAGACTATTTATTTACAAGGATTCACGATTTTAGGCATTCAAATTTTTCGTTCGGTTAACTTACCATTCGGATTGATTGATTGGATTCAGTCTTCACATTTTTCACTGAAAAGAAACGTTAGATATCGTTTCCTGCAGGATTAGACGTTATCCGTCTCCGATTTGCTGAGGGTTATTGATATCGAGTTTTCTGATAGGGGTGGTGTTATTGAAATCTAAATGGGAGAAGGGAGTAAGAAGTTCGCCCCGCTGAATCTCAACGACATTTATGGGAAGAAAGAGGTGAAGTCCAAGCTTCCTACCCTGATAACAAAGGAAGACAAGAAAGAGCTTCCTCGTAGAGAAATGCTTGTTCTCACAGCACAGAGACCAAATCACGCATTCCTTCTAGCCAAAGATGAGGAAGGGAAAAGCATTAATTCATTCCAGCTCGGATCCAATATCTCGTCCCCCTCTCCCTTGAAAAAGGAGGAGAGTGTTCGTAATGCATGGACAATCAAGAACCAGGTTGGAGTTGTTGTTTGTAAGGAATTAGAACAAGTGAACCTAGATGAGCGTGCGAATGGAAAAGCAGAACCCAAAAGGGAAACTCCCACTCCTATCTCGCACTCCAAGATTGAGGGTGAACTAAGATGTATTCAGACCAGCAGGCCGTTACCACCTGCGTTGCCACGCGATCGGGCTGTGCGGGATTGGGATGACGACGAGCGGTCAAGGCACTTCTACACCAACAGAATACGGAAATGAACTATATACACGAGCAAAATAGTGGAGTGAACTACTTTAGCGACGCCTATATGCAGTATGTTAACGATGGTGGTGAGATGCAATATTTTAGCGATGGCGATGATGACGCAGATTGCTGTTAAATAATAGGTTACAAGGTAGAGTAGGTTTACAGGTTTCATTCATATATTACTAGGTAGATTAGGTGACCAGATTATCTTTATAATTACTTTAATATTTTCCATGTATCTTATATAAAACTTTTAAAATATATAAAACTTTTATATTTTATTTTATCTTTTCTATTGTTATAATGTCTCTTTCTATTTTTCTTTTTTATACGGAGATAATTTTACTTTTGAAATAACAATAGTCATATGAAACTTAATCCTATTCTTTAAAATATAAAAAACAATAATATGATAAATAAAATAAAATAATATTAAAATTGAATTAACATAAACGTAAAATATGTAGCTAATAATAATCTAAGGTCATGACATATTAGTGGAAGAGGGTCGTGGTTTAAGCAATATATTGATGAGATTTAGAAGGATCCACGACCACCAATCGAGAGCCAAGGGTATGGAGAAGAGAAGAACCACGAGCGGAGGTCACGGGTATCTTGTACATGAATATCATCAACTTGTAGAGAGACCTTGGAAGCCATTAGGGGTACAAAACCTCTTGTAAGGTGTCAACCTCAATTTTGTGTAGCCTATGGAAGCTATGGAGGATTTTTTAATTGCATGCCAAAATTTTCTATTGTTTTGTATGGATGGCCCTAGTAGAGATATTGATCATTTGAAAGGCTTTATAGAATCCTTGTTCTTATTTTTGTTATGGACTGAGACCCTGGATTCCATGTTTTTAGACTTTGAATATCTAAGCTTATTGTTCATTTCAGCAATATTTCGGCACTGTGGAGAAAAACCAAGAATTCCATAGCGTTTCAAATGTTTGTTACATTGTGGTTTCCCATTCATTTGCACCAAATCTAAACTTTTATGTTTTGGTACATTCCATTTAAAATGGTTAAATTAACTTTGTTGATAAAATTTTCTCTCAAATTATGTATTCTATTTTGGTTTTTGGGCCATGGTTTTGTTGTTTTATGATACTTTTGTGGTGTATTTTTTATGCCATGGTTATGTGATCATCGTGGTCCACTCGTTTTTTGGGGGGTACCTTCTTATGCTTACTACTAGAGTCATTTGTCATTTTTTTGGGAATGCTTTGACCGATCTTGGGTCCATCTTAAGGCTTTCGCCCTCATAGCCCCTCTTCTTTTCAATCTTCTTGTAGTGGTCCACCTTTTTTGTGACCTCCAATGCCCCAACCTTGTGCTCCATAGCTTTGGCTACATGCTCATTGTGGTTGTTGGCACTCTCTTTTTGACACAAGCTTTTAATTTTTGGATGCTTCTTTGCTGTCTTGTTTATGGGAGCATTGTCTTCCTTGTGGGTGTAGAAAATTGCACGAGCCCCTCGTGTTGTAGCTGTCATTGTCACCTATGTGCCTCTTTCGACATAATAAACTCTTGCCACCGACATCACCAATAATGTTATATGAATTAACTTTCTCTCTTCATTGTGCATGTAGGATAGGTGGTTGTACCTCTTTGCACTCCATCTGTTGATAGTATCCAAAACCACACCACATGCTTCTGTCACTTCTTTCCTTGAAGAAATGAACCTTCTTGCTATCAAACAATAAGGAAAAAATTGATGGGATTTGGAAGCATCCACGACGACAGATCGAGCGCCAAGGGCTTGGAGAAGAGAATAACCACGAGTGGAGGTGAGGGGTGTCTTGGATGGACCTGATCAACCTGTAAAGAGACATGTCAAGCCATTAGGGGTACAGAACCTCTTGGAAGGTGTCAACGTCAATTTTGAGTAGCCTATGGAAATTATGGGGGATTTTTTTAAATGCATGCAAAAATTTTCTATTGTTTTGTATGGACGGCCCGAGTAGAGATATTGATCATTTGAAGAGATTTATAGAAAACTTGTTTTGGTTTTGGACTCGGATCCTGGATTCCTTGTTTTTAGACTTTGAATATCTAAGCTTATTGTTCATTTCAACAATATTTGTGCATTGTGGAGAAAAACCTAGAATTCCATGGCGTTTCAAATGTTTACATTAAATTGTGATTTCCCATTCATTTGGTTGAAATATGACTTATTTGCATAAAATCTAAAGTTTTATGTTGTGGTATTCCATTTAAAATGGGTAAATTAACTTTGTTGATAAAATTTTCTCACAAACTATGCACTCTAATTTCTTTTTTCGGCCATTATTTTGTTGTTTTATGATACTTTTCGGGTGTCTTTTTTATTCTATTGTGTGCATTCCTTATGTGAGATTGAAGGTCCACTCTTGTTTTTTGGGGTACCTTCTTATGCTTACTAATAGAGTCGTTTGTGATCTTTTTGGGAATGATCTGACCCATTTTGTGTCCATTTTAAAGATTTTTTCCTCATAGCCCCTCTTCTTTTCAATATTTTTGTGGTGGTCCACCTTTTTTGTGACCTCCAACGCCTCAACCTTTTTCTCCTTAGATTTGGCTACATGCTCATTTTGGTTGTTGGAACTCTCTTTTTTTGCACAACCTTTTATTTTTTGGACACTTCTTTGCAGTCTTGTTTAGGAGAGCATTGTCTTCCTTGTGGGTGTAAAAAATTGCACAAGCCCCTCCTCTTGTAGTTATCACTGTCACCTATGTCCCTCTTTCCACATAATAAACTCTAGCAATCCCCATCACCAATATTGTTATATGCATTAACTTTCTCTCTTCATTATGCATGTAGGATAGATGGTTTTACCTCTTTGTGCTCCATCTGTTGATAGTATCCCCAACGACACCGTGTCCTTGTGTCCCTTCTTTCATTCACTAAATGAAGCTTCTTGCTATACTACTCAAAGACAATAACACCAAGGGTGTTTCTCCTACCATAAGGGACCCCGTGTAGATTCCATGGCATTGCCACCTTAACAAGCCACATGGCCTTAACATGGACATGGACCCTTTTACACATTAACACACAAAGGATGTGTGGCATAATTTTAGATTGACGCGTCATCCATCACCTACCATGTGGCACCGCATAACTATGACACATCAGTTTTGTGATTCGTCTCTACATAAGTGTTGGGCATACACCACCTATCAATAGGTTGGACATTTTGTTGCACTTCAAAGAAAACTCCAAACCCATATCTCTCTCTATATCACAAAGTAAAACATACCAAACTCTTGGGTGGAATTGAATCGTAGTAAGGGGAATGTTACCACCCCCTCTTAACCAACCAGTAAACTACTTAATGTTGAAAAAAAAAAATTGTCGACGTATATCGAAGTTCAGCATTGGTAGTTTTGTGTGTCCAATTCAAGATAGCTAAAGGAATTATTGGATAAATACCCAAGGGAAAATTCGATAAATATTTGTGAATGGTAGTATTCCCTCTCAACATATTCAATTGTCATGGATTGTAGAAAACAATTTCACACATTCTTGTCTATTTGTGTACCTATCAAGTTATGAACACATTAACAAAGATCGAACACCAACAATTTGCACTACTACTGACTTAGATCCCAATCACTCCAGTGTGAACTCAAACAATTAACCAAACATGAACATAACCTCATTACATTGAACCTTTGTAGTGAAATCATGGTCATTCCTCCTCTCATGCTATATAGGGTGTAATCTTTCACCCCCAAAAGTAGTTACAATTGCAAGGGGAACATCTCTCAATAATGAGAATCTCAATATCTCTCAAATTTGAATTGCAAATGATCAAAAGAACTATCCCAAGTTCTTGCATTCCTTTTTATAAACTTCATTGAGGACTTTCCTCCTCATTCTAAATTTCTCTCACAAAAATAAAATAAAATTCAAATTATTAGAGAGAACCATTATTCATGACACATAACCTCCCTTATAATGTTATATTTTCCCAAATAATACCTTAGCCACCTTTGCTAATTCCAATTAGGGGTTTCCTTCCTTGACTAAGGGGATTGACAACTAACTTATCGGCCCAATCACCCTTTATGCGTCCTCCTTGGCTAAATTTAGGATGAGGAGTTTTCACAGATTGCCATAGCTTGTCATAGATTATGTCATAAGCTGTCATACAATCATTTGTGGGTTACACTTCACAAATGCGACCTACTTGGCTATTTTAACTTGAGGCCTCTTCATGAGATTCCTTGGGAGTTACTCTTCCCGTAGTGCACCCTTCCTTGGATACTTTTACCCGAGGATTTACATCTCCTCTGGGAACCATTCAACCTCGTATGTTCCCTCCTTGGATGATTAGACCATTTACACCTCATTTATGAATTTCATTCCATATTATTACAAACAATTACGATCCACATCACCCGTTTTTTATTTACATTTCAATTTGCATAGTGACCATAGGCCAAATAATTCTCTTAATCTTGTTGGTTCCCCGTCTGCTCCCTTAATCTTGTTGATTCCCCCTCTGGTCGAGGATCCTTCGACGTGCCTTGCATTAATAGCTTCTTTGTAGTAGGGATATGCTCCCTCCTTCACCCACAATATGCTAGGTGTTCTCACCAAATGATTAATGTTGCATGTCAATTTTCCAACTCTCTTCCCCATTATATGCATTAATATTTATGTCAATTTTATTTGACCTTTAATGTATAATTTCTTGAAACAAGGACAAATATTCGAGTTTTTCATTTTAGAATTTGATCCCCCATTTTAAAAACACGAAAAACATGCCAGCTTAAAAGCAATTATAGAAACACACATAAATCATTTGACAGATAACTGAATAATTTCATCACGACTTTAGGATATGGTTTAAAACCCTAGGGACACTGAAAAAATAAAAAATTAAAAGGCACTAGCATTATTCTAGGCATGAATTAGAAGATCATGGTTTTGAGTTTACCTCGGAAATTCTCGAGTTCAATCTTCGCCAGGGCCCTGTCGACGTAAAAGCCGACATTGGAAGGGTGAACGCCGATTTCCAGTGTGTAAATAAAGAGCGCCTACTTGAACTCATCTTCTTGAAATATTTGATAGCCCGCCTATCATTATCCTCAACCATTATCGTTGTGCTTGCAAAAATTTGATCGAAGCATTTCTCGATGATATCAAATGAGAATGAAAACCAAAGAGAAAAATAAATTAACGAGGCTTCCTCTTCGGGGACATCTCAAGATTTGAATTCCTTGCTGATATTATGGATAGATTCAAAAACGTATAAGACTAACCATTTGACAAACATCAAATAAAAAAAGGTTGTCAAGGAACGAAGACAAATACATTCATTAGAGGAAAGTTCAACTCAAAATGGGCCTTTTAACTTTTATTCAAATTCCATGTCATCATGTGTTAGCCAATGAAATTGCTTTAAATTTGAAATACCGTATAGGTCTTAAACACTTTTTTAATATAAATTTGGGGATAGCTATCATAAAAAAAACTACTTTTTTTGTTTGTATTTTTGACATATCTCTCTGTGTTTTTACTCAAATTTTGATCGAGAGAGCTTGTTGGATGTGGAATTTAATTCCACATCCAATGAGTACCCACTCCGCATACTTTTGACGGACCTCACTACCCCAAAAACAAGAAATACCTGAAAAAATAGAATGATGACATCATCATTGCATTTTTTCAGGTATTTCTTATTTTTGGGGTAGCGGGGTCTGTCAAAAGTATGCGGAGTGGGTACTCGTTGGATGCGGAATTTAATTCCGCATCCAACGAGCTCTCTCGATCGAAATTTGAGTAAAAACACAGGGAGATATGTCAAAAATACAAACAAAAAAGTAGTTTTTTTCTTTTCTTCCTCTAATGAAATTTTGATTAAAAAAGGTACCTAGTTTAATGCTTCTTGAAAAAGGGATTATATGTGAATGAAGTGTCAAAGTGAGAAATTTCGAGAATACTAGGCCCATTGTAAAATCAATTATTCCAACTGCTCAAATAATGTGTCAATTAGTGTTTGTATGAGCCAAGATTAAAAAATAAAGGGTTTATATTTTTATGTAGGTCTATTGCGATTAACATTTCTCTTATTGCCAACTCTTTTCATAAAAATTTTAGCAAGGATTATTATGTTCACTCATGATTATATAATTTATTTATGATAATGAATTATTAAAATTTATGATGATGAAGTCCAAGCTTCCTACCCTGATAACAAAGGAAGACAAGAAAGAGCTTCCTCATAGAGAAATTATTTTTCTCACACCACAAAGACCAAATCACTCATTCCTTGTAGCCAAAGATGAGGAAGGGAAAAGCATTAATCCATTCCAGTTCGGATCCAATATCTCGTCCCCCTCGCCCCTGAAAAAGGAGGAGAGTGTTCGTAATGCATGGACAATCAAGAACGAGGTTGGAGTTGTTGTTTGTAAGGAATTAGAACAAGTGAACCTAGACGAGCATGCGAATGGAAAAGCAGAACCCAAAAGGGAACCTCCCACTCCCATCTCGCACTCCAATATTGAGGGTGAACTAAGATGTATTCAGACGAGCAGGCCGTTTCCACCTGCGTTCACACCTGATCGGGCTGTGCGGGATTGGGATGACGAATAGCAGTCAACGTCACTTCTACACAAACAGAATACCGAAATGAGCTATATACACGAGCAGAATAGTGGAGTGAACTAATTTAGCGATGCCTATATGCAGTATGTTAACGATGGTGAGATGCAATATTTTAGCGATGGCGATGATGACGCAGATTGCTGTTAAATAATAGGTTACAAGGGTAGAGTAGGTTTACAGGTTTCATTCATACATTACTACGTAGATTAGGTGACCACATTATCTTTATAATTACTTTAATATTTTGCATGTATCTTATATAAAACTTTTAAAATATATAAAACTTTTATATTTTATTTTTATCTTTTCTATTGGTATAATGTCTCTTTCTATTTTTATATGGAGATAATTTTACTCTTGAAATAACAATAGTTATATGAAACATAATCCTATTCTTTAAAATATAAAAAACAATAATATGATAAATAAAATAAAATAATATTAAAATTGAATTAACATAAACATTTAATATGTAGCTAATAATAATCTAAGGTCATGACATATTCGTGGAAGAGGGTGGTGGTTTAAGGAATAGATTGATGAGATTCGAAAATATCCACGACCATCGATCGAGAGCCAAGGGACTGGAGAAGAGAACAACCACGAGCGGAGGTCACGGGTGTCTTTTACATGAATATCATCAACTTGTAGAGAGACCTCGGAAGCCATTAGTGGTACAAAACCTCTTGGAAGGTGTCAACCTCAATTTTGTGTAGCCTATGGAAACTATCGAGGATTTTTTAATTGCATGCCAAAATTTTCTATTGTTTTGTTATATGGATGGCCCTAGTAGAGATATTGATAATTTGAAGGTCTTTATAGAACCCTTGTTCTTGTTTTCATTATGGACTCAGACCCTGGATTTCATGTTTTTAGACTTTGAATATCTAAGCTTATTGTTCATTTCAGCAATATTTCTGCACTGTGGAGAAAAACCAAGAATTCCATGGCGTTTCAAATGTTTGTTACATTGTGGTTTCCCATTCATTTGGACCAAATCTAAACTTTTATGTTTTGGTACATTCCATTTAAAATGGTTAAATTAACTTTGTTGATAAAATCTTCTCTCAAATTATGTATTCTATTGTGGTTTTTGGGCCATGGTTTTGTTGTTTTATGATACTTTTGTGGTGTATTTTTTATGCCATGGTTATGTGATCATCGTGGTCCACTCTTTTTTTGGGGGCTACCTTCTTATGCTTACTACTAGAGTCATTTGTCATTTTTTTGGGAATTCTTTGACCCATATTGGGTCCATCTTAAGGCTTTTTCCCTCATAGCCCCTCTTCTTTTCAATCTTCTTGCAGTGGTCCACCTTTTTTGTGACCTCCAATGCCCCAACCTTGTGCTCCATAGCTTTGGCTACATGCTCATTTTGGTTGTTGGCACTCTCTTTTTGACACAAGATTTTATTTTTTGGATGCTTCTTTGTTGTCTTGTTTATGGGAGCATTGTCTTCCTTGTGGGTGTAGAAAATTGCACAAGCCCCTCCTGTTGTAGATTTCATTAACAAGCCACATGGCCTTAACTTGCACATGGACCCTTTTACACATTAACACACAAATGATGTGTGGGATAATTTTATATTGACGCGTCATCCATCACCTACCATGTGGCACCGCATAACTATGACACATCAGTTTTGTGATTCGTCTCTACATAAGTGTTGGGCATCCACCACCTATCAATAGGTTGGACATTTTGTTGCACTTCAAAGAAAACTCCAAACCCAGATCTCTCTCTATATCACAAAGTTAAACATACCAAACTCTTGGGTGGAATTGAATCGTAGTAAGGGGAATGTTACCACCCCCTCTTAACCAACCAGTAAACTACTTAATGGTGAAAAAAAAATGTCGACGTATATCGAAGTTCAGCATTAGTAGTTTTGTGTGTCCAATTCAAGATGGCTAAAGGAATTCTTGGATAAATACCCAAGAGCACATTCGATAAATATTTGCGA
>LPNX010998275.1:78119-119558 GCA_001517045.1 Pseudotsuga menziesii | reverse complement strand
CAGCCCGAGAATATCAAAATGTTTCAGCGGCAATTTCTCAATCCACTATAATAATGAGCAAGCAATGCACCATCAATCTTTCCTTTCGGCAGTTACAACAAGCTCGTTTGATGATTTGATGAGTACGAAGCAATCTTTGATTTTTGCACATGGATATGTTTTTGGCAGCTAAAGTCATTCTGGCAAACCATATTAGCTGCCAAAACTGGCCTGTTTCGGCAGTTAAGCAAACTTCCACAGACTTAGTTGATTGCCGAAAGCTGAAAATTTGAATTTTGAAGGCCATGACTCAAAGAAATAAATTTTTTTATCCCATTCTATCACCCAGAATGACGGTGTACTTTTTGGGAGATAACAGGTCCCCTCCTCATAATTTAGACTTGTTTTAATCGTTGGACCCTTGAGCCTTTTTGGGCATGCTTTATTTTCGAATGACTTTGAAGATTGATTGTCAGCCTGTTTTAAAAGTGCATTGTTTGAATTTCGTGATGGGTTGCGGATGTGAGTCTGTTTTGCAAGACGAGGATAAATCAAATCTTTTGTTCTTTAAGGCAGTTGTTGCAGAAGTAGAGCGGGTTTAACCTTTGCTGATTCTTAAAGCTTTTTGAGCACTTAATGTTTTATTGATCAGGCGTCTTACTATGTTAAATCGGTGACTGATAGCCTTTTCCCATTCACCGTTGCGGCTCCCAAATCGATTAGCCATCCAAAGTATGAAGAGCTCCGACTGCTGATGCGTGTTGACCTTTTCATCACATACTCGTAGCGTTTTATTTTCCTCCTTTGCGGGTAGAAAAGTCATTTGGCTTTCGATGTAATGTCTTCCGAATTTCGATTGAGCTTTTGCCGCCCGCATTTCGGATGTCTCTAGCTCTTATCTCTTCCGCCATTGCGGCTCCCAAAGTAGTTAAGCCTCCGAAGTATAAAGTCTTCCGACTTTCGATTGAGAGTCTTCCCACCCTCAGGTCTCATGTCCCTAACCTTTTCACTTCCGCCCTTGCGGCTCCCAAATCAATTTGCCACCCGAAGTGAAAATCACTCCGCTGCCGATGCAGGTCACTTGTTTGTTTTCTTTTTCCTTTCCCGCCATTGCGGCTGTGTGAACCAATTGGCTCCCGAAGTTATTATCGTTCCGGCTTCCGATTTAAAGTTTTCCCGTCGGCGGATTGGTCTACCCTTTCGACGTCAGTATTTTGAGCCGCCAAAGAGTTTCCTGTTGACGGTCAGTGGTTAGGTTTGTCAAACCTGTAGGTGGACGAAGTAGCATAAGTGATGCACCTGGCCATTTCTTGTGGATTAGCCATTTTAATTGATTTAATTTCATGTTTCATTTTTAGCATGCAATCCCGGTGAATGATGCACGATTGATCAATTGCAGAAAAATCCAAAAGACCGCTCATATTTCCACGACGCGAAGATACAGATGGGAGACAGGAACTCAAGGGGCGAAATGAATAGAAACAGGGACATAGATCTGAAAGGTCCAGCAGTTACCCAACTGATCATGAGCATACGAAGAAAAGATGAAGAGAGGGATGCGAAATGTTCGAGAAACCGAAAGGTCATACGTCTGGAGGATAGCCCAAGCGGTCTGCAGTTATAGTTTAAATATTTGAAAGTAGAACTTGGACAGGGGACTTTTTCCCTAGAAAAAACTTGTAAACCATTTTCTTGTAAGAGGAACTATTTCATTTTACAATCAGAAACTGCAACTTTTGCCTGCTGGGGAAAGCAAAATGTGGAATGTATCAATGTGATTAAATGAACAATGTTGAAGGGGAACTATTTCGTTTTTAGCTGTGTTTCATTAAATGTGAGAGTGTTTAACTTCTTGAACCTATGTTCTTATTGAATGCTTTTCAGTATATTTTGTGATGTTTTCCACTGTGAGTAATGAAAGTTGTTCATAAAACAATTGGCTAACTGGTTGTTCAAAAAATATGCAATTGTTCATGTGTCTTGAAAGAAGTGTAAGCTATCTGTAGCTTTTCATTATGCATGTACAAAATATATTACTCACCAATGAATGATAATCCTGCTCCCTAGGGATAGATTAGGTAGGTATTTTTAATTTCTTGTTGTATGTGATTTAGATGCTAGTGAGTCTAAGACGAGAGGTAAGAACCTGCGCATCACATTGTGAATGCTCCTTGCATCCTTCATCACCCTGCATTGTTAATTAGGCACTTGCATTTCATAGCTTAAGTCAAAATACAAAAACTCGGTGGACCGGGCTGTAACCGGTAAATCCCTTTGTTTTGTACTTGAACTACGGTAGCCGGACCGCAAACCGAATGGATTCCCCACACCAAACAGTCACGGGCTAGTTGGGAATGTTGAACGGGGAGAATCCCTTACTGTTGTTTCCTGTGAATTTTCGGGCCTCAATAGAATGACTATCCATTTATTGAATTTTCCTCCAACTATCCATCGGGAAAAAAACATATTGGAAAGGATTAACATCCACCACTACCATCATGGTCCTCAGTAAGATGTAGTGACACAACCTATGAATGGAATACACAGCTTCCAAGGTCAAATTATCGACATGGGAATACCTAAGTTCAGGGAAATCTAATGCACGGCTGAGATAGTAGACGACATGCTCTTGGAGCTTATCGTCCTCCTAGACTAGTACTACCCCTATGGTCGATGCAGATGTGGCCAGATGCAATATAAAGTCACAACAGTAATCTAGCGAGCGCAATAACGGTGCCGAAAATAAAGATTTATTTAATGCCTCAAATGTAAGTTGTGCAATTTCATCCCATACAAATGGGGTGTCCTACTTCAACAGGCACATGAAACCTTTATTAATAGTGGAATAATTTACAATAAAAAGTCGAAGGAAGTTAGACTTCCCTTGCAGGATTTGAAGCTACCTGATAGATCGAGGACGAGGCAAATTTATGATGGCCTCAACTTTCAAAGCATCCACATGAATGCCTTTGTTGGAAACAATGAATCTGAGCAGTCTCTCTGAATTGACACAGAAAATTCACTTGTGGGGATTCAAGCGAATTTTGTAGTACCTACATCATTCAAAAATAAAACACAAGTGATCTGGGTGATCGATTCTCTTACGAGAATGTGTTGGAAGATCATCAAGGTAGGGTTTGACAATGGTTTTAATGTCGTGAAAGGAAAAATTCATTTCCCACTGAAAGGTTTTCCATGCATTTTTCAATCCAAAGGGCATTTTCTTGTACGCTAAGGTACCCTAAGGATAGATAAAAGTTGTTTTATGTTGGTATTCCGGTTTAATTTGGATTTGATTATACCCAGAGAAACCATCCATAAATGAAAAGACTTCACTTCCTGCACGGGCATCAATGATTTGATCTATGAATGACATGGGGTAGTTGTCCTTAGGATAGGCTTTGTTTAGATCCCGAAATTCAGTACAAATGCATATAGTCCCTTGCTTTTTGTCGACAGGAACAGGGTTGGATACCCATTCTATCAAAACTATCAGGTAAATGAAACCAACTTTCAGTAGTTTCTCAACTTCAGCATTAGCCACTTTACGCGGATTGACAGGTCTCAAATTTTGTCGTATGTCTCTAGCATCAGGGTAGGTTTGGATTTGATGCTCGACTATTGATGTATCTATGCCTAGAATCTCCTAATATGACTAGGAAAATATGTCATGGGATTCCTTAAACAAGGATATATAGATCGCAATCTCCTCTGGAGAGCAATTCGCGTCGATGTGTACATTTTCCACAACGTTTGGGTTTGCATAGATGTTGATAGGAATTGTAGTGGAAATATTTTCCATATTCCCCTTAGAAAATATTCCTTCCCTTGGTAAGGGATTAATAGGTGTATCAACATCACCTTCCAATCTCATATGGAACTCCTAGTTCTCGATCCTGCTTAACTCTAGAAGAAAATAGGATCCATGGTGAAGATCTTCACAGATCTTATCTCATCCGTACATGGCTTCTAGAATGCCTTCATCTGAAGGAAAAAACATATATAAACAGTCTCTAGAATGCAAAGAATTCACTGCCCAAGCAGGAATATAGGCTTCTTTTAGCTCCTCTGAGACTGTGAGAGGGACTAGAATGGGATCAACAATGGTATGAACGATAGCTTAATAAGATACTTCCACTACTTATAAGGGAACTTCAGGTTCATGGTGGGAAGGAAGAACCAAAGGATCTGTTCTATCAACAACTGTTGCTATAGACTTCCCTACACTAGTAGAACCTAGATAATTATTCAGAGCTGGAATATCGAATGTGCCCATAAATGATGCATACATTCCAACCCATAAGCTCTCTGAAGTAGGTTTAACCTGATCAACCAATGCTATGGTGGACTCGTTAGTTTCCATGTGGTCTTTCCGAGTAAAAATGAGTTGGTCTACAGTAACCAACTTCCCTTCGTGTGGAAACACTACTACCTGAAATACGCCTGATGCAATAGCTAACATGGCATAAGTCCAACTTCTCCCCAAGAGCAAGTTATAATCCAAAGGTGCATCAATCACCTCTAGCTCAACAGACATTGCTTTCCCTACCAATTTAATTTTGAAATTTGGTAGGATACCATGTGGATGAAATGACCTTCCGTCGAATGCAAAAAGTAGGGCGTTTGATGGAACCAACTCTAGAGATCCAAGATCTTTCCAGCAAGACAGGGACATGACACATGTAGAATCACCCTCATCGACAATTTCCCTTCCAATGGTTTTTCCACCATGGATGACATCTATCGATAAGCCTACATGATATGGCAAGCTAATTTTGACATCAAACAAATTAAACTTCGCCATGAGGCTCGATGAGTCCATACTACCTAAGACTACTAAGAGTGCATCTCGCTAGGCAGGACAAATCTGTAACACCTCTAAAGTTGACATCACACAAGGAGTTTGGGCTAAATCTTCAACTACGAAGTAGTTTTCTACAGTCCTAGCATTGGAATTGTGCAAGGTTTTCTTGAAGACACCTTTCAGTATCTTGGGCATAGGTTCGGCAGGTTTCTCAATCATGAGAGTGTTGGAAGTTTCACCTATTGACTTACCCTTCTTCGGAGCCTCTGTTTCATAGTTCTTGTTCCTAGTCTGTAGTAAATTCTGGGATCAAACCATGTTGATATAATTAGGGTCAGGAGCATTTGGGGTGCCCCATGTTGCATTTGAAGCTGAAGCAGAATTCTATCCTTGGGGAAAAGGATCCTTTAGGATAGCCAGTTGTTGGCCTTTTAACAGCTTCTGAGCTTTTTCCATAAGGGGAAATTGATGGGTCAGGTGATCTTCATGGCACAACTTACATGGGAATTTCACCTTCTTCTTTTCTTTTTCCCCCCATCAGCATTGTTTGTGGGTTTTTGCTTGTTTTGGTTTCCGTCACCTTTTTTCCTTTATTCTTTTTCCCACCGGGCTGCTGAATGCCCTTCCGAGAGGATTTTGCAAAAACATTTTCATTATGGGGTGAGGGGGCAGCATTTGCTTCCTCCACCATAGAATGTTTGACAGACAACTCATGGAGCTATTTAACCAAAGACTCTACAGTGGCATATTTCACAGAACCAACCACACCATCGGCATGGGGTCTAGGCTTAGGTTTCTCTACATTGTGCATTGGCCTCGGTGCATCACGGATGATCTCATATAAAATACCAGACTAAGAATATCTAAAATCTAGCTGCTGTCTTCTGAGGATAGCCTCTTCTTCATTGGTCACTCCCAGAGTAGATACATCCTTAGATATATATGGCAATAGGGATTTAAGGAACCATTCTAATAAAAATTTGAGAGGAATAGTGGCTTTGATAAGGCTCTTCTGTCTTCTCCACTATTGGATGTGATCCGAAATATGAGTGGCCTTGTTCTGCTGAAAGGTATACAACAAGTCTATCCCGAAATCATATCGGACAGGAAGTTGGAAGTGAATAAGGAATACATTAGCCAAGTCTCCAAAACTGTCAAACGCAGTAGAAGGCAGTTCAATATACCATTTTTCTGCAAAACTGGTTAGAGTTCTTTGGAATAGACTCAATTGAACTGTATCATCATTCAGTGAGTTGGAAGAGCACCACCAATGCAAAGTGGTGACATGAGTTCCTCGATCATCACCAAATTTTCCTTCAAATTTTGGGATATCTGAGGGCAACTTGGTAGGAACGGGTGGCTAGGAGGAGTTATGTCTCACCGAGTCATTCATTAGTTTCAAAAAATCTGGAAAACTTAACGTTTCTAGGAAAGGGAGCTTGGGTCTAACCGGAGCATTAAAATTACTAGCTTGTGGATTAGAGGGACTTGCCCCCATTTTCCCATATGTGAAGGCAAGGTTGCCCCCTACTATCGGTTGCGAAGTGGTTGGGTTGCTTTGGAAAGGATTCCATCCATAATCCAGTGGATTTTTTATGTGCAGTGCAGTGTATGAGGTTCTAGTTTCCCCAGTCAAAGCTGCGGTTTGGAACATACGAGTAGATATCCCTTCGCTAAAAAGTGAGAAAGGAGATCTTGTGAAAGGAGCTAAAAATGGAGTTTGAAAACCTTGACCATAAGGATTAGGGTTTCTGAACTGCACCCCTACATATGCAAGTGTTGGACCTACATATGGAGTGGATGGGGGAATGTGCCCCCCATTCCAAGGAAAACCATGGACAAATGTCGAGGATCCTATAAGACCACCTTGAGTAGTTTGTGCAAAGGAAGTAGGAACTGAAGGCACACTAGGATTCCCAGTGACCATACCACCAAAAGTACCTGCTAAACTTGTTGGAGCCGATGGTTGAACCTCCCGGCTAGCTGGAGCTAAAGGTGTAGTAGGTATACTTTTTCTAGGGGAACCTATCGGGGGAGGTGGCACCCCTTCAGCTAGAGCGGCTAAGGTGGAAGTAGAAGAACTTTCTCCTACAGTAGACATTAGTCTACCCAGAGGGACACCAATCACAGGTGAATTGAAAGGACAAACTTGAATGATCACAGGATCATTTAAGTCAGTTAGAGGTGATCTAAAGTTCCTTGAGAACTCGTTATCCTACAAGTCTTCTATCTCAACAATAGTTAAATCAAAATGGTTTTCCCTAAGTTCTGGTTCACCCAGAACTTCACTAACTCCTATCGGTTCGAAAGAACTATTTGTGTCTAATCTCTATCTTTATAGGGGAGGTGGAGGTTCCAATGTGATAAGTGGAGGAAGGTTTTGCAACCTTCGTGACCTTTTGACAAATTGGTCCTCCATGATTGTAAATTTGAATCTTCACACCCTAAGATCGGCTAAACATAGACAAACCATAGAGAAATCACTACAAAATTTCCTTAAGTCTCAACAATCACAAGGGATATAAGATATGCTTTCCTGAAGAAAGCTGAGAGACAGTTTCTTGGCATCCTTGAAGAGGTTCTTAGGCATAAGCAAAGGAATCACCCATCACCCTCCTACACTTTCAACAAGGGTTGCTTTCCAATCCCGTCAAAGGTGAACCAGAATAGAAATAGCCTTTCGGTTTACCTATGTATAAACCCTAGATGTCAAAGAGACTAAAGGCTACCTTAACTATATCAATAGTCTGGGGGGATAGTCGCAAGCCTGATTCCTATGCATGGGTAGGGTAGCAAAGGCTGAAACTCTGTATAGGACAGAATCCCCAAATGCACAAAAACCTTGGTCTATGTTTTAACAAGGAATCAGAGGGTTATCTCCTCAGTCCAAGCCTCCATGCAGCCTCGTGCTTAACTCCCATTTGAGAGGAGCTTCCTAGATACTATCAACACATAGAAGTATTTATCTATCGATTGGCCAACTACATCTGAGTTTAAGTACTTGTGGGGATTTTACACTTCCTATCTCACAAGTCTAGCCTAAGATAGTAGGTGTATGACCATATAAAACAAAACTTACTAATAAATTTTAAATTATAGCGTTCATTTTAAGGGTTTTTCTTAGTCAGAGGGTAAGTGGCGTGAATGACTATGATATTATAGACTCGATAAGAAAAGTAAAAAGGTGTATAAAATGAATTCCAAAACAAATTATAACTACTTAAATCAGGATTTTTTTTCTTTTTGTAGATGAACTAATGAAATTACAACTAAGTATGAGAAGACTAAGACTTATTTTTTGTAATTTTTGAGATTTTATTCAAAAATATTGAAAATAAAACTATGATATGCAATTAAAATGCGAATGTTTCCAATGTTTTTTCTTCACTTTTCAAACTCTTCAAAATTTACTATGCACCTAAAATGCAAAAATTCTTGAGTATGCTTGAATAATCAAACCATAAAGCAAGCAATATGAAGTATAGTAGACTTGTAAGAACCAAATTCAACCACCTAAGGAGGAGACTTGGCAAACACCTAGCTTAGGAAGAAACAATAAATGAAATCCATTAAAATCACTAAAGGGCAAGTGACAAAATGAAACTACTTGAAAGTAGTACAGATTACAGGGTATCTAAAATCCTAATCACTGATTCAGATACACAGCACTGAACCTATCACCCAAATAGGATAATCCACTTCAAATTGCTAAATGAAAGAAGAACCAAACAACAAAAAATCAAGGACTTACTAAAAAGCACAAAGTATGGTGTGCAAGACTTTCAGACCTACAACAAGATGCCAACAATAGAAGACCCCAAAGCAGAGAAAAATCCAAATAAGACAGGGACAAGCAACCCTACCCAAAAAAAAAATTGCTGCTAAAAGATTTACACAACTGTCTAATAGAGCAACCTGCGTACTGTACGCGACTGTCCTATGTTGCAACCCGCATATACAAGTTGTTGTACGCGACTGTGTAGCACAGCAACCCACGTACACAACAAATTTTTTTCGAAAAGAAAAAATAATACAGGTCTCTAAAACACTATTGAAAATCAAAGCCAAGATATAAAACCATACACTGAATCAGAGCAAAAACTGGGCATGTATCTACAGGACTAACCCACACCAAGCTGGACTCCCCAGTGAAGTCGCCAGTTCTGTTGTTCAGGATTAAGCACCCTTGTAACCTAGGGTCTGGGTTTACCAACTTACTACTAACCTTGCATACAATCAGCTTTACCAGAGAATAGAAAGGGAATATGAAGAAAGTCTTGACTTACCCGATTACCAACGGTTGATCCAAACTTGATCTTCTCCCACTCTTCTTCTCTCCAAAGCTTCAAGGGATGCACCTCTTTCACCTGTAAAAAGAAAATTCTCCAAGTAATATCTCATGCCTGTATATATAAGAGTTTATATAAAAAATATATCAAATATATAATCAAATACACTGATTAACCAAAATACATGAAATAGACTCAACACAATGTTGGAAGAATAATTATCTTTATTAACAATCAGTGAATGAGATAAGAGTACAACCTAGCTTCTGAGACAAGGAATCCTCTGCAACCAAAGAACTCTAAGTTATGCTACTCGAAGAGTTCTGAAGATATACCACCAACATAACTTTTCTCTCCAATCTTAATTGATTAATACCCTCCCCAAGGCCTCTATTTATACTTTGGGAGATAGAGTGATTTCGAAGGTTGCGATGGTTAAAACAGTTGGGATAGTTAAGGATTAGGGCCCAACTAATCTCAATTAATTGTGTTTTATATTTTTTAAGGTCAAAATAAGGTGTACACGACTATCGATATAGGAAACCTGCGTATGACATGCGAGTTGCTCAAAGGAAACCTACATACACTGATGTACATGGGTTTCAATGCAGATAGTCACATATAGTACGTGAGTTGCAATGGAGATAGTTGCATACGCAACTCAACACTTAGAAAAACTATATAGCAAGCTGGTTTAAGGGTGAATGCATCCCAAGTCATGCCCATCTATACTGTTTTGGAAAACTTTAATCCTAATATGTCCTTTTGTGTACCAGCATAAATAATGTCGGCACTCAAACAGAGAAGTGCCATTTGGGTTGATAACAGCTAGCAGTCACATACTCGCTAGTGGCTTTCTAGCGAAGTTTCTTCCCTGCTACCGTCATCTTCTTCACACATTCAAATACATCTAAATTCATGCTTTTCTCCCATTCATTCATCATCATAGTATGTGGAGTAGGTAATCTGCAAGCCTTAGTTATATATGCAAGGGTGAAAGAAGCAAAGGCTTGTCCTTCGGTGTTGGAAATAATCATAGTATTTGCATCTATCCATGGTATGATCCATCTGATCACCTCAGCACAAGGGAAGAGCTCGGGGCAGGTGGCTACCTTTGTGAGACATGATTTTCTTATGTTCACATATAAACATATATCTTCTAGGACTGCATCGAGTACATTCTGGTTTTTTATCATATGGTATATCTTACCCCACTGAAACTCATGTTCAACCACTGTGATAGCTTTCGTGTCTCCATAAATGATACCAATTCTCAACAAAAATTCCAAGTCCGAGTCCTCCTCGGTGACCTTGGCCTTCTTCTTTCCACCCTTCTTTGGCATGTTGTGATGTAAGGATCAAAGCTATAACACAAAAACAACAAGAAATATGTTAGTGACATTGTGATCGAAACAACATGCATTCATATCAACAAGATATACTGAAATGAAAAGATACTATTCAGATTGCAAGATATCAATGAAAACTTAGATAATAAATCATGTTTTCTTTCAAAAAATAAGATTGCATTTAATGTTTATTTACCAGTGCATAATTTTCCAAATAAAAGTAACTATGTGATGTAGAGAAATCATTCTCGTAGGTTGTCCATAAATTTTAAACTTATGGCATAGTATATATTAGGTCACAACTGGAATGAAAATACATAATATAGATGTAGGTGTTGTTTTGGGAGTTTTTACCACTGGTTCTAACTGTTTAGGCTAATAGTTTTCATATTTTTAACAATCTTTTTCCATTAAGCTTTGAAACCTCAAAACAATGAGAAATATTCTCATGGACTCTCTTCAAAGGGAAGAAATTACCTAGTAATCATGGGAGAGGTTTTACGACCCAAAGCCGAGAGCATCTGATAGGAAACTGGAAACCCTCTTAAAATACAGTGTCTTCCACAAGGCAAGAGCATACCAACGAAAAATAAAAACCCTAGGACAAACCCTGAAACACGGTGGTCCTCTAAGTGTGAATCCATCAACTGTTTCCCTATCGCTACATAGAAAAAAAACAAATAAGGTGCAGTTGATGAAAAAATAGACCTGCCGTAATTCTATCAACAAAACCCCATAGGTTCAAAATTCCCATATCTATCTCTTGAAATACCAAATCAAAAGCAATAGATAAGGGAGGTAAAAAAAACCATGGTCTAGCTAAAAGGCTAGGTAAAAAACTTAGCTATGCCAAGGGTTCTATTGTAACCTGACTAGGGATACATCTAGTAGTTGGCTGGTCAAAACAAAACCCTACGGGCTGGAGGTTTTCTTTTAAAATCACAACCACAGATGGTGACAGAGAAAAATCTAGCCCTGTAACCCTAAATCGCCACAATGTCATTCTTCCAAGCCCTTTCAACACAAAATAACATGAATATAACATTTTAGGCCTACCTAGCAAACACTACTGAGGGTACGGTGCTCAAGGAATCAATCTATATGATCCAAATGGCGAAAGCTGAATGGATGCATCTAAAATGGGGAAATTGTAAGAGTTCGTAAAAAAAACCATTGTGATTATATCAAAAAATATATATTGAAACAACAATAAATATGGTGGTTGGGTAATAAAATCCGCACAAATGAAAACGTCGTTTTGGTGCCTGAACCTTAAACCCCATCAAATCCATGAGAAGAATCAAGTTATCCGCGAAAGTGTCAGTTTGAGACATGGAGTTTAGCCAACACCATCGGTAGGAACTTATTAAATGGTGCCAAAAAAGAATGTCGGAAATACTCCCAAAAGAGTTTCGGAGAAAAGATGTTCTGCCGAATGCAACGGCTGCAAAACGGGATTTCTTCTGACACCATTGACAAAACTTGTTGGGACCCTCCGATAGAAACCTTCTGAGTTTTCATCGGTAATGTCATCTCCAAATAGTTATTTTAGCTTATACTATTGGAAAAAAACTTCCTAGGCTTTCAACAAATACTTGGTTCGTGAAGTGTCAGGCATAAAAGCGGAGTTCTTTTGATAACATCGGCACTAAATTCTGAGTTTCACCGACGCTGCTGACCGAAACTCGCCAAAAATTTCTAATAAAGACTTATGCTACGGGAAAAAATCGACTAAAAGGAATAAAAAAAAAGACTAAGTTCTTCCAATGTGTCGTCTCAACTGAATGATTTCTTCCAACACATCGACAGAAAAAGTTGGGTTTTAAGTTAGTGAAAAACAACTTTTCAGACTTGTTCAAATAAAAACTAAGTGATGGGATGAAAAATAAATGGGTAGTACTAGTATAAGAATGGAAAAAAACTTAAAATTCTAAGGAGGGGCCATAGAACATAAACAAAATTGGGGAGGAGGTTGCAGCAGCAACAAGATGATATTATCCTCTCTT
Organism: Pseudotsuga menziesii; assembly: GCA_001517045.1. NCBI lineage: Eukaryota > Viridiplantae > Streptophyta > Pinopsida > Pinales > Pinaceae > Pseudotsuga > Pseudotsuga menziesii. The sequence goes on along the minus strand of LPNX010998275.1, from coordinate 107,131 downwards.
GAGGATGGCAGCTATAACACTCTACTCATGAGAGTGGTCCTTACTAGCTGAGGATGGACCTGAAGATGTTACTCTCGCATGGAGAGTACCTACATTCAATTGTGGATACCATAGAATAACACTCGCTCAAGAGTGGTCCTAACCCTTGTGGTATGGATGATATAGGATGAGTCGTCATGGACGACAGGACTGACGTTATGTATGTAGTCGAGGTCTTCCTTGCAAACTATACTCTTGTATGGATAGTATGCCTACATTAATATGTAGATTTCATAGAATAACAATCTCTTGGGTGTGGTCCTAACCTCAGTGGTATGGATGCTCTATGATAAGTCCTCACAGACGTCGTAGTATAACACTCACTTCAGAGTGGTCCTAACCTATGTGGTATGGATTTTCTACAATGGGCCGAAATTTTGTATGCGGTCAAAATCTGCTCTGCAAACAATACTCTTGCTTGGAAGAGTATTCCTACACGTAAGTGTAGATACCATGGTATAACACTCACTTTGGAGTGGTCCTAACCTGTGTGGTATGGATGGTCTACGATGAGTCCTCACGGATGATAAGGTTGTAAATGGGTGCAGTCGAGGTCTATATTTAGTTGTAGATGATTCAGTTGATTGATTTCATGGATCATGTTGATATAGGATTGCATCGTCCTTGGAATCAGGTCCTAAAGTGATCAGGATTGATCATCCCTCAAAATGACCATGTGTATTGTAGGTAGCATGGCATAAAAGGATCAAGTAGATCAAAGTACAATAGAAAAGGGTCAAGTAGATCGAAGTACAACCGCAAAGGATTGGAAGGATCGAAGTACTACTACAAAAGGGTTGAAAGGATTAAGAAGATTGAAGTGCTGATGCAAAGGATCAAGAAGATTGAATTTCTACTATAAAAGATCGAGAATATCAAAGTGTTGCTGTAAAGGATCGAGTAGACCGAAGTGCTGTTGCAAAGGATCGATAAGATTGAAGTGATGATGCAATGGATCAAGAAGATCAAAGTGCTGCTACAAAGGATCAAGAAGATCGAAGTGTTGCTGCAAAGGATCAAGAAAATCGAAGTGCTACTACAAATGATCAAAGTACTGTAAAGGAACAAGAAGATCGAATTGCTACTATGAAGTATCAAAATATCGAAGCGTTGGTGCAAAAGGATCAAGTGATCATGTGATGCAAAATATGAAGAGTAATTGTTCAAGTTACTGATTGAGAAAACTTCCTATGATGTATATATGTATTAGCTCGATGTACTATTGTAATTATTGTCTCTCTATTCTCCTATAGTCTGTGATGATGTTTTCAGTAGAATAACCTTCTCGTTAAGGGGTAATGTTGAAATAGTGTAACTTCAAAGGATATTCTAAATGTATTTTACTGATGTAACTGAATGGAGATGTTATTGTTCCTCTGGCAAGGTCTTACTAACGGTATTTGGTATTCATAGAGTCATGAGGTAAAGCCTCCACCTGTGTTGGGTCTTTAGTACCCTAATAAACAATATAATATACTGTTTTGAGTCTTCTTAGGTGAAGTCAGCCCAGACAGTTTAGTGGGGCCAACTTGTCTAGGGTAAATGTCAGTTGACTCATTGTGTATAAATAGAGGAGTTCTGGTTCTTATTTAAACACAGACTCACTCACTTGAGTAGCATAGGAGAGATAAAGAGAGAGAGAGAGAGAGAACAGAAGGAGGAGAAAACCTATTTTTGGGGTTGTCTTTTATACATCTTATACAAAAGAATTTTTTCTTGTTTTTCTTCCCCTTGAGGGTTTCCCAGGATAAATGTTGTTTCTATCTTGTGATTGTGTTTCTATCAGTGATTCTTGATATGTTGTTGCTATGATTTTGAAATGAATACTATTGAATCTATTTTAGCATTGAAATCTTAACACTTCTCTATGTTAATGATATTGTTCTTATGGCAAGGTACCCCTATGATCTGAGAAGTAATTATAAATTCTCAAGGATTTCTGCACCAATGTGGGCAGGACTATTAACACTGACAAAAAAAATTCATGATTATCAAGCACAATAAGGGTAATTACAAAAATTTTGTATACGACAATATAATCTTGTAGGAAGTAACTTCTTATAAATATCTAGGAATTGACTTCCATCACAAACTCAGCTAGAACTATAGCATTGAGAAGAGGAATAATAACGGCTGAAAATCCTACTTCGATCTTGAAAACAACTGTCAATTGACAAACCTTGTGATGTGAGACATATAGAAATTCCACTTTAAAGTGATCCTCATCCTTGTTATCTTATATGGTTATGAATTTTGGGGATGCATGATTTTCAAAGAATCATGGAGAAGAATTAAGCAAATCCAGAAGTGACTTATTACTTATAGTCTTAAAATTAAGAGAAACACACCCTATCCTATTATCCTCTGGGAAGAAGGGCTCTTCCCCATTGAAATCATGGCTATGATTAGATATCTAATGTACAAACACAAACTAAAAAATATAGGAGACCGCCAGGTTCCTCAATTTGTTCTTAACTTAATGGAAAACCACCTACGCCTCAAAATAGGATGCTTTAAAGATGCCATGACTTGGTTAAATTATTGGAGGATTGAAGAAACTACCACTCTGCAAAATACTGATAATGTTAAAAACATTTTACTTCTATGTTCAAAGAGAAAATGTGTTGCAAGGAAGATTTAGAGGTTAAAATAAAATTATGATACTATAAAGAGATCATTAACCCTAATCTTGAGGATCAAAATTATCTTTCTATCTTAGAATGAGCTTGAAGAAAAAAATTAATATTGCCAAGATTAGAACGAAATTTCATGAGCTTCACAGTGAAACTTGGCATTGGACAACCCCTAAAACACGTTGGGATGAAACGATTTGTCATCTATGCAAGCCTATGAACATTGAAGATGGAAATCACTTTCTCTAAGAATGCCCTGCTTACACCCACATCATATCTCAATTCCAAAATCTTTGCTCTAGCAACGACCTTTCTAACCTTCTAGCTCCTCAAAAGTATAGCAAGCCATCGACTCTTATCTTTAAGATTTTTGAGCATACTAAAAAAATAATTTTAATTAATCAAATAATTTATATCTTATGTTTTATCTTAAAATACGATAAACTAAATTTTATATCAATGAACATTAAAAACTATCATCAATAAATTTTATATAATATAAAATAAAATTAAGTAACACAAACATATATCTCTCACACATACCTTTATGATTCATTATCACCATAGGGATCTAATGGGCCCTTCTCAAAATCATGATATTCTCATCTCAATATATTATAAGAACATGTTGGTAACGTTGGTTTAAAGGGAGTAACATAATCTGATTTTCCTCGATGGTTATGTTTTTTTATTATGTATGGAATATTTTTAGTTATTTAAGATAATGTTAAGATTAATTTATTATTAATATAATTCAATATATATAAAGTTGCAAACCTCATGATGTGGGATAAAAAGAAGCTCTTTTTTGAAACTCTAGTCACTTTTGTTATCTTGTATGGGTGTGAGGTTTGGGGTTGCAACATCTCTAGAGAATCCTGGAGAAAGATCGAGCAAATTCAGAAGTGTTTTATAACTTATAACCTCAAAATAAAAAACAATACACCCTATCCTATTCTCCTTATAGAAGTGGGTCTTTCCCCCATCGAGAGCCTAGCTATGACTAGACTCCTGTTATACAAGAACAAAATCAATAACATGAAAGACCATAGACTCCCTAAGCTAGCTTTAAACTCTAGCCAAAACCACTTAAGACTCAAGCGTGGGTGGTATAAAGATACCAGGTCTTGGTTAAATCACTGGGAGATCGATGAAAATGTTGCTTTGCAGAATATTAATAACATTAAAAATATTATTTCTTCTAAGTTTAAAGAAAAATTGTGGTGTGAGAAAGATTTAGAGGCTAAAAGAAAATTAAGATATTATAAGGAGGTCATCAACCCTACTCTAGAAGATCAAAAGTATCTCTCTGTTTTAATCAGTACTAAGAAAAAAATTAACATAGCTAAGATAAGAACGAACTCGCATGAGCTCCATAGTGAAACTGGTCGTTGGACAGCCCCTAAAACACCATGGGTAGAAAGGATCTACCACCTTTGTGAGAGTAAGAACATTGAAGATGAAAATCACTTCCTCTTAGAGTGCCCTGCGTACACCCACATTAGATCCCAGTTTCATAATCTTTGTTGCAATATCGACATTCCTAGCCTTTTAGCCTGTCAAAATTATAGTAAGCTCGGGATGCTTCTTTCCAAGCTCTTTGACCATAGAAATATAACTTTAAAGCAAACTAATTAATTCTCTTCTTTAGATCCGAGAGACCAAAGTTTGGTCTCAGGGAACGTTAACCATCATCTTCATCATCATAATTAATTGGTAAAAATATTAATTATTCTTTATTTAAAAATAATAAATAACATTAAATGATTAAATTGAATTTATATTTACGAGTTACCTTTTCATCTCATCAACATAATATATTAGTGAAACAATACAATCAAATAAATTAACATTTATAATATAATTAACTAAACCCCACACATATAAAATCCCTTATACTCATCATAACATAAATAAAAAGAATATTAAAAAACATTCGCTTAATTTAATCATGACATAATGAAAAGAAAAGGATCGGCGAAAAAGGGAAACAAATACAGTCACAATTAAAAGTACATTTTTAATCCTCCGTTTCCATGTAATTTACTTGCATTTTCCCATTCACTTATGTGATTGATTTGATGCTATAATAATTTTTAATTAGCAATTTTAATTTTTAATAATCTTGAGGCAGTCTATCAATTTAATTAGGTATTTCTTATGAAATCTCATTTGAGGAGACGTTATATTTCACAAAACTTCCTTGTGCAACATGATGCTATAATAATTTTTAATTAGCAATTTTAATTTTTAATAATCTTGAGGCAGTCTATCAATTTAATTAGGTATTTCTTATGACACCTTTTTTTTGAGGAGACGTATATTTCACAGAACTTCCTTGTGAAGATATTGCATTATTATAATCAATTATTTTAGAATCTAATAATCGTATCTTATATTTATTTGTTCTCATGAAGTAATCCATTTTTTTTTCCAATATCATTGATAATATGGATGTCCATTAATGGTATTGTGTCACCATATATCCTTCACAATCACATTCATCTCATATAATAATAATTATTTAGTTAGATATATCATTAATAAAATTATAGTTATATAAGTTGACTTTATCTTTTATAGAAAATATGGTTGTCAATTATGTATAATTTTTTTTAAGAATGTGTGAGATCTATACCATGACAACAAAGTTTAAGTTATATATTATTTTTTTTCCTAAAATCTAACACCTCAAAATTATCTTGAAATCTAAAACAAGGGGCATGACGATTATGCCTTTACAAGAATCTCGATATCGTTAGCATGATCGTATGTAAAAGACAACATGAAGCTATTAAGGCTAACCATTAGAGTTGGAGTCAAGGTGGTTGGAAATCCTCACTTCTCTTCCTTCTTTAGTAGAAATTTCCCTTCTCCCACTACGACTCCTCTTTTCAATACCAACTTCATAATCTCAATGATGAATTGATCATGCAAGTGACCCATATGAGGCGTCATCTTCTTTAATTGGCTCTATTTGTTGGGGACCACTTTCGGTTGAACTAATCTCTCTTCCATTGTCAAAACTATGAAAAGTTGTATGTGCCAATACACTTTAACCATCCTTAGAATCTTGGTGTCTCTATCGTGGGAAAAATATACCCCTTTATTCTGAGACCAAGCTTTCAATTTTTTCTACTCCCCTCTTTATATCATTAATTTGAGAAATATTTTGTGATGAGCCTTTGTTTCTTGCATTGTTCTTTCAACTAGTCTATAGGCTTGTGGTTTTCCCTTTCCATGGCTAACTGTTCACTTGCTTAGTTTATTATTTCCCCCTTAGCTTCATGTTTTTCAGAATTTTCTATAGTCAAACCACTACCACAACCTTTGTGAAGCTCTGAAAAAGGAACTGAGATTCTACTATACTGTCTCAACCCACAAGCATATAATGAGATATAAGTGACAAAAAAATGACCAAAATCCGCATATAAATGATCACTTTTGATTTGGTGATCACTAGTGGCTAATTTTCAATCTCTTATCACGTAACAAAAAATGTAGTAATATTTAGTTTGGTCATTTATAGCTTGTCATTTGGTCATTAATTTTTTCATATATATGGTCATTAATCTGGCCATATAATTGGTCACATACTTAGTCATTAATTATCACAATTAATGACCAAATATACGATTAAATTATTAACCAAAATATTGTTATAGCTGATTTTACCACTCCACATGAATCACACTTGTATGGCCTTCCCATGTCCCTCTGCAGTCTCCTTAGACCCCTTGGACCACTTTTTGTCTTTTGATGTTTCCTTGACCATCCCTAAAAACATGTGTAAATTGCTATATGCGACTTTTAAACCCCTTATCGCGTATATACGGGGGTTTGACCTCTGAAATCGCATACATCGGGATGTGTACAAAATCCAAATTCTTTTGGAGTTTTCCTTGACATGGATCTAACTCACTTGACTCCTGGCCTTCCATATGCCTTGAGATCGCTCGGATTCGACCTTTCATTACCCCTTTGAAAAGCTATATAAGGAACTCTATGGTACATTGAAGGCATATGAGAGACTTGAGAGCAAAGAAACTATAGTCCATTGTTGCCGGAACTTGTGCTTGAGTCTACATCCCTTTGTCCCTTGGAGCACTTTTGTGTTCTTCCCAAGCTTTCCTTTTTCTTGTGAGCTTGCTATCGAGAGATGGAGGATTAAGGTGGTGGAGGCCCAAGTGGGGGATTTAGTTTCTCTGATTCGCAGATGTGCCGATAGAGGTTGTATCCATTGTAATCTCTGATTTTATATTAATAGAAATATATTTTCCTGTCTAATAATGTATGTTTGAATGAATATTTTATCCATGAGATGATTTCAAATGATTATACATTGTTGATTATATATGCTATAATAGATCTAACACCAATATATATACTATGCTTGTATTGTTTACTTATTGTTGAGGAAGTAATCTATCAATTCAAGCTAAATTTGGAAAGCTCAACAGGGATCTACTTCAACCATCCGGAATAAGGTACGAGGTCTGATCCTTTAGTGTCAGACATTTAATTTCTATTGCATATTGGAAAGGATTGATTTCTGGAGTCAAGCTGTTTGTTGTGGTACCCCAAGCCATAGGAATTTCTCTCCGTAACAGAATTAGCGACTCCGCTAGGGAGTTCCTAGTAGTTGTCCTTTGGGGGTTTTCTATCGGCATTCAATGACATTGAATTGCTCTTTCTCTCTTGTTTCTGTGTCGGGTCCGGGGGCATGTTTTCCTAGTAGTGTCTGATTGGTGTGAAGTTTGTCTCAGCTTGTCTGTTTGCCTTTATTTTTATGCACTTTTCTTCCTGTACGCGATTTTTGAACTCACAGTCACGTATACATGCGGGTTTCTCTACTATTTCTGCGTATACACGCGGGTTTACTATGAACAGTCACATATTCCCTTAGTTTTTCCTTTTAGAGAAAGTTGAATGGTTTCTAGGTGAATTTTGATGATTGCTAAGTCTCCTTTGATACTGCCAGATTCTGTATACACCTTTGTTTTTTACCAGAGAAATTTTTTTTAGGGTAAATTTATTTTTTAAGAATGTTCTTGTCATTGCATTTTTTATTTTTTGTTTTGGGATTAGTGCATTAGACTTCTTTTACCTTAGTGCTTTGCTTGAGTGCTACTTGAGTGTGCTTGCAGAGTCTAGGGGTTGTAGAATCATTCTTTTGCTTTTTATATCTCATTTTATTTCAAAAAATCCAAAATATTTGCTTATCATCATGCATTGCATTTTGCATTTTGCATAATACTTGCACTAGATTTGCTTTGGAGTATTAGTTAAGATTTCATATAGGAAAGCTTGCATTTATCATTTGAAGAAAATTGTGCATTTCACATAGTAGCATACCCTGTTTTCATGGACACAATGCATTTGCATTGATTGTTAGGTGTGCATTTTACTTCATGTTGTGTCATAACACCATTAGTTGCACGTCCATATCCCTCTTTTGAGTAATAAAGCCAATTAAAATCAATGCTTAATTAAAATGAACTACACTATTTTATTTGATAACGTTCACCAACAAGATTAGGTTTTAGGGTCTTGGAATAGTTCATTGTGAGTAAATTCTCTAAGACCACTAAACAACAACATGTATGTGTCTATCCAGATGAGTGTGTGAAATCCTTGGTATAACCAGTGTTTCTTAGGATACTCCTCTCAAAAGGGAGTTAAGCACAAGGTAGTGTGAGCGGTTATTGATTGGGATGACCCCTAGTCATAACTGAGTAGCATCGGAGATATTTCCAGGATTGTATCCGTATCTGGGGGCTCTTTTGAGAGTTTCGGGCTTTTCTACCCTGCCCATACGGTCAATCCCGCCTGCGACTGTCCACCTGAGCATTGATTATATTGAGGTGACCTTAGTGGCCTTACCTAGGATATCGAGGGGGTAGTTTGCAGAGGTTATTCTGCAGGTGTCTTGGCCAGTTTGGGGTTGGACAACACAGTCACTTTATGCATTGAAGATGAGGGAAACAATAATTGGTTATGTACCTCCGCTTGTTATGTATGGGAGTCTCAAGCCTCTCCTAGGTGAGACATACTTGCTCATTCAGGAGCTCACTTATCCTACCCTTGATTGCTTGTATTTGTCCTCTGTCCCCAGTTCTTCGAATGTTCACCCTCCACCTCATTCATGTGGTCCTTCGGGCTGAAATGTTACTATGAGTTATGTTCGTACTGTGGTTACTAGACCAGTTGTGTCTCAACTTCATGCATCACCCGTCATTTCGGGAGGTCATGTTCATACTTCTAGAGGTCACAGTATGGGACATCTCATGCGATGAATTATGGACCCTATTATGGGACGCAGTATGGACAGGGTTCTTCACCTTATGGGGGAGAGTATTAAAAACCTACTTACTCTCCGAATTATGGCTTTGTAGTTCTGAATAGTCAAGGTACACCACACTATGGTGCTTCCATGCCACCCTATACGGGTCAAATAGGAGGAGGGCACTATGGCCAAGGCCATAGTGGTAATCAGACCTATGTGAATCAAAACTATTAGGGAGTGGTCCATCGTCCTCATCATCCTAGGCTCCCTTTCCTCGCAACGATGAATCTTCCTGACTTGTCAAGATTGACAAACGATACTGTAGCTCATGACCTGGCTTGGCCGATTGTCCCTACTAAGCTTCCCTCGGACATGCCCAAGTTCGAGGGAAAACCGGGAGAGGATATGAGCGAACATGTTACTACTTTTCACCTATGGTGCTCTTCGAATTCCTTACACTAGGACTCCATCCGTTTCAGGCTATTTCAATGCACCCTTAAAGGGTCTACTACGAAATGGTATATAGAGCTACCTAGGGGGGCATTCGCTTTGTTCGATGACCTAGCGATGACTTTTCTTAACCACTTCCAGCTACTAGTGCGTTATGACATTGGTACTGAACTCTTGTCGACATTTCGGCAGGATAAATCCACACATATCTCAGATCATATCCAAGAGTGGCGTAGACAGAAGAGGTTAATTAAAGCCTTTATACCGCTGAAATTCCTCCTCGAATGGTTCCTTAAGTCATTATTGCCATATATAGCGAATGATGTTTCTACATCTAGAGTGCAAAATGAGGAACAAGCCATTTTTAGGGTGCAGGAACTGGATTTGATTTATGCTCAGTCTGGTTTGTTATATGAGATCATTCCCAATGCTCCGTGTTCTAGTTTCGACCCCAAAGTTAAACCTGGACCACATGCTAATGGCATTGTTGGTTGTGCGAGTGCTAAACCTACAGATTCGGTTGCAAAACAAGTTAGTCAATTGTCAATCAACCAATCTGCTTCGGGACAAGCCACGACTTTGTCTCAACCCACCCAAACGGCGAGTGTGCTTTTAGTACAATCGTCGGACCAGAAGGGTAACCAGCAGCCCGGACGGAATAAAAAGAAGGGTAAGAAAAATCATAAGGGTGGGAATAGGAATGAGAATGCTAATAATGACAAGAACGCCCATAATGTTGGGGGGGACAAGCAAGCTAAATGTAAGGTTAAATTCCCTTGCAAGTTGTGTAAGGACGATCACCTCACTTACTTGTGCCCTCGTATCGATGAAGCCTTGAGATTCTTGACACAGGGCCCAGCTGTGCTAACTAACCCTTTACCTCACAATCAAAATATGAAATAGAGGACCCATGATCAGTCTGGTGGTGATCAAGATCCACCGGAGGGTAAAGGTCATGGTTGCATTAACATGGTACGTGCTGCAAAAGTTCTGACCTGTGCAAAGGACTATGGTTCGTCACAACCTAGCCCAGGAAAGGAACCTGATCCACCAGGGTCTCCTTTGCATATTCAGAAAACTGTAGATAAACCTGAAGTTGTACCTCACATTCCTAAGGGAGTCCTTAAGCATTCGGGGCACAATACTAATGCCCGAGCCGCCCATAACTATTCAATTGTCGAGGATTTGGGCAACACTCCTTGTGTGATGTCTGCATTAGAAGTGCTTCAGAGTTGTCCTTCACAAAGGAAGGCTTTGCTTTCTTCCCTTAGTGTGAATGATGATGATTCTTCCTCCGTGATTAAATTTGAAACTGCAGGACTTCAGGCTCTCTTGCCGTACTATGTGTCTCTTTTGATTCACGTAGAATGTCTTAACATGACCATCAAGCGCATTGTGATTGACGAAGGCGCTGCCGCTTCTGTGATGTATTTATCATGTTGGAAGGGTTTAGGTTACCCTAAGTTGTTTAAATCAACGACCATGTTAAATGCATTCGATGGGAGATCGTTTAGGCTACACAGGATCCTTCTTTCCCTTAAGGTCCGTTTGTAAAGGAAGACCATTGCGATAGAGGTCGAGGTGGTTGATGCGCCCCTTGACTACAATCTCTTGCTGGGTAGGAATTTGATGTACAGTATGCAAACCGTAGCTTCTTCCCTATTTCGCGTTGTATTCTTTCCATTTAATGGGATGATAGTCACGATTGATCAAACGTCATTCAAGGGGCGCATCAACCACATCTTCAGGAACTTTGATCCCAATCATTAAACACTCTCAGCCGGCAACTGGGAGTGGGGGTATAGGCATGTATCCATCCCTCATTGGAAGTTTTAGTTATCCTGCATCGATCCTTATGATAGAGTCTAGTACCGGTGAGGCTTCGACATCTATGAGATCGGTGTCTTTTCGCACGAGTCATATGGAATATCCTTGGATTCTTCCTACACCGAGTACTCCGATTGAGCCCATTGTGACGGATGTGCCATTACCTGCAACTATGGTAGCTTATCAAGCTAATATTGAGAGTGTTGCAGAGTCTAGTCCTTCCTCTTTGCAAACGAAGGAGGAGGACCCTTATGTGCTGCCGACATGCGAAGTGTAGTCTTCTCATGTGCACAACTGCCTTGATAGTGTTTTCTCTTCATATGAAGTGATTAATGAGGCCATGTCAGGAGTTGAGCCACCATGGGAGGAACTCCATCATAGATATTACTTCCTTCCCGAGCTTGACAGCTTGGAGCGTGAGGAATTTAGGGCGGTTCTTAGTGAGAGAGTTGGTAGTCCTATGGTTCCATTAAGCTCTCCTGGTCCGATGGCTGATGGAAACATGGAAAACATATCTTCAATCATTTCCTATCAATATATATCGCGATCTTGATAGGATAGAGAATGTCTATATTGGGGCAGAATGTTCCCATGCTGAGATTCAAGAATACACCGAGCTAATTAAAGAATTATGTGATATATTTTCTTGGTCTTACAATAAAATGCCAGGTATCGACCCTCATATTGTTGAACACGATATTAAGACTTACCCCAATGCTAAGCCTGTTCGACAACGCTTGCATGCAGCATATCCTAGGAAAGCACCCGCGATTAAGGCAGAGATAGAGAAACTGTTGAGAGCTAGTTTTATCTATCCCGTTCCCTTGACGGAGTGGGTTTCAAACCCCGTTCCGGTGGATAAGAAGTAGGGAGTGATCTGCATATGTACTGATTTTCGTGATTTGAATCGTGCCTGTCTTAAGGACAATTTATCCACACCATTTATTGATCAGATTTTGGATGAGTGTGTGGATAGCGAGGTTTTTTCCTTTATGGACGGCTTTTTCTGGATATAATTAGATACAAATTAAACCTGAGGACCAACATAAGATTGCATTTATTTGTCCTTGGGGAAATTTTACATATCGAAAAATGAGTTTTGGCCTTAAGAATGCTGAAGCTACTTTTCAGTGGGAATTGACCTTGATCTTCCACGATCTCAAGTCGATTATCGAGGTATTTTTGGATGACCTTGCTGCTCATTCTCGTATGAGAATGCATCATTCCTGTCACTTTAGATTAGTATTCTAAAGATGCCGCCATTATTTGGTTAGGTTAAATCCTCACAAGTGCATCTTTTGTGTGAAGTCAGGTCGCTTGTTAGGATTCATCATTTCTAAAAAGGGTATAAAAGTCAACCCTTTGAAGGTTGAGGCAATACTTCAGTTGTCTCCCTCGAAAAATATCCGTCATATTCAATGTTTGCAAGGCATGGAAAAATTCTTATAGAGATTTGTTGTCAATTTTTCTAATTTAACTAGAGGCTTCATGCGTCTTTTGAAGAAGGACACCACCTTTTGTTTGGATGAGTGAGCCCAAGAGTCCTTTGATGTGCTCAAGCGAGACCTAGCATCGGCCTCGGTGATTAGTCCCTCAGACTATAGCTGTGATTTTCTACTTTATGTGTCCATGTCCATGGAGACTATTGGTATGGTTTTGGTTCAAGAGGATGAGAAGCTCCAAGAGCATTTCATATACTATTTGAGCTGGAACCTTATTGATGCAGAGATTCGTTATTCTCATGTTGAGAAGCTTGCTTTAGCTACTGTACATGCGGTTCAACGGTTGAAACATTATATTCTCCTTCGCCAGACCTTGGTTGTAGCCCATGTCAATCCATTTCAATTCATCCTCACTCGAACGATGATTGGGGGAAAATCTAATAAATGGATTGTTATCCTACAAGAATTCGTTCTCGAATTTGTTTCGGCAAAGTCGAAGAGATCATTAATTTTTGCAGAGCTTATATCGGATTTCCCAAGTGAGGCCGAGGAGTTGGTTTGTGAAGATACATTTGTCGATGAACACATCTTCTTAATCTCAACTTTAGACCCATGGTATGGGGATATCATTATATATTTACAAACATTGAAGGTCCCTACTCACCTCTCACGAGATGAACGATGACGATTATGTCATGTGTCTAAGAATTAACTCATAGTGGATAACACTTTGTACCGCCGTGGGGTAGATTCCATTTTACGATGTTGTTTAACTCATGAATAAGCTGAGGTAGTGTTGAATGATTGCCATAGAGGGGTGTGTGGTAGTCATTTATCTGGGCTTTCTATAGCCCAAAAAATCGTAAGAGCGGGTTATTTCTAGATGTCGATCTTTAAGAATTGTATAGATGCAATCAAGAGGTGCCACCCTTGCTAGGTGTTTGCATGTAGTATGCACTCAAAACCTGTCTCGTTACATCCCATCATCACCATCGATCCCTTCATTAAGTGGGGGCTTGATTTTATGGATTGCAACCCAGCTTCAGTTGGAGGGCATCATCATATCATAGTGGCTATTGATTACTTCACGAAATGGGCTGAGGCTATGCTTACAGTTAAATCCAATGGTGAGACAGCCGTGCACTTCATATTCAACCAGATTATTACTTGATTCGGAATTTCAAAAGAGCTTGTCATTGACCATGGCTCACACTTTCAGAATCGTATGATGGAAGAGTTGGCATCAAAGTTAGGGTACAAACAAGAGCATTCCTCCTCTTACTACCCTCAAGCGAATGGACAGGTAGAAGTAGTGAATAAATCAGTCAAATCCATTCTCCAATGAACCATCACATAGAGCAAGAATAATTGGCACATCATATTATATCCTGCTTTGTGGGAATATAGAACCATTGTTAAGACTGCCAAGGGTTTTTCTCCATATCAACTTGTACATGGTGTGGAGTCAATATTGCTGGTTGAATGCGAGATTCCTTCTTTGAAGCTAGCCGTGGAACTCTTACCAAACACTTCACCATTGGAGGAGCGTTTGGTCCACCTTGAGCAACTTGATGAGCAGCGTCGAGATGCCTTGGTGGCTCTAGAAGTAAATAAACATCGCGTAAAGGTCCAATACAATAAGTCTGTCCGTCCAAGGAGGTTTAGTGAGGGATACTTGGTCCTTTTGTGGGATCAACCGAAAGAACCCTTGGGGACATGAAAGTTTAACCCCATGTGGCATGGTCCTTACGTCATCTAATGTGTATTAGAGAATGGCACTTATGAGTTAGTGGATTATGAGGGAATGGCCTTGGCAGAGCCTAGAAATGGTCTCTATCTCAAGAAGTACTATGCATGATTTTCAACCAAGGCTGGTTATTGTATATTATTGTACAGTTTGCATAGTTAGGTATTTTCCTTATAGTAATTGGGTTTGTGATTAGTTTCCATTTATTTTGGCAGATGTCAATGGAATCTTCCACCTACATAGGATTCACGGATGGTGCAAGCGGTCACACTCAAAACTCAGCCTCTGTTGCTTGGGTGATTTATACTCCTATGGGTCAGGTATTGTCTTCAGGAGGCGTATGTTTGCAGCCATATTCAAACAATGTTGCTGAATATAGTGTCGTTATTGAGCTTCTACGGGATGCCATTTCACGTGGCATTCTCTCTCTTAAGGTACGTCTTGATTCGGAGTTAGTAGTGCCACAGCTTAATGGTTTGTATCATGTTAGAGATCTGACCTTATTAAGAAGACTCTTACGTGTGAGATTATTAGAATGACAATTTGAGAATATAACATACATACATATTCCAAGAATTAATAATCAAGTTATTGACTCATATGCTAACTACGTGTTAGATTCGTATTTGTTTCATACACAATAAATTCATCACAAACACAAATTTTTACACATGCAAATAAATAAACTGATCACCATAAAAATTTTATGTAACACCCAAAATATGGTAATACATAGTGTCATGATACAAAAATGGGGCTCTCGAGCCACCAAAATATAATACACGATAGTACGAAATGTATAACTCCCAGGTATCTAAGCTTGTGGAGGAGGAGAGGGGTTGTGATCATGGAAGGTCACTACGGCTCTAGGTAGCTGTCAGAATAATCACACCCATGCTCGTGGTACACCCACCACTTGGCACTGCATAGCCTTAGGCAAGTCCTTGACTTGCACCATGGTAACCCTGTGTGTCAGCCTCACAAAGTTGGTATGAATGCTCTGGAGCATCAGCTCCGCATCCAGACCCATGATATCATCTCCTCTTCCCCTCAGTCTATGACGAGGGAAGCCTTCAGGCCACCGTGGTCCCACATCTGCATACAAATGGTAGATGTCACTATGTATTGTCACACAAAAAATTATGTCTTTTGATTCCATATAATCAGAAAACACAAAAAAATTAAATAACTCAAAAATTTAAAGAGAGGGTCGAGATTCGTTACCTATGTCACCATATGCTGATCCTGGTGGTAGCGACATGTCTGGTTCCCCCCAGAAATCAATCCCTGCATAGGGGTAGTCATCGATGGAAACTATCTTTCGTTGCCACCATGGAAAGAAATCAGCTGGACAGGGGTTGGACACCCTAAATCCCCCCAGTCTGTGCATCACATCTGCCCAACACCGTTGGGCCGGATCTTGAACCCCGTGAAGAGGAACGTCAACTCTAGGGCTCAATCCTGGAACACGCTTGAATAAAAACGTGCTCAGTATGCTGCTGAAACCAAAGTTCCGCACTCTACCCATATTACACTCACTAAGCTGATGTTTCATGTTGCTCAGTAGTGTAGTGCTCCAGTCATAAACCGTGGGTATCATGCACTCCGCTACATAGAACATTAGAGGGCGCGAGGCCTAGTGGAGTGAAGCCAAGCCTTCTATCCTGCCTAATGTCAATAGGATGGCCTTTAGGCCCAACACCTGTATAGAGTTGGTTGGGATATGACTCCCGACCTTCTCCGTGTCTGGATAGCAGTACACCGCAATGTACTCATCGATAGTCAGGCCACCTCTGGGCCCACCACGAGAACAAAGGTTCACTAATTCCCCCCATTGGGAAAGTCCAGTAATAAAGTATATGTCCTCCACCTCTATTGTGAGAAACATCCCATCTATCTGGAAGGACTCAAAGTATGGATCCCTATAATTCACTAGCATCTGCAATAGTCTTGGTTTTTCCCGCAAGCCACCAAGACACCAAAACTTGTAGAGTCCACATGCACATAGCGCTTGTTGAGCCATTAGATTGGCTCTTATTTCCTCCTCTACATCACCATGTTCACGCTCTCTCCATTCTAGGACCATCGTGTACAAAAAATTGTAAGTTTGCCTATTAGATTACTTAAAAAACATCATGCGTGGTCGCATATGCGACTGTTTGCCAAACAGCCATGTATGTACGTGACTATGAGGGCATTTTTCGCGTATATCCAGCCCTATACGCAGAAAAACCATCGATTTTCACGTGGGCCATAGCGCCTTTTTAAGATTGTCCTAGAAACCTCAAATGACCATGGAATTTGATAAAAATTGCATCAAAATGGAAGAAAAGAGCATGGGTAAGTACCTGGAAGAAACAGTAGTGGATTCCGCCGGCTGGATCTCTTGGAATTCGCTATTGAAAATCTGAGCTCAATTGGGTAAAAATTTCAAATGTTTTATAATGTTTTGAATTTTTTACTATTTATAAAAAAATTTCAAATTTTTGAAAAAATTTACCCCCTTTCCTATAGTTTGGACCATTTTTTACCTAATTCATGATGTAGGAGACCTTTTTGAGTGTTGTTTTAGCTGTTGGATTGACCCATTCATGTCGATCTCATGTATCATGTCTAAACTGGCATATAGGTTAGGTTTCATCACTGTTTGCATTTTGCTTGACCTTATGACCATTTCATCATAGCCTTAGGTACGAGCCCACTCTATTATGTCACGGAACCTTCTTGCTGTTTTAGAAGTGGCATGGTATGAGTGGTAGAGCTTGACCTTACATGGGTACCCTAGTTAGTGCCTTATCTGCATTTGGTGCCCATGCTGACATTTTGTCCTTTAGGGTGTGGGAGTTCGTTGTATAGTACTACCATGACGTTTTCCAAGAGCCTCATACTCCTCTTGATCTTTTGCGGGCCTATTTCCCTCAGGACTCCCTTATGTCAAGTTGTAATTGCATTATCATGATTTTTTTCTTCCTTATTGAGCTTTATGTTGGCTTCCCTGACATTGCGTTTCAGACATATAGCCTGAGCTTGTCTCATGTATAGCCATGCATAGCCATTTTATATATCCTTTGCAGCTTGATTCCCTTTTTACTGGGAGGGGATTTTCCCCCGAGTGTCAATATCCTACACATGTGTCCTTGCATTGAGCATAGGTATGTTCCACTACTTGAAACTAGTTTGTTTGCTCCTATGACACTCATTTCCTCCTAGTCTGTAACTATAAAGCAATTTTATTCTTTTTCAAGCTTTTTAAATATTTGAAAAAGTCCAAAAAAATCAGAAAACCAAAAATTCGGACAAGAAAAGATATTATCTTTGGCAGCTGTTGAGTCATGTCGCCTTCGAACAGAGCACTGTATATCACATCCATTGGTTGGGTTTATAGTTTGACTTTAGGAGCTATGCTCGTTTATCTGATTTTATCTCCATCGACTGGTTAAGCTTCCAGTCCCCATGGAGCCTCTATCGATGCTTCATGTGTCATAAAGATGTCCTAGTTTGTATATCAAGTCTATGTTGCCTTTATTCAGTCACCGTTCACCATTATGCTATTGTTTGAAGTAAGTTGAAACCTGAGTCGACCATTCCTCAGTTATCTTGACTTTGCATGTCAACCGTTCCCGGTACAGTTACTGGTTCGTGCACCTTATGATCGAGTCCTTCCACATTATACAACTTTGCTAAGTACCTTGTGTTGGATGATGGGGGATGCCTTAATGCCCTCCTTCCAGCGAATTTCATCCCATCGACTTCAGATCATTTATTTTGGGTTTGGAATCTAGAGTCATTTTGAGTGCCTTGAGACTTGCATTCATCAGTGGCAGGTTCTCTCACCATCAACAGTCTTTAGGAATTCATAAATGTCCCCTGATTGATGGATCCTCTCAAGTGTTCGACATCGACACATTTATTCACACTTGTTAGTTTGCACTCTAGTATCTTGATTCCCATTTTCATTATCGGTGGGTGATATCGCGTCTATTAATGGTATACATCAATGATCAGTAATCAGACGATGGACTACTATGTTCGATCTCGACACCTCTATTCACATAGTAGGACATGTTCTCGTAGCGGTTTGTGTAGAAGACCTTCCAGATTGGTGGCATCTCTTATATGCTACCTCCTTGATCGTGCCAGTGTTCATGAGATTTCAGCTCTCGTGACTTGATTCTAGTATATGTCAGACATTTCTAGCTATTATGGAGATCTTGATCCATTATATATTTTCAGCCATTATGGAGGTCATGGTCCTTTGTATATCTTCATCATGGAGATTATGATCTATGTATATTGTACGTGGCGATGACCACTTATGTGATATCTTATCATGTCTATTCATGGCCATTGTACTCTTATGTATCCGGGATTGCTATATGTATTTGCAGTTATGTGCAGAGTTGTATCATTATACTATGTTGATTGGGTGGCTAGTCTTCCATTTGGGATCCTTCATCACTCCACTTCTGGGATGGACTTATAATGTATTTCATCCATCGTATGACCCCTCTAACCTCACACATTAGGGGGCATCTGTTATAGCTAATTTTACCACTCCAGGTGAATCACACTTGTATGGCCTTTCCCTGTCCCTCTGCAGACTCCTTAGACCCCTTGGACCATTTTTTTTCCTTTGATGTTTCCTTGACCATCCCTAAAAACATGCGTAAATTGTTATACATGAATTTTAAACCCCTTATCATGTATATATGTGGGTTTTACCTCTGAAACTGCGTACATCGGGATGTGTACAAAATCCAAATCCTTTTGGAGTTTTCCTTGACATGGATCCGACTCACTTGACTCTTGGCCTTCCATATGCCTTGAGATCGCTCGAATTCGACCTTTCATTACCCCTTTGAAAATATATATAAGGAACTCTATGGTACATTGAAGTCATATGAGAGAATTGAGAGAAAGAAACTATAGTCCATTGTTGCCAGAACTTGTGCTTGAGTTTGCATCCCTTTGTCCCTTGGAGCACTTTTGTGTTCTTTCCAAGGTGTCTGTTGTGGTACCCTAAGCCATAGGAATTTCTCTCCATAACAAATATGACCAAATTAATGACCACAGGACAACTATAAATGACCAAACTAAATGTGACCATATTTTTTGTCATGTCACAAGAGACCGAAAATTGGACAACAAAATTGACAATTGGTCGTTTATATGCCAATTTTGGTCATTTGTTTGGTCTCTTATCTCTCATTTTTTGGTCACTAATTTAGTCATTTTATATGCAAATATTCACTGATTTCTGTAGATAGGGTATGAGCGAATCGAGTCACCAATATCCTTTCTGTAAGGCATGTGCTCTTCCATTGAGCTAGTACTATTGAAGTCTCTACAATGCTTGCATTACTTCATACATATATAAAATATAAAAAGAGTTTTTACAATTTTTTTATTTCAATTGGGATTTAATTTTAATCCCCTTGTTAGATAATGACAAAAAAGGAATAACACTAGATATTAGCATACAAGATAAAAAATATGAACTAATTATTAAATATCCAACATGATATTCTAGGCATCCTAAACAACCTCAACAATCTTGACATGGTCGGACATAAGAAGAGATGAAGATGAAAATAAAAGGCAAGAAAAAGTCAGAAGATCTCATATTGTTCATAGATGATACTTGAGGAAATCTGCATGGAAGAGATCCTCCAACTCATTACTGCAAACTACCACCTTAACCTTGACAAACATTTTACGAGTTACTAGCTACATCATTGGGTTCTTTAATGTAGTAGTTTGCAGGGGTCCCTTGGCTATTGATTTAGGTGCAGGCCTAGATGAGCCTCTTAGTTTTGTCCAAAATCCAAGTAACCTCAACACAAAATGAGCAAGTTCCTTGTACAATACATGAGTTTAGTCAAACATCTATAGAGCACACGAGAATACCAAAAAAAATGGTCATCTTCATAAATACCGTGTGAAACATATGCCATCTTTGAGAATTACCATGGTTAAGTGAAAACCATTAGAGGAAATTTCAACTCAAAATGGGCCTCCTAAGGAAAATCATAAAATAATAGTTAAAATAATAAAATAATGTTTATTAATTTTGGAGGAAGAAAAGAAAAAAACTATTTTTTTTGTTCGTATTTTCGACATATCTCCCTGTGTTTTTACTCAAATTTCGACCGGGATAGCTCATTGGATGCATAATTAAATTCCACATCCAGCGAGCACCCACTCTGCATACTTTTGATAGAACCTTCTACCCCAAAAATAAAAAATACCTAAAAAATGTGATGATGACATGCAGAGTGGGTACTCGTTGGATGTGGAATTCATTTCCGCATCCAGCGAGCTTTCCCGATCAAAATTTTAGTAAAACTACAAGGAGATATGTCGAAAATACGAACAAAAAAAAGTTGTTTTTTTTATGATACCTATCCCCAAAATTTATATTAAAAAATTGTTTAAGACCTATACAGTATTTCAAATTTAAAGCAATTTCATTGGTTAACACATGATGACATGGAATTTGAATTAGGGTTGAAAGGCCCATTTTGAGTTGAAATTTCCTCTAATGTTAGCTAGAGAAGAGTAGTCATAATAGGCATATCAAAGGAAAAAACATCTGCATGTGGAGATAAGAAGGAGACAATAGACAAACAAAGTAAATTAATAATCATAATCCTTGAGCACACATTTCTTTATAGCACGCTTATTGATAGCATTACAAGGCTATAATTAAACTTACAATTAAAGGGATGAAAGCTACCCAGAAATATGTATGCCAACCTACAATCAACAACAAAATTTTGTATTAGTAGAAAATCAATTTACTCTCATAGATTTTTTATGCAAGGGATTAAGAGGTCAGCTATAATGAATAATAATGAGTAGTGACTTAAGTTCATTTTCATATTCCCTTTTAATGTGGAACCAACGAATCACCAGAAAGCATCTTCAAACATTAGAATATTGGAAGAAAACACTTATTCCTTTTACTTAACTTATGAATGGAAAAAAATTCAACCATAAATAGAAGTAAGACATTAAGATGAAACCTGAGAGGCCACATCAGCATATAATTGTGGCAACAATATTTGACTTATCAAAATAATGTATGAATAATGATCTATACAGTCAGAAGCTACAGTTTAAAACCATCCTCATCAATCACTATAAATTCTCCCTAACCCTATATGAGAACATAATCTACATAAAATTTAGTGGCTATGGGTAGTCCTACACAATTATTGATGGGAATGAGGTAGTACCCAACGACAAAGACAAAATTTTGTTGTCACCCAAGGTTTATATCTAACTTGACTAGGGGTAAGAAAATCTAATAAAGTAATGATTAGCCTCATGTAGCACTAGAGTGTGTCATATAAATTCTAAAATTCTACTAAAAACCTATTAAAATCTAGGATTTGTGTCCATTGATCTGCACTAAGGGATATCATCTAGTGTCCACTATCTAGCACCCTAAATGTATATTGCAAATACAAGCTCCACTTCCATATCATGGTTGAAATGGATGCCTAGACATTGTAATAAGATGGAATATTGATAGAGTGTTTGTCTGAATATTGTCTATGTATAATAACTTCCCTATAAGGATAAGCAAATATTCTCCTTATATCCAATGAAGGTAACCAGTGTCTTTCTTGACAATCCAAACAAACAGTAATACCAGACCCAAATGTCATAATAAAATCAACAAAGAGGGATAAACTACTATGATTTAGCCTATAGAGTAAAACATTTACATGTACTCATGTATCCATTGAATTTACACAAGTAGATTGACCTCTTGGTATGTGACAATCATTATCAATAAATAGTGTGAAGTTGAATAACTATAACTTGTCCTAAAGGACATCAGGATCAATGAGAGAAAGGTCATAATACGTAGCTAAGGAGGATGATGGATTTCTTCAATATTTGGATGTAGTACTTAACATATAAATGATGATTACAACCATACATGTTCAACTTGAGAAGTTTACAAAATATCTAAATAATCTTTTTTATGAAAAAGTGGATATCATAACAGTTATTACCATGATATCTTCAGTATTGACCCAAATTTCTAAAAATTTTGTTCTTTATTTTGGGGAATATGATGTTTAGAATGAAGAAAATGGAGATTCTAGTATAATACCTAACATTGATAAGTCTATTTATTTCAAAAATGTGGATCTCAAACCTATTCCATTGGAAGAGAAAATAACTTCTCATATGCACCTTCTTTGTCATTGTATAGTACTGGTCCCAATGCAGATGGTCAACTCACGGGGACTTCACTTAGTGAACCTCTCACATAGCACGTGCGATCGTGGGATATTAAAGAATACCCTTAATTTCGATAGATATTGACCCAAACTCTTTTTGTTGAAACCCCCTCCCAATACTTAAAACTTCCTCCCCACCCTTTTTTATACCTCAATCCTTATAAACCACCCTACCCACTCCCACCTTAAACCCCTCATCCCTCCAATACCTGCAATATATTGGTTTGATTTTTTATAATTTTAAAACCCGCAATATGAACTAACGTGATAGGATATTGGTAAACAAGTGAAGCCCCTGTGGGTCAACTTAGGGTCATTCAGGAAGAAAAACTGATTTGGAATCTAAGGTTAAGGCTTGATTGGCTAGACATGCAATTATAGAATAGAATCTTACACAATTGAAGACAACAATATAACTTAAGGAATCAATTGGAAGAGGAGCTTATGCAGGTGAGGAAATAGAAAGATAACTAAAGAAATGAATTGATGGCATCTAAAGAGCAGTGAAAATAAACAAAACACAAACTTACTCAATCTTTGTAGCCAACAAGAATAGATAGGTATTTGTAGGAATAAAGAATAAAGAGAGGTATTTGTAGCCAAAATGAATGAATTCTGAGCATAGATGAATTTGACTGGAATGAATTCTATGTGTAGATGAATTCTGGTTGGAATGAATTTGACAAATTCGACTAGAATGAATTCACTTTGCACGGAGTGCCATATTCCATAAATATTTTCCAATGTTAAACTTCATCCATCACCCTATTTTGAAAATGAAACATAACAACATTGTAAATAAAAAATGAACAAGGAATCCAACAACTTCTTGATGTACAAAACTAGAAATTTGGATATCATTACTTTACTTCTCAGTAAATAGTTATGAAAAAAATACATTGAAGTACATACAATCTATAGAAAATGATACTGGCATGCACTTATCAGAGATGAAAGAAAATATTATAATAGATGCAACATGCATGAGTATCCACTACAGACTTCTTTATATGATGCACGTAGCTCCTCCAAGATTTATAATTTATTTTCTCGGCATCTTCCACTACAACAACATTGAATTTTTGGGGGGGTTTTCTTCCACCTCCAAAAGTCACTTTTGGGGGCGGTTTTGGATTTGGAGGTGGCCTTTGAAAAAAAAACCCCTAATAGCACCGACGCTAAAAGTTTTGACTTTTAAGGGCGTTTCTAAACCCCACTCATAGACAACTATGGGGGCAGTACCAAACCCTCCCCCAAAATTCCTTATTACAAACCTTTGAGTGCAGTTATAAATCCCCCTCGTAGGTACCTACGAGGGCGGTTTGAAACCCCTCTCATAGGTACCTACGAGGGCGGTTTCAAACCCCCCCTAAAAATCCATCTTACTAACCTT
Source organism: Pseudotsuga menziesii (assembly GCA_001517045.1). Taxonomy (NCBI): domain Eukaryota; kingdom Viridiplantae; phylum Streptophyta; class Pinopsida; order Pinales; family Pinaceae; genus Pseudotsuga; species Pseudotsuga menziesii. The sequence continues at coordinate 83,056 of LPNX010998275.1, read as the reverse complement.
TGGGGGAAATCTTAACAAAACCCCTGCAATAGCACTAACGCTAAAAGTTTGGAATTTTAAGGATGGTTCTAGAAGAGATCAAAACCGACACTAAAAGTGACTTTTGGGGTGGTTCAAAACCCCCCCTAAAAGTATTTATTACAAAAAATTAGGGGATGTTTCAAACCCCCCTCGTAGGTACCTGAGGCATATAAAAAATCCCCCTAAAACTATTTACCAACATTTGGGGGCGGTTATGAACCCATATCATATAAACTTACAGGGGGGGGTTTGAACTGCCCTCGCTGTAACATACAAGGGAAGTTTTGAACCCCCCTCGTAGTGACATATGAAATCAATTTAGAACCCCCCTTGTGGCTCTAATAAATCATAATAAAATATATTTTATTAAAATGATCAATACTGAAATATCAATAGGTCACGAAGGAATCGAACCTTTAACCTCCTACTTGTAAAGAAGACGCTCTTCGATTGAGCTAGAGCCCTTTAAGAATTGGGGAAATGAGAAATATTAACACCAATATTGCATCGTTTGTAATTCTAAGAAAATATTAATAATCTCAACATTGTTTTTGACTCGAGAAACCTAAGAAAGTAGTCTAAATGGACTTGACCTTCTTTTGACAATGTAGAACTGATAGTACCCGAGCTAGATTGCACATGCATAAAAATCAATAAATCTACATCTATACATGATAAGGACTTAATGCAAATAAAGACTAACTTGACTACATTTCCATGGAAATGAACCAAGTGAGAAGATGCAACTAAACATTGTAAACAATATTTAATTTCTTAAAGAAAAACTTAAATTGGACTAAGAAGTGATCCACATTATGTTTCACAACGAATTTCTCATAGAAGCTTCCTGCATCTCTATTTGAAAGTTAAGTAAACAGGAAGCAGGTATCAAAAATTGCAGATATTTGGGTGGGAAGAATTATGATTATGTGTAATACATATGTGAGTACCTGCACTTACATGAGCCCTAAGAATTATTAATATTGCTATATATGGTAACAAAGGATATCAATCTATGACCTCCTTTCATACGAATAATTTAAGGCAGTAATCCATTGACTTAATGGACATAATCCTCCTAAATCATATTTGTACCAATGGCTCTATACAAACTAGACAAAGGATTGCAAGGTATATCATGTTTCCAAAGTTTTTTGTTCTCCAATTTCACACTTTATGATAATTATAAAGTTTTACAAGGTCCCTAGTTCTGGGGAAGAGTGGGGATTTTTATTACCCCATGGTTCCTAGAATTTAACCCAATCAATATTTTTGTCACTAAAATGTTCGTTTAGGTGCGCCTCCCAAATATTCCATGAATATTTTGGTAGTTAATAGCTTTTAAATACATTTGTACTACATTGGACATATATTATAAATAGATACAGATCGATTAAGCTTGGTCCTTTTACATATTCTCATATTTTTAGAGTCATTTACCAAACATGCACACTTGATTTGGTCAATTTGGCCTTGTCAAACCACTATCCTAAGTTTAATTGACTTAATCGGAATTAGATGAGCACTCTATGAGATCAGCATGAGCACACCCACGCCTACCTTCAATCGGGGAGGCGAACTGGGCTTCCTCCTTCAATCGAGGAGCCATTTTGGGGTGATATGAGTATCATAAATGCACCTAATTGATAAATGATTGTTACAATCAGTTAAGCTGAGTTATGAAGGAACCTCCATTTCATTTATTGATTATTTTTATCAATATTTATGAACTGGAGACAATTGGGGCACCTCCAACCATTTCTGATGACCAGTAACTTCAGTTAACCTCGTCGAGGTTCATTGGAGTTAATGATGCGCTACCACTTGTTGATTGGAATGCAGTGGCATGTGTCTGAGCTACTTTTAGTTAGACTCAGTCATCCATTGCACTCCAATATAGTTAGGAATCAGTTGAGTCAATTATGGTTTTATTAATGGGTTAACTAGGTGTGTTTACTATGGCTGACAATTAGTTAAGCTACACCCATTCATTCAATTCGAATGAACTCCTTGGGAATTCTAATTGTCTTGGAATTCATGCACCTTGCATGATTATTGTATTGTATTACTCATTCTTTATTGATTATATAGAGCTGCTACTCATATTGTAGCACCATTATTCCATTTTCATGCTTAATTGCCTACAATCTCTTATGAGACTGTGTTTTAGTCCCTAGATCATTGTGACAGATTAATATGGTATCAGATCTCACAGTGTGATGAAGCTTAGGTCTCTCAAAAACATGGTTTTTGACATATATTGCATGAAAAATTGAGCAAAAGCTCAAAATTCTAGCACTGCACTGGAAGCACAGGCTTACCACTTAATACCCCAAGTTAAGGAATTGTTGATCAACCTTTCTTGATCAATTATGCTGGGTGTGATGAAAGCCTAAAATTTCCATGCTGTTCAACCTTACGGTGTCCCTTTTTTTGTGATTTTCAAGTTTTAACAGGTGAAAAGCATTCGCTACAGCAGTTTGAGATGGATTCTTTTGTCGAACTCTTGACTCCTTTCAATTTCCATTGATGGAAAGGAGACATGGATATTCAGCTACATGCCAAAGGACTCTACCAAGTCACTATGGACACTAAATAAGAGCCTACTCATGTGATAGACAAAGTATATTCTTGAAAAATAAATATGAAGCATTAAATTTCTTGTGCCTCTGTATTTCCAAGGATCTTCTTTTCCACCTCTCAGGTTTGAAGACTCCAAATGAAATTTGGGACAAGCTAGACACTCTGTATGGAAAATAGGATGATTTGAGAGTTTATCAGCTTTAAAACGAGTTGATGTCTCACCAACCTTCCAATTTTGAGATCTAAAATGATTTTTTCACAAAGTTCAAGCACATTGTCTTAGTGTTGAAGTAGTGCAAGGTGGAGAAGGAGGATGATCAGCTCATCCTCGCCATGCTCTCCAAACTTGGGGATGATTATTCGGTGTTTGTCTCTACATTCCATGTGGGGAAGCTCACAACCCCTGGATGGAAGATGCCTTCACTCAATGCCTTCATTGAGTCCCTAACAAGTGAACATGATAAGCTTGTCTAGATGGGGATCATCAGATCCTCTCGTGATTAATCCCTCTGCTTCAAGGCCCAAAGACATGAAGGGTAAGGGTAAAGGAAAGTAGCAGAAGAACCCAAAAACCAAATTTGAAGCTCCTAAGCCTAAATTTGAAAACTAGCAGCATGAAGAGCCCTCCGGCTCGAAGAAGAAAAAAAACAAAGGGTATCATGGAAAGAAAAAATTCAAGTGTTCTTACTGTGGGAAGGGATTCCACCCTGAACATGCCTGTATGAAAAAGAAACTTGATGAAGATACTTCTATTCTTGGGAAAAATCACATCAATCTCTTGGAAAGGTTTCGAAGGAGAGATCAACAAGATCAAGAACCACAACATGAAAGAGGTCATGCTCTCATGGCAAGCACTTCGAATTCCAATGCTCTTTTGATATATTCTAGAGCTTCAAATCACATGATGGATGATAGAGACTCCTTCTCATCTTTGGAGATTGGAAAAACCATTCCCATCCACATGGGAGATGACTCCACAATCATATCCTAAGGACAAGGTACTGTAAATCTTGAGCATGGTTATTTTTCCAATGTTCTATATGTACCATATCTTGCATCAATCCTTCTAAGTGTTTATCAAATGACACATACAAGAGTTCCCAATAGAGTCTCCTTTAGCGCAGATGATGTAGAGATCATAGAAATTGCATCTAGAAAACTTGTAGCGAAAGGCCTTGCAAACCATCATGCAAAAGCCTACGAGTTCTCCCATTTTGTGGTGGATGCAAAGGCCACTCCATTGCTGAATCATGGAAATGAGGTTAGTAGACTATGGCACGAGAGGTTTGGCCACCTGAAATTTAATTACTTGCAGCAATTATAGAATAATTGCATGGTTGAAAACCTCTAAGTCATCAAAGCTACCATCGGAATTTGCAAGGGTTGTGTTGTTAGAAAGCATCTTGAGCATAAGTTTGATTGGGGGTGTTATCCAACTTTTTGTACCATAAGTTGGGTTACCTGAGGAGCAGCTAGTTGACAGACTTGTTCAAAGTCTGATTCCAGTGTATCAGTTGATCCGTCTACTTGTCTAGCCAATATTGGCTAGTCACTTTTTATTTTGAATAATTTTGACCATGGCCCCGTGGGGTTTGTAATAAAATGTGCTAGTAGGATATTTTTGAGTGGTTCGGTCTCCTGAGACGTAGAATCTCAAATAGGGTATTCCAGGGAGTTTTTTGCCCCTGACAATTATGCTTTGCCTTCAGCCGAGTATAATTGACGAGGTTTTCTCCTGCTTCCTCCAAAGCTGGAATGCCCGATGTTGAATTCTGGGCCTTGGGGGGTTATTAGAGCCCAAATGAGTGTTATAAGCCTACTAGACATTATTTAGATAGATCATGGTCGTGTCCTAAGTCATCTGGACACATAAAAAAAAATTCGAAAAAATCTTTTTCGAACAGTGAAAAATTATTTTTTAATTTTTAATTAATTTTCCTAAGTTTTTTTGGTTAATTTTTCCATAAATTAAATGGAAAAAACCCGTTCATGATCTGGACACAGAATTCAGTGATTGAAGGCTCTAACCTTAAGCCAAAAATCATTCTTGATCAGCCAGCCAGTCAGAACCAACTTTCAGATCAGCAATCGGACACATAATGCCTTTTTACTCAAAAACGTCAATTTTGAGTAAAAAATGATTTTTTAGTAAAAAAATGATTTTTATTAAAAAAATGATTTTTATTAAAAAATTATTTATATTAAAAAAAATGATTATTTTGGAGAAAACTAAAACTCTCCAAATTAATCCAATTTTAATAAATTAAAAGGCTAAATGACATCTCATGGAACACTTATGATGATCGGAGTTATCATAACTCAGCTTCAGTCAC
>LPNX010998275.1:0-69340 GCA_001517045.1 Pseudotsuga menziesii | reverse complement strand
AACTTGCACATGGTGGGACTCATGGACTAGGCAAATAAGACAAAATAAATGGAATAATGTCTAAGTGGGTAAATACTATGGGTTGATTATTCTAACATTGCAAAAATGGACTCCATCCCCCTAGTTTTGGCAATTTTTGCATCTTAGCACTGGGAAGTGCATCATATTAATGTTAATTCTACATTTATACATGGATATATTCATGAGGATATATACATGAATCATCCAGAGGGCTACATTTCTTATTCATGTTTGGTTTGCAAACTAAAGAAGTCACTATACGGGTTAAAATAGGCCCTAAGAGAGTGGTATTCCAAGATGGATGCCTTCCTTCTCTCGCAAAACTTCCAAATGTGTAAATCAGATATGAATGTGTATATAAAGCAGTGTGATGGTAATTTTCTTATTATTATTTTATATGTTTATTACTTACTGATTACAGGTAGCACAATTGCTTCTATTTTAGTCATCAAAACTGCCCTCCACAATGCATTTCAAATGAGCGATTTGGGGCTCTTGAAGCGATTTCTGGGGCTCGAAATTGATCAAAATATTGATGGGATAATGGTCACTCATTCAAAATACATATCATGTCTGTTATTTAATTTTAACATGGATTAATTTAAGGCTTCCCCATTCCCTTTCCTTTCAGGGATCAACCTTGCAGAAGGAAAAAGCACACCTCCCATGGACTGCACTGTTTATCAACAACTGAGTGGTATCTTGCTTTACTTGACTCATTATCGGCCTGATATATATTATGCCATGAATGTTGTGTCAAGATACATGCAAAATCCTCATTATATTCATTGTAAGGAATCCAAGAAGATTCTCCAGTATATTCAGGGAACCAGGACCTACGACATTCACTATGTTGCAGACTCCGAGCTAGAGCTCGTTGGTTACACAGATTCTGATTGGGCGGGTGATTCTATTTGTCAGAAGTATACTTACGGATATGTCTTCATGTTTGGTGGTGGCCCCATTTTTTGGTCTAGCAAAAAGCATGCCACCATATCATTGTCTCCAGTAGAGGCCGAGTACCGAGGAGTGGTGAATGCTTGCATCCAAGCTATTTGGTTGCAAGGCATTCTTTTAGAGTTTTATATTGGTATTACTTTGTCCACTGTCCTCTTTTGTGAAAATCAAAGTGCTATTAAGATATCCATAGATCCAGTTACCAGGAAGAGGACCAAGCATGTAGAGATACACATGCACTATATCAAGGAATTGGTGCATGACTGGACCATCATTCTGCAATACTTCCCTATTGATGAGGAGATTGCATACATCTTTAGCAAGAGATTTTCAGAAAAGAATTTCACTTGCTGATTGGCATGTAGTGACATGTGTCTGAGCTAATTTCAGTTAGATGCATTCATCCATTACAGTTAGGACTCAGTTGAGTCAATCATGGTTTGATAAGTGGGTTAACTAGGTGTGTTTACTGTGGCTGACTGACATTTAGTTAAGCTACACCCATTCATTCAATTTGAATGACCTCCTTGGGAATTCGAATTGTCTTGGAATTCATGCACCTTGCATGATTATTGTATTGTATTACTCATTATTTATTGATTATACATAGATGATACTCATATTGCAACACCATTATGCCATTTTCATGCTTAACTGTCTGAAATCTGTTATGAGACTATGTTTTAGTCCCTAGATTACTGTGACAGACTAATACATATGTGTGGAGATCAACATAAGTAAGGGATTACTGGATATGCTGATACTTCAAAGGAAGGATTCCAAATGGACTCAAGAATTGGATTACAAAAATATATCTTTTCAGTGTTGAATTTGTCATTAAGAAGGACATTTGCATGATTCATGTTTTCAATCATGAGTTTATTCTAATAGGAAAAGGGGACATAAACCAAAACCCAAAGTATGGAAATCATTGAAGCAACATTCGTCAAATTATGAAGAGGAACACAATGCAGAAAATCAGCAAACAACAATCTCAGAGAAGGATACAAATGCATTGCCAACAGTGCAGGTTGAGTAATTAGTGCTATCTTCAGTGGATAAAGAAGAAAACAAGAATACCAGGATTTCCCCCTCTAGGATGGTAGTTACAAATAAATACCATTAGGGTTAATGTAGAAATTACATGAATCTAACAAGTCCAATTTAGATAAGGAGTTCACACACCATCCAAATCCTAGACATCTAACTTGTGATCTACAATTAGTCCCTATGGAACCTTCAGCGCGAGGGTGGATTGAGGGAAAAAATAAGATATGGAAACCCAAGTGGATTTGAATACTATTCTCCTTCTTGATATGCTTTCTAGTTTTTATCTTTGTTTCTTAATGCATTGTCGTATGGTAATTTTAGTGTTTCAGTTTGTAAGGCAGCTCACTTGACATAACTATTTCGTAGTTTGTTGTTTAGGCCAATATATAATTTTTTGGACTTGGCTACTTGACATAACTATTTGGTAGTTTGTTGTTTAGGCTAATATAGAGTTTTTTCGACTTGGCTACAACTATTTTTGTCCGATGAATGCATCCAATTTTTGAATTTGTGTACTCTATAATACAAATATAATTGTTATTGGTATAAAACAGGAGTCCAAAATTTGCATGAAATTTTTAAAAATTAGTCTTTTATTTGCATTACCCGCACCAAAGGATTTGCCAATAAGGAGGCTTCATTTGGGGTGAAAGTCCCTTATATCCAAACAATTGAAAGGAATCTAAGAAGTTTGACAATCACATTCACCATGTTTACCTTGCTTGGAGTAGAGGGTCCACCACCTCAAACCTTGGAATTGATTTTCCACCATAGATTTAGTTGAAGGAAAAGCTTGCAAGTTTGGAGGAAAGAAAAAATCAACATCAAGCAACGGTCCAAACGAGGCTCCGATAGACTTGAGCACCATTAGATAGCGAAAAAACCATTTCTCCAAAGTCATGTGATTCATGTATCCGACGATAGCCCCAATAAACGAGTTGATTTCTATTTCAATTATTAATAATTAATGTGATTACTTCATAAATCAACAGTAGAATGTACAAAAATTTCCTCTTGTTCCACCCAATGCCAACGTTTTGCTGGGGGCACTAAATTCCTAAAAAAATTGCAAAGGATCTGCATGATTTGTGTAGTTCCTTTATTAGAAAACATGGCTCAAAGACAAGGTCACATGGAGTTGGGCTCTTAGAGAAGGAGATTATTGAGCCATTTTGTGGGATTTATTAGGAGAAGAAGCCACAACACTCTTGTGATCATGTCAGCGCATTGTTGTTCTTATACAAGACCAAACATAGATTTTGACATCCCATTTGCTGTGAGTATGTGACCACATTGCCATGGATCTTGAAGGCCACACCCACATTTAAAGGGCCCATTTGTTGTCATCATGTGATCACATTGGAATTTTTCTACAAGCCCAATATCATGTATTAAGAACCTATCTAATGTGAGATACATGTTTATATTCATTATGTGTTAGACCCACTTTTGTAGTAACTACAATGGTGTGCTATTATGTGAGCAATGTTGTTGTGGAGTGGTTGAAAAAATGGAGGTAGGAGGGTGGATGCATTTGGATTGAGATTGATCATGCGTAATTGTGGAAAAAGAGAGGAGTCTGTTCTCACCAGTGTTGTCCCCATAGCTAATTTAGGTAAGCACAGATAATGTTTTTCTCTTACTTCTTTTGTTGTTGTTAGTGCATGAGTTTATCCTACATTAAACTCTACACATAAATGTCATGAAAGATATTCCTAGAGCTATAAGGGTCAGTTATTTCAATCTTCTTAGAAAGGCCTTTTAGGCAGGAGGATACCGAATGAGAATCATTGGTATTTCAATCAAGACCAACCCGATGAGATCTTTCAGGACTTTAAGTGGTTGAGAAGGGCTCACTTTTCAGCTATGACCAACCAAATAAGCTCTTTCAAGAACTTATCTTGTCGACAAGGGTTGATATTTTTAGTCAAGATGAACCCCTTAGGTAAGGCATTCTAGGAACAAATATTCTAAGGGTTGAACTTTTATTCCAAGATGGGTCATGAGGCACATTCTGGGTCAAATTGTTGGCAATCCAGTTGCAGGTTGTCAAGGGTGAAAATAATTGGATTGTTGTGTTGGTACCTTCTCTTGTGTTGTTCCAGTGGCATTGCCTCTTTTTGTTGTTGATACTGCTTGATTGTTCTCCGCATTATGTGGATCCCTTTTTTTGTCGCTACTTTGGAGCCCAAGTTGCATTAATTCACTGAACATCATTAGAAGGGTATGGAACTTAATCCTAGGAATGCAGGGTTTCTGTGGCTAGTTAAGTTTTGGGCTGATGCATGGATGTATCTAGTATGCAATTTCACCATTTTACAATATGGTGTGTGTGTGTGTATGGGGGGGGGGTTATATAATCCCATTTTTTATGTTTCATGTAGAACATTGGCACTATGGAGTTTTAGTGGGGGTATCCAATCTCGCCATGGTTTGTTTCTTTGCATATTGCTATGGAATGTTTCATTGCAAAATGTTGGGAATATGGTATGGAATGATAATATATCAAATATTCCATTATTATATAACCAGCCAACCTCTTGAATCTTGTTTAACCAAATGCGATTTTCCAACACTTTATGTGGCTAAAAGAATATCTGGGTTTTATCTGAGCTACCTTGCTAGCTAATAATTCCATAGTATTACCTTCTAGGGTGGATATACATTGTCTATATTGCATGATCCATTGTGGAATATTGGCATATTGTATTATGTTAAAACTCCTCAAATTTGTAACTGCAAATGTATTAATTTCTTAGAGTGTTGAGCTAGTGTTATTTATCAGGGCCGTGTTTGTTTTTTAGGCACAGTCTAGACACAACATGTACCATTAGCACACAAATAAGAACAAAAACGCAAGAAAGAGAAACAAAAACCATCTCCTGCAATAAGCAAAAAACCAACCCCCATTAGGAAACTATCCTTTTCTTCATCATATCTGAGAAATCCATCAACTCTTAGGACTGTAGAAGACCTGAGACAAGACTCTAGATCCAACGTGGTTGTTTTCACATTGTTTGAATTGGAGATCATCACCAAAAAATTTTGTTTCGATTTTATTTTTGGGGAACGAGGATTTTGAACTGTATATAAGGGGTATAGAGATGAGAATGTAAGAGAAGGCCTCAAACCTCTTCCTATTATAGTGAAGGTTCTCAACAAAAATGGTTTTCAACGCCACAGGGAATGGCTGGTAACCATGTTTTCTTTCTTATGTATTGTGTGGGTTTTTATATGTTTTAGATATCATTAGTTCCAGAAAAATTCAATCCAATGGGTTCACCATAGTACCAAGTTTCTACCTAGACATAGATCCTAACTTGGGACGCAATCATTATTAATAGTTTTTTTTTCATTTTCCCCTTTTGTAGGTTTCTGGGTATTTGTTGTCCAAGGATGATTTCTATGATTTATTTTGTAGACATAATTTATATTTTTTGGGAAGCTGAGTGATCCCCATTTGGTTAAACTAATAGGGTACTTCTGCGAGGATGATCACAGATTGTTGGTTTAGGAGTTTATGTTTGGTGGAAGTTTGGAGAATCATATATTTCAGAGTATGTATTTGTTTCCTTACTTACTGGCTGTGTATGTTTAATGAGAACCAATAGTTCAATTATATATAGATATATTTTGTCTTAATTTATTGAATTCCTGAAATTTGGAAGAAGGCCTATGTAAATTGTTTCAACCTCAAACTCCTTGATTTACAATTCTATAGATTGTTTTGACTAATCTAGTTTTCTTGGTCTAAAACTAGAGATATATTATTGTATAGCATGCACTATGAATTATGGATTTCAATTGGTCATTTAACCATGCATAATGGTTGACATTTTATTTATGAGTGCAAAGTGATTTTTGGATTTTCTAATCACGGTTGGAATGCCACTAAATATGTTGACGGGAAAGGAATCATGTTCATGGTGGTTTTAGTATGCTACTATGATTTGGTGACAATAGACATGAAGTTAGTTTTTTCACATTGATAACTAGTTCAGCTGGTATAGATCTATTTCACAATTCATTATCATAGAAGGTTGAATCCAGTCAAGGGAATTGGTTGGTATAGCATCTTGTTGCATACTATGGTTGGATTTAAATATTCCGGGTTAATAGAATTTCATTTAACCTTATTCATTCTTTCAATCCCTCTCTCTATGAACTGATTTTTATAGATACTACTATGTAAGAATCATGAAGGCACTAGTTTTGTTCTTTTTGTTTGTAAAGAGTGTTCAAGGAGACTTTTTGATGTTAGATATTATCATGGTTCTCACAGAAGCATCCATGAATTTTCCTTGGTATACAAGGATTATGATTTCCCTTGGGGATTCCAAAGGACTTGGTTTTCTTCATGGAGGTGAGAAATCAATTATCTATCAAGATTTCAAAACATCCAACATTTTATTGGATTAAGTTAGTATTTATGACCTGTAGCAGAGTGCCATTTTATTCCTGTGAAATATTTTTCATTTATTTACAATGTTAAGTTGGTAGGAGGGATTATTGTAAATGTTGATTGTGCATGTTTTAAAAATTGCTAATATTCAAGCTGGAAGTAAATCCCCTACTCATTCTCTTTGTATTCTATAGGACTATACAGCTAAACTATCTGATTTTGGACTTGCAAAATATGGTCCTGAGGGAGATGCAACTCATGTTTCGGCTAAGGTGATGGGTACATGTGGTTATGCAACTCTTGAATATGTTATGACTGGTAAGTTTTGGACTGTTTGTTGTTTTAAATAAGTCAAGGATTTGTAAAGAATCTTCTTTGTTGACCTTCCAGTTTATACTTGATATTTAAAATTCCATTCTAGAAAACAACTGCATGGTTTTAGTTGGTTCAACATATTAGATTGGTCCCTCCTTTCCGATGTTATCAGTCCATGAACTTTGGTAGTTTTCATCATAGTGCACTTAAAAAATAGAAGTGATGTCTACATATTTGGTGTTATTCCCCTTGAGTTGCTTACTAGAAGAAGGTATGTGGATAATATAAGACCAAACATAGAACACAACTTGGTAGATTGGGCCCGACCACATCTAAATGATAATCATAGGTTGCTACAAATTATTGATATTAGGCTAGAAGGAAAATATTCCATGAAAGGTGCCCATAAATATTGTAGATTGGCCCATCACTTCCTTAACCAAAATCCCATGGCAAGGACTCTAATGAGTGATGTTGTTGAGACATTGGAACCTCTGCAAAATAGGAAGGATATCGTGAATGCTTCCTTTGTGTATACTTTAAATAATGCTATAGCAGCATATAAGATACAAAATCATTTGAAAGAAAAATGGTAGTAACATCAATGGTTGTCATGTTCATCACAATAATTCTCATACTCCTAGAGATGGACCTGCTGTCTATAGGGTTCGGTAATAATGATTCAAATCTCTACAAGTAATATCCAAGGAATCCATCAACAATTGTGGAATTTTCTTGGACATGAAACTCATTATTATTTTCTTGAAAGAGTGATTCAAATATCTACAATATTTAGACTTGTTTCCTTGCTTTACATATTTTTAGACCCTCATAAACTTTTCTTTTGGTAGAGATAGGCACCTCTACCTAGCTTTGCACTCTTCAAATTGTATTATTTCCTTCATGGACCCCTAGAGTCCTTGTTGCTTTTGGGAAGATTCTTTGTTTATTTAGTTGGTCATTGTTTTCTATTGATTTAATTCTCCCTTTTGGTTATTGTTTATATGGTCTAGGTCATGTCATAGCCTCTAAGCAAGCCTAAAATATATAATTAGGGAGGATATATGCAGGCAGTATATCCAAGTCACTTAGGGTACCCAACAAAGAGCCTTATCCCTAAGATGGAATTTTATTTTGGGAAATTAATGCATTTGAGAGATGATCTTATTGTCATCCTCAAGTATCCACACAAACATTGGATGCATGCCCTGAAGATCCTCCTTGGTTGGTTCAAACTCTAGAGTGGGATCTCATTAGCTCTAGGTCTAGACTCGAGATAATTACCACATTCCACACCTTGAGAGGACTTGTCATCTATGTCACTTACAAAATATTGAGCTGGAGGAGCACCTCATTTTTAGATGTCCCATATTACAAGTTCAAACGACAGTTTCATTGTCTCTTGACTAATTTCAGCTCCTCCTCGTTGTAACCATTTGGGGAGACTGGTGAGTTGTGTGAAAATAGGTTGAATGCATACTAAGAGATAATCTTATCGAGAAAAATGAGTATTTTTTAGATCACAAGTCATTTCAGTTGCAACATAAATGGATGAAACCCTATTCCCTTGTTGTATCTTATACCGTTTGGTTGATTGACAATTCAAGAGCTTCTTATAGGCAAATTTGTTTCCTCGGGATATGTTCTTGAAGAGGCACACTTCTTGAGGAGGTAGCTATTTTATGTGGTAGTTGACATATTTTACATGGGTGGTTGGTATTGATGCATCATGTTGAGGAGGATGGGTGCTTGGCCCTAAGAGCATCAAGACCATGTGGAACATAGGTGGAGGTAAGGCACTTGGCTTAAGGAGTCTTTCTTGAAGGGAACTTCACTATGTTGATTTCTCTTAGCAACATTGAGAGCCATTCTTTGGGAGAATGGAGGCACCTGTTAAGTTAATTATGAAACTAAAAACTCATATGAATTATGAAATTCCAAACTTGATTCACAATATAATGCAAATAACATAATAACAAGTCAGAGGTTTCAATTCTATCCTCCTACTAGGCCACTTGCTATTCTCTAGAAGAGATCTAGGTTAAAATATTTGAAACGTTACCAAATAGATAAATAATAAATCTACACACACACACACACACATATATGCATCACATATTTTGAAATTAAAAAAGTGTCATTTGTTGTGCCATCAATAACTAAAAGTAGTTTCTTCTTAATGGAAGAAGAAATAGAGGATAAGTTTAAGATACACTATGATATCGTATAGTGGCTTTTGATTAATTGTCAAAAATTCCATATGAGAAATTAACATCAGTGAGCATAGAATTTTACCGGGATAATACTAATTGCTTATAATTAGGATTGTTCGTACCAAGAAGAAGAAACATAGGATAAGTTTCAGCTATACTATGTTATGGTATAGTGGCTTTTGATCAATTGTCAAAACGTCCATATGAGAAATTAACCTCGGGGAGCACATAATTTTACCTTGATAATACTAAATATTGATTAGGATTATTCATACCAAGACCAGTGGGGCTCCACTTGCTAGTATAAATTTTTTGTAGACATATTAGAGTTCCAAATTCGTACATGATAAGAGCATAAAAAAAGTACCATAATCAAAGTTTAGAATGATTAGTTATTATAATCAGTACCTTGGTGTGCTTTTGTAGATCATGTACACACGTATTGCTTCATACCCCATATCTACATTGACATCTAGAACATGTTATAATTCAAGATAGAACTTACAAAAAATACTTACGAACTTGGAAGTTTTGACTACCTTTGTTGTGAAATCATTAGAGCAAGAAAAAAGAAGTGTCCTACTAGGGTCCCATTTTATGGAATTGACTTCATCCTGAGAAAATATTTAAAAACAATAAAACATTATCTTATTTACTAAGAAACAAAAACTCCATTAGCATCTTCTTATTAGCATTGTAGAGTCATTATCAATTCACATCAACCCCAAAGCGTGACAATCTTTAGTCATGTTAAAATCATTTTTTTCTTTATTTGAGCCGTGTAAAGTAATGTGCATTTTTTTTACATGAAAAAAGCATACAATGTTATGCAACCAAATCACAGATATAGTATAGAAAGAGAAGAAATAGACAATAAGAGAGTAATCCATGCCTAAAATATGAATAGGAGAGATAAATATCAATCTTATTCAAGGGAGGAACCTCCTTACACAATGTACAAGACAAGATAAGATGATATGATGCCAAAATTAGAAGATCTCCTTCCTATATAGGAGATAAAGTGTACAATAACAACTAATAAACCCACTAATAGACCCAAGCCTACATAGATAATATGTAATGCACCACAATATAGGGGGTAATGTGCCACACTATATGGTGTAATGTGTCATCATTAAGGGGTTAATATGCCCCTCCCCTTCAAAAAGTGTTGTACTCAATGCTAAAGTAGTTATGGATGCTGATGTATAAAGGACTCATCTTCTCATGTTGAATATTTTTTGGGTAAGTTCTTCCATTTAATGAGATACTCTAAAATTGATCGATTTCAAAGATTTCTAGTTTGTATTTCATTATTTCTTCAGGTTCGAAGATGATTTTTCCTTCCTCATCAAGTTTTGGTAACAATGTTTGAACTGGTAGCTTGCCACCTATAACCTTCTTTAAATAGGAAACATGGAAAACTGGATGGACTCATGAAGAGTCAGGTAGTTCCAATTTGTAGGCCATACTACCAATCTTTTGTAACACCTTGTAGGGACCAAAGTATTTAGGTGATAATTTATTATCCTTCTTGGTGTTCTTCAAGGGCATCTGTTTGTATGGTTGTAGTCTTAAAAACACGCAATCCCCAACATTAAAGCTCTATTCACTATAGTGTTGATCTGCTTATTGTTTCTTTCAATTTTGTGCTAGATTCAGGTTGTCCTTTAAGAGTTGAAGAACTTTTTCTTGATGCTCCTGTTGGAGCCGGGCCCCGCAGCTACAGGAAAAGCTGCTATTTTTGGTAGAAGATGGACAATTTTTGGAGGAAAGAAAGTTTTGGCGATGCCAATAAGCTAGCGATATAAGGGATGAAATGCAATAAAAGTATGATGCCGTAGCACATTTCCCGCTGCGGATCACGTGTCGGAAATCGCAGTGGTCAGAACAAGGAAGTCAAAGGAAATAGTACCTGAAACAGCCGAGAAGAGAGCTCAACCACTACATTTAAGGAAGCGGCGACGACAGGAGGGCTCAAATACGCTCATAAATGGAGAAGGAGAAACAGGCTGAGGTATTAAAGATAAAGGACAGAAGGGGTGTGACCAAGGAAGCAGCGCCCATACCCACGATCAGCGCCGAAAATCACGAAAGACTGCAGGAAGCTGCGGTGTGACCAGTAAGTGGCAGTTCAAAGTACAAATAGGCCGACTGTCACAGTTAGAGTTTTGGGTTACTGTTGGGATAGGCCCACAGTTTTGTATCATGGTGAGACCTTCGGGCCACCTATTTAAGCATGTATTTTGTATTATGAAGGGTTGGGTTTTTTTGGGTTGTTACTAGTTGTCGTCAGTGTTGTGAGACATTGAGGAAGAGTCAAGCTCTGGTTCTATCATTAAGTCTATAGTTATCTTGCTGTAACCAGTGGCCATCTCCTTGAGCATGAATGTAAGAATCTGTAGGGATTGAGAGAGAGAGAGAAAGGGTATATTGTAAGAAGAAAGCATTATAGAAAGAGAAGAAATCTAAGATAATGGCTCCCAGCTATGTGCGTGGAGTTTCCCAAAAGATCTCAAGTTGCATAAGAGGTTGCAGTGGAGCTGTGTATACTCTCTCAAGATATAATATAAACACAATTCTCATGGACGTAGCTTCCCCCTGGAGGCGAACAACGTAACATCCGTGTGTTGTGCGACAGTTTCATGTGATTGTGCTCTACTTATTTGCTATCTGTTATCCATTACATGAACTTTGCTTATCAGTTAATGAATGTATGTATGCTATCCTTTAGTTTACAGTAACATAGAAGGTTAAATGTGAGTTGAATGTGTAGAGTATCCTGTATATGAGTTTATTAGTTCTTGATTCACGACAACTAACATCCACAGTGTTAAGTGACTTCTGTATATCTAGTTCAGCGAGTTGAGCGTAATTGATGTTAAGCGTGTTAAACTGTAGGAGCTTAACTGAAGTTGTTTAACACCCTGAGGAAGGTTAAATGAGCTATTATACCCAGGAAGGAAGCCTCTGGACCTTGAGAGTTGATGAGCATATTGAGTCTTACTGTAGAAAATATCGCAGTGTAGAAAGGCGATATCACACTGTTAGGGGAGCTGCGGTGTGAGATATTGCAGGTTAAGAGTTGAGCAGAAGATAAAGTTGCACATCATCCTAGAAGATGCGATGCGATAAGAGTCAGTCCCATAGTAGAGTCAGCTAGGAAGAGAGAAGCAACCCTTGTAGGTAGATTTAGCTTGTTAAGTAGAGTCAAGAGGACCTAGGATGCTACAGAACCTGGTTGAGGAAACCTGATTCTTCAACCACCCCATCTAGGATCACTTCGGGTGAGACTTCAGGCCATTCTGTGGTCTGTTGCCGAAAGGGCCAGTGAGCTAGGGGTTTTGTTGGTATAATAAAGTAAACCCGGGTCTGCCCAGTAAAAGCCAACAGCTCCATGTCGTATTCCACTGCTTGAAACTTAGAGTCTCTTAGTGAATATGTGATGGATGGTGGATGGTAGCCACAGAGTGCCATAAATGGGGTCATTTTTTATGATGTATGGAAGAAATTATTATACCACCATTCTACCAAGGGTAACCACTTAACTCGTTATGTTTGTTTATCAGCTGCAAAACATTCGAAGATACCCTTCCAAAAATTTGTTTACTATCTATGTTTTTCCATCAGATTGAGGGTGATCATAAGATGAGTTATGAGGAATTTGATTACCTGAACAAGAAAATAATTCCATCCAAAATTTTTTAGTGAAAATGGGATCCCTGTCACTTACTATAATATTTGGAGTGCCTTGTAGTTTTTGTACTGTCTCCACAAAATAATTTGCAACCATTCTTGCTTTGAAGGGATGAAATAGTGCACATAAGTGTGCATATTTAGTAAGTCTATCAACAACCACCATGATGACACTCTTTCCTTCATAATTTGGTAAACCTATGATAAAATCCATCGAGACCCTTGTCCACCTTTGCTTGGAGTGGAAAGTGATTGTAGGAGACCATGAGTATTAATTGTTTCCACTTTATTTTGTTGGCAAACCAAACATTCTACTAGAAATTTTTGAACATCAGTTTTAAGAACATCCCAAAAAAAAAAAATCTTTACCATGTGGTAGATTTTTAAGAAACCTGAGTGCCCTCCTATCGATGAAGAGTGGTGTTACGGAGAGAAATTCCTATGTATTGGGGTACCACAATAGACAACTTGACTCCAGAAATCAATCCTTTCCTATATGAAAGAGAAACCAAATATCTAAAACTAAAGGATCTCAATTCGTACCTTATTCCGGATGGTTCATGTAGATCCCCATTTAGCTTTCCAACTCCAGCTTGTATTGATAAATTGCTATCTAAACACTCAGCAAACAAGACAAGCATGCTATATATAATTGTGTTAGACCTACTCTAGCATATATAAGCAATAACATATAAGCATTTAAAATACTCCATGGATAAAATACTCATTTAAATACACATTATTGGATAGGAAAAGATATTTCTATTGATATAAAAAAGAGATTACAATAGTGACAACTTCTATCGGCACGTCTACGAATAAGAGAAACTGAGTCCCTGTTATAGCTGATTTCACCACTCCAAGTGAATCACACTTTGTATGGCCTTCCCCTGTCCCACTGCAGACTCCTTAGACCCCATGGACGATTTTTTGTCCTTTGATGTTTCCTTGATCATCCCTAAAAACATATGAAAAATGATACACGCAACTTTTAAACCTATAAGCGCGTATATATGTGGGTTTGACCACTAAAACCGCGTACATCGGGATGTGTGCATAATCCAAATCCTTTTGGAGTTTTCCTTGACATGGATCCGACTCATTTGACTCCTGGCCTTCCCTATGCCTTGAGATCACTTGGATTCTACCTTTCAATACCCCTTTGAAAGCTACATAAGGAACCCCTTGGTACATTGAAGGCATAAGAGAGAATTGAGAGCAAAGAAAATATAGTCCATTGTTGCCGAAACTTATGCTTGAGTCTGCATCCCTTTGTCCCTTGGAGAACTAATGTGTTCTTCCCAAGCTTTCCTTTTGCTTGTGAGATTTCTATTGAGAGATGGAGGATTGAGGTGGTGGAGGACCAAGTGGGGGATTCAGTTTCTCCAGTTCACAGATGTGCCATCAGAGGCTGTATCTTGTAATCTCTGATTTATATTAATAGAAATATCTTTTCCTGTCCAATAATGTGTGTTTGAATGAATATTTTATCCATGGGATTATGTCAAATGCTTGTACATGATTGATTATATATGCTAGAATAGATCTAACACCATGATATATATAATGCCTATATTGTTTACTTGTTGTTGAGGAAGTAATCTATCAATTCAAGTTGAAGATTGGAAAGCTCAATGGGGATCTACTTCAACCTTCCGGAATAAGGTAGGAGGTCTAATCCTTTAGTGTTAGACATTTAATTTCTATTGCATATTGGAAAGGATTGATTTCTGGAGTCAAGCTATCTGTTGTGGTACCCCAAGCCATAGGAATTTCTCTCCGTAACAGAATTGGCGACTCCACTGAGGAGTTCCTAGTAGTTGTCCTTTGGGGGTTGTTTTATTAGCATTCAATGAATTGGAATTTCTCTTTCTCTCTTGTTTCTGTGTCAGGTCTGGGGGCATCTATGCCTAGTAGGGTCTGATTGGTGTGAAGTTTGTCTTAGCATGTCTGTTTGCCTTGAGTTTATGCACCTTTCTTCCTCTACACGAGTTTTTAACTCACAGTTGTGTATACATCCGGATTCCTCTGAGATTTCCGCGTATAGACGCGGGTTTACTGCGAACAGTCACATATGCCTTTGATTTTTCCTTTTTGTGGAAGTTAATTGGTTGCTGGGTGAATTATGATATTTGTCGAGTCTCCTTTGGCACTGCCTGAGTCTATTTAGACCTCTGTTTCTGACCAGAAACGGTTTTTTTAGGCTAATTTTTTTTTTAAGAAGGTTCTTGTCATGGCATTTTTGATTTTTTGTTTGAGATTAGTGCATTAGAGTTCTTTTACCTTAGTGCTATGCTTGAGTGTTGTTTGTGTGGGTTTGCAGATTCTAGGGGTCATAGAATCATTCTTTTGCTTTTTGCATCTCATCTTATTTCAAAAAATCCAAAAACATCTGTTTATCATCATGCATTGCATTTTGCATCTTTGCATTTTACTTGGGCTAGCTTTGCTTTGGAGTACTAGTTAGGACTTCATATAGGAAAAATATGCATTCATCATTTGAAGAGAATTGTGCATTTCACGTAGTAGCATACCCTGTTTTCATGGACACAATGCATTCGCATTGATTGTTAGGTGTGCATTTTACTTCATGTTGTGTCATAACACCATTAGTTGCACGGTCATATCCCTTTTTTGAGTAATAAAGCCAATTAAAATCAACGCTAAATTAAAATGAATTACACTCTTTTCTTTTCAAGGGTGCACCAACAAGCTTAGGTTTTAGGATCTTGGAATAGTTCATTGTAAGTTAATTCTCCAAGATCACTAAACAACAACACATATGTGTCTTTCCAGGTGAGTGTGTGAAATCCTTGGTATAACCAGTGTTTCTCAGGATCCTCCTCTCAAAAGGGAGTTAAGCATGAGGCAATGTGAGTGGTTATTGATTGGGATGACCCCTAGTCATAACTGAGTAGCATCGGAGATATTTCCAGGATTGTATTCGTATCTAGGGGCTCTTCCGAGAGTTTTAGGCTTTGCTACCCTGCCCATATGGTCAATCCCTCCTGCGACTGTCCGCTTGAGCATTGATTATATTGAGGTGACCTTAGTGGCCTTACCTAGGATATCGAGGGGGCACTTTGCAAGGGTTATTCTGAGAGTGTCCCGGCCAGGTTGGGGTCAGATAGCACAGTCGCTTTATGCGTTGAAGCTAAGGGCCACAATAATTGGTTATGTACCTACACTTGTTGTGTATGGGAGTCTCAAGACTCTCCTAGGTGAGACATACCTACTTCATTCTGGAGCTCATTTATCCAGCCCTTTTTTGCTTGCATTTGGATTTAGATTTTATTAGTGATTGCTCTGTGCACGATAGTTGGCTTAGGGTTGACGTAAATAGAGAGTATTTTCTATTTTTTTGAGTCATTGTGGAGTCAGGCATGGCTCCTCACCATTCTTGTCGTTTAGCAGGACTTCTGCCTTCTAATTATCCTCCTCCTTTGGGAGAGAGACCTAGACAGTCCAGGGAGACTATTTCACACATTGATTCACACACCATGGGAGACCGTTTAGAGGATATTCCTGAACCACCTCCTCCCATTTGTGTAGACGATGGGGAGTTTACTCCTATGTACGATCCTTCACCCCACTTGGATGAGTTAGGTCCTATCATTTCTAAGATAGGAACCATGCATGATAGACCTACTCACTCTAGGGTTGATTCCCCATTGACGCGTTGCTGATATGGAATGCCGGAGGACGCCGAGACTCAGTTTGAACCCGCCAACACTAGCTACGGTAGTTATGCTATGTTTGGTTTCCCTACACATGATTTGGAATTTCATGTCAAATCCAACTTCGAGCCTAACACTATGCCTAGGGAAACTCTCATTCCTTACCATGCGGAGAGGTTTTGGAGCACTAGTCACATTGCACCTTCCGTCCTAGTGGTGGAAGTTACATCACATATCCCTCCTAGGTATAGGGTTAGCGATCCGATTAGGATACTAGATTCAAGACGAGTGATGACAAGCAGTAGCATGTACATTATTACTCAGATTCCTTTGTCCTTGATCCCTAGTTCTTCAAATGTACATCCTCCACCTTATTCGCGTGGTCCTTCGAGCCGACATATGGGTACGAGTCAGGTCTGTACTGTGGTTGCTAGACCGATTGTGTCTCAGGTTTACATACCGCCCATCGCTTCGGGAGGCTATTTTCGTACCTATAGAGGTCATCTAGCTACTTCCGGGGCGTATATCCCTACTTCCGGTATGTATATCCATACTTTCGGAGCGTATCTTCCTACCTACGGAGTGTCTCATGGAGAATCTCATGCAATGACTTATGGACCCTATTATGGGACACAGTATGGATAGGGTTCTTCACCTTATGGAGGTGGGTATCAACAACCTGCTTACTCTCCTAATTACTTCTTTGTAGCTCCTACTAGTCAAGGTCCACCGCACTATGGTGCTTCCACGCCACCCTATACGGGTCATACGAGAGAAGGACACCATGGCCAAGGCCGTGGTGGTAATCAGCCTGATATGAATCAGGGAGTGGTCCATCGACCTCATCATCCTAGGCTCTCTTTCCTCATGATGCTCAATCTTCCTGACTTATCAAGATTGACGAACGATCCTGTGGCTCATGACTCGGCTTGGCCGGCTGTCCCTACCAAACTTCCTTTAGACATACCTAAGTTCGAGGGAAAATCAAGAGAGGATCCGGGCGAGCACGTTACTACGTTTCACCTATGGTGCTCTTCGAATTCCTTACATCAGGACTCAGTCCATTTGAGACTATTTCAACACACCCTTACAGGGCCTGCCGCAAAGTGGTATATAGAGTTACCTAGGGGAGCTTTCGCTTTGTTCGAGGACCTTGCGATAACTTTTCTTAATAACTTCCAGCTACCAGTGCATTATGACGTTGGTACTGAACTCTTGTCGACATTTCGACAAGATAAAGATGCACATATCTCTGATCATATTCAAGAGTGGTGAAGACGGAAGAGGTTAATTAAATCTTTTATACCGCCAGAATTCCTCCTTGAGTGGTTCCTCAAGTCGTTATTGTTGTATATAGCGAAGGATGTTTCCACATGCGGAGTGCAGAATGAGGAACAAGAGAATTTTAGGGCACATGAACTAGATCTGATTTATGCTCAGTCTGGTTTGTTGTATGAGATTATTCCTAATGCTCCTCATTCCAGTTTTGATCCCAAAGTCAAACCTGGACCACATGCCGATGGAATTGTGGGTTGTGCAAGTGCGAAACCTATGGATTCGGTTGCAAAACAAGTTAGTCAATTGTCAATCAACCAATCTGCTTCAGGACAAGCTACAGCTTCATATCAACCCACGCAAATGATAAGTGTACTCTCTGTGCAATCGTCGGACCAGAAGGGTAACCAGCAACCCAGACGGAATAGAAAAAAGGGTAAAAATAATCGAAAGGGTGGGAATAAGAATGAGAATGCTAACAATAATGACAAGAATGGCCGAAATGCTGGGGGGGGAAAGCAAGATAAACATAAGGTTAAGTTCCCTTGCAAGTTGTGTAAGGATGATCACCTCACTTACTTGTGCCCTCATATTGAAGAAGCTTCGAGATTATTGGCATAGGGCCCATGTTGGGGCACGCACCTTAATGGTCCTTAATTTCGGTAACTCTGCAGTTTTTGTGGAAGCTTGTAAGTGGAGTTGCAACTCAAAATAGTCGTAGGGGTGTCGGGGTTGAGTCAAAGCCCTCTTTTTTGTAATTGTCCATAAATTTCGGGTGTAAGCCCATGATTTTGTAATAGTGCACTTGTATAAATAGGCAGTCATGTAAAGATGTCAAGAGTATCTAATGACATAAGGATCATGTGATGCAAAGTTGGTTGTTACTACTGGGAAGACCCAGGTTTACTTGTTATGTACCAATAATACCCCTAGCTCACTGGCCCTTTCGGAAACAGACCGCAGAACGGCCTGAAGTCTCACCCGAAGTGATCTTATGGGTTGGATAAAGACTCAAGTGTCCTCAGCTAGGTTCTGTGGAATCCTAGTGGTTCTTATCTCTTCTTAGCCCACGTGATCTCTCCATGAGGTGATGTTCTCTCTTACTCACTGACTCTAATAGGAGAAGGACTCTATTGCATCACAACCTCACAGAAGATGCACACCCTTTCCCTCTACTTTCCTTCTCTCCTGCGATATCTCACACTGCAACTTCCCCGGCGGTGCGAGATCCCCTATCTGTCTTTACAATATCTCCTATAGTAGGGCTTAATACGACTCTCGAGGTCTAAGGGCTTTCTCCCTTAGGTACACTAGCTGAGTTAAATATCCCCACTTAGAATTCTACGGTCTAATATGCTTAACATCGACGATGCGTAATCTTGCTGAACTTGTATACATAAATCACTTAACACAGTGACTGTTACTATCATGAATCAAGCACTGGTAAACTCATACATAGAATACTTAATGGATTCAATGCGTAGTTCAACCTTCTAAGCTATTGTAAACTGAAAGATAGCATACATACATTAACTGTAAGCAAAGTTCATGTAATGAATGACAGATAGCAATAAGTAGACACAATCACATGAATCAATCACACAACACACTGAGTTTACGTGGTTCACTTCCAGGGTAGAATCTACGTCCACGGGAACTGGTTTATATATTATAACTTGGGAGAGTAAACACAGTTATACTGCAACATCATATGCAGCTGAGATCTTCTGGGTAACTCCGGGCACACCGTCGGGAGCCCTTCTCTCTTAGATCTATTCTCTTCTTATATTTCTTCTCTTACAATATACTCTTCCTCTCTCTCTCTCTCACTCTCAATCCCTGCAGATTGTTACATACATGCTTTAGGAGTCAGCTACTGGTTATAGTAATATACTACAGAATGAATAACAGAACCAGAGCTTGACTCTTCTATAATACAAAATGACTATGAGCTAACAGACTATCTGACTCTCTGACTTAGTGAATTATCTGAATAGCTCGATGTCTATGAGCTGCAGATCGACTGACTAACTAACCTTTCACTATAAAAAATACATGCTTTTATAGGAAGCTCAAAGGTCTCACCATTAAAACATTGTGGGCTTGTCCCAACTGTAACCCAAAAACCCTAATTGTGACAGTCGGTCTATCTGTGCTCAAACTGCCGCTTTCCATCACACCATAGCTCTCTGCAGTATTCCATGCTTCCCGACGCTGATCGTGGGTATGGGCACCACTTCCTCGGTCTCTTCCCTTCTATCCTTCATCTTCAATACCTCAGCCTGTTTCTCCTTTTCTATTTATGAGGGTAGTTGATCCCTCCTGTCTACGTCGCTACCTTAAGTGCAGTGGTTGAGCTCTCTCCTCTCGGCCGCTGCCTTCAGTGCAGTGGTTGAGCTCTCTCTTTTCTGCCGCTCAGGTACTGTTACCTTTGACTTTATTGTCCTGATATAGTAGATTTTCCTGTAGCTATGGGACCTTGGTCCAATAGTCCCCTAACACTTACTTGTGGCTCGCCCTTGAGCCACTAACAACTGGTTTCTCTTGCTATAGTTTCTCCTTGGCTTCCTGCGAATTCCTTGTAAATCTCTGTCGAAGTCCTGCGACTTATTTCTGCATAGCTTCGACACGCGCTTGTGCCATTTCAAGCATAGCTTGACTGATACTGGAGTCTTCCGTAACTTCAATTTCACTTCTTCTTGTAGTGAACTCGTTAACCTTCTGCTCAACTGCATCGACTAGATCTGCGATTTGTTCCTGATAGGGTTGAAGCAGGTTATTGAATTGTATCTCTTTTGCTCTCAACTGCTGCACTTCCTATTGCAAATGGATTATCTCTTTTGTCTTCTTCATCTTTGCAAGAGATCCTAAGCTCTTGACTTCTTCCTTCATTGCTGCTGTGGCCTTCTCTATGTTCTGAATGCTCTACTGCAATTCCATTTTTTCTGGGGGCTCTTCTAGGTTCGACCATGTATTTGTCACCTCATCTAGAAGTGACTATGTGTCATCTATGAGACTCTTCATCTATGTAGCCATGAGTCTAAAGGCCTCTGCGCTTGCTTCCTTGTCTTCCTGGGGTGTGCCTATTGCTCGAGCCTCAAGCTCAGCAATCTGCGCTTTGTGGTCTTCTTCCATCTTGGTCACTGTCTCTTCCAGAGTCTTTGCTTTGTCTACAACTCTTCTTACCTTCTGTGTTATAGGTAAGGAAAACTCAATGTTACACTGGGGTAACTATAATGCGATGCTCTGCAGGATTTGACTGAGATCCTGTTCTCTTTCTTAATATGTTCTTAACTCTTCCGCCTTTGTCTGAAAGCTTGCGGTGAGTTCTGCATTATTTTGTCTCAACTGGATGTTTTGTTTATAAGTCACAAGCTCCCTATCCCTGAGCTCTGTGCTTAGCTGCTGCTGGATTATCTGTAATTGATCAATGGGGAACTCTGTGAGGTTAACCTCGATAGGTTGTCTAATCTGTATCTGTACATCCATCATCGACACAGGGAATCGGATGCTCACTGGTGGTATCAACACTATATTGATGCGATCTTTTTCCAAGATTTCCTCGTGAGAAATCTATTGTGTTGAAATTTCTCCTGCTGTCGCCTTTACTGGAAGAACCTGTATCATGGCAGTCTTCTCAGTGATTTCTTTTAACTCTAGAAATTACTGATCTAATGCACCCTACAGCTTATCTTGCGATGTCTGCATCGCCTGAAATGTGTCCTTCATTTCCTCCTTTTCCTTTTTCTCTGTTCTAAGCTGGACTCTTCTAGTATCTGATCTTGACTCCTCATCCTTGGTGGCTATATGACCTGTGATGTTCATATTTTCACACCCTTGGGCAGCGTCGTTATAGTAGACATGAGGCCACCACTCTAGAATCATTTCACAATGTCTTCTAAAGGTTCTGTCTTAGACAGAAACCACTCGGTGCAGTACTCTGGACTGGCAATGGCTACAAAATTGGGGAACACTAGCACTCTGTAACTGGAGTATCTCTGCACAGGGAAACTCTTCAAATAGTTTCGTAACTCTTGAAAATCACAAAAGTAACCCTTCTGTATGAATGATCTCTGTATTTATAACAAAGGCAATAATCTACGAAGCAACGGTCATTTAGACTCGACCCATCGGTAGTATTAATTGCATGGACAAGACAACAACATTCGTTTTGGTCTTCATTAATTGCTGAAATCAGATCAAATTTCCCTCGAAACGTGTGTGCAGGCACCGGTCTCGTCGAAGATTTTACCAAATCTGGAAAAATAATTATACTGTTGCCAAATCTAGGGCAACGGATACCTGTTGTATCTGGATTAACTGCTTGTCAGAAGGCGAAGTGAATGGCCTTCTATCCCTTTCCAAAAGTGTCTACATGGCACAGGGAAACATCGCCTTGCTGCGATACCTCACCGCATCATCAGAACAAAATGATGGCATGAACCTTCTCAATGTTCAAAACTCCGTAAGTGTCCTGCGACTTGCGCAACATAAACTTATACTTAGATATTTTTTAATTTTTTTACCTGCCGGTGTAGACTCATTACTGGTGTGATGCCTCCTTTCAACTACACAGTGCATCTGCACATCTGTGAACTGAGACTTCATAAAGTCTGTTCTGCCAGTTTTCTAAACCAACATCTGAGTCTGATGCGCATGAGCTGTCGCGTCGCCAACTAATGTTTCCTTCTACGGTCGGATTGATGTAATCACTCTAATTGGTGGTCATCTGATAGAGGCTCTCCATATTACGCGCCTCATCCTCTGCTCGGATAGGTTTAATATATCTAGGACCCTGAAAAGGATCCAACGGTGTGATGACCCAAATCTGATTGTCCTCGAAGGTCATCTGTCTTTTCTTTAAATCGATAACGGCCATGTTACCGATTTCCCAATCAATACCTAGTGGTGCTGGATACGGTCTACTATCGCCAATGATTTCTATAACTTCAAAGTCCACAAAGCTGCAAAATCCATCAATGTCAACCGCCACTTGCAGTAATTGACCTAGTGGCGATACCCGCTGCTGATTGGCTAGTCTTAGATGGATAGGTGATCTGGCTAACTTAGGGCTACCCATCTGTTCCCATGTCTGCTTAGTTAGAACATTTACCTCTGATCCTAAATCTAGGATTACCTCATCCATTTCAAATTCTCTAACTTGTGCTATGAGCCTCATCTCTCTTCCTATTCTTGTATGTCCCATAATATTATGAACAGCACGTTGCGCATTGTTCACGGAAGAAGACGACTGACACTGATCTATGATGCGTTGAAGCTCTCTGATAGCTTTCTCATTTCTCACGAGTTTTAAGCAACTCCATAGGAAGGATTGTACACTTCCTATCGACTCATCCTCATCACACCTTCCCGATGTGGTAGCCTGCGATATCTGTATACGGATAACGCCACATGGTGTTTGCTGCGGTACACCCCTAGATGATAGTACCTGCTATCCTGATGGTGTAGGGTCATTAAAGAAAGTTTTAGCTTCCTAAATTGTTTCTTTATTCTTCTGCAGGTCAAGTGGTGTTGATTTATTAGTAGCTTTGCGCACCCACTCTGGACTTGTATTCTTCTCATCATCTTGCGATGTTCTACTAGTAGAAGCACTGCTGCGAGTCACAATGTTGACTCTTGGTTCTGGTTCTTTCTGCTCAGCAGCAATAAGCTGAATGTTCTGGTTTACTACTGGCTTAGGGTCCCTGATCTTGGCTATCAAGGTAGGACATTCTTCTATAGCGTGATCGTAATATTTGCAATAATTACATGTCGTAGTAGGGTTCTGGCAATCCCTAGCATAATGTCCTACATCTCCATAGTTGTAACAAGTAATTGGTCCATGGCCACGGCCAAAGCCTTCACCACGGCCAAAGCCTCCTCCACGGCCTCATCCTCTGAATCCTCCACCACAACCAATATAATTCGGTTCATGTTGTGGTCCTGCTGTTGGACCTGGTGTCTCTGATTGGACTCTATACAAGTCATGTTTTCTCTCGACCATGAGATCGTAAGCTCAATAATTATGTTCATTGTGTCCTACTAACTTACATAAGTTACAGTATAAGTTCTTAGGGTTCTATACATACTTCTGAAGTAAAGGGAATTCTTGTGGTCTATGTCCTCTGGTTTTGCAAAGTTCACACCATGGCCCTTGGGTCTATGCTAAGGGGTTAGGAGCCCCACTTGATAGATATTCAACAAATACTGGACAGTTATCTTTCGTATGGCCATGTCCTTTACACTTTCTGCACCATAGTTCTTGCGCAATCTCTTTTCCTTTCTTAATCTCATGCATCTGTAAGGTGATATTAGCTAACTGGTTTTGCAAGATTGTAATTCTTGTACTAGTCTCATCTAGAGGGGAAGGCTCTAGTTTCATTTCCATCTCCAATGCGTCATCCTGCGTCTGGAGTTTCTACTGCATCAATGGCAGTCTGATATGGGGGAGCAGTGGTACAATAAACCATTCCTTATGCTGCTCTAGTGCAAAATCAAAGCTGACTTGGTCTATAAGAGCTTTGAATTTATAATCAAAGTCCCATACTGACTCTGAAGGTAGCTGTTTAATTTCTTTGAGCTCTGTGATACACTATGACTCAGACTTAGGTTTCTTAAATTCCTTGATCATGGCAGTCCTAACTTGTACGAGTTTTCTAGGCAGCACTGAGGTATAATTCATATACCATGTTAAGGCTTGTTCCCTAAGTGTGGTGACCAACTGTACAAGTTTAATATTATCATCTTGGATCCCTTTAATGGTCCACACGGCTTCACATAGAAACCAATGTTGTTTTGGGTCTTCTGCCCATGTACCCTTAAACGTAGGTGGCTTCATGTCATCCCCCATTCTATTTCTATGTGGTGGATGCTGATTTGCTGTGTGACTACCACTTGGTGCTGTAGATGTAGGTGATGTAGTGGTAGTATGTACTGTATGTGAGCTACTAGATGGAGTTCCTACAAGATTATTCTGAGTCCCGGTTGATTTCTGTGGGGTATAAGGGTGGTAAGGGATACCCCCTTCTATTCTTTCTGTATTACTGTGGCTCTGTTCTCTAGTATGGTCTGAACTATTTTCAAATATAGAAGATCTGAAATCTACTTTATATTTATTACCACTACGAGTACATCCAATGTCTTCAAAATCACTCTCAAACTCTTGTGACATTACACTTTCTTATCTTATTCATCTAAGAATATATCCATTACTCCTTTTTCATGTAATAGCATCTTAATGGACAAATTTAAAGAGTTCAGGTACTTACCACGATATCCTTTGAAGAAGTACCGCTTGGCTTCGCTGAAGCTTTTTCTTTGATCAACTGCAAACTCCGTGATGAAGCCTTCTAGCACACTCGCAAGCCAGAAGTCTACTGCTCGTGAAGTGGGATTATCGATGCTCCTGACAGTATGAATCAGCTCTGGTGTCCAGACAATGTGCCTTTTTTGCTTGAATATATGCTTATCAGTCAACTTTGATAACCAGTCATACAACTCATTTCCAAAGGTTGCAAAAAATATCTGATGTAGGTCTATGAAGATATGGTTTTGTAACTAGTCCTCTGTACTCAATGTAGGACTCTTGTTTTCTATCGTAGCAAATTATTTTTCTGTAGACCCAACCCACTGGTTGAGTTATTTTTTAGTAGGATGCCAAAAGAACATTAGCTCTTCAGTTTGTTCAAAACCGGCAACAGAAACATTTGTTGGTTACCACTGGGCAGACCCGGGTTTACTTGTTATGTACAAATAATACCCCTAGCTTACTTGTTATGTACCAACAATTCTCACCCGAAGTGATCTTATGGGTTGGCTAAAGACTCAAGTGTCCTCATCCAGGTTCTGTGGCATCCTGGTGGTTCTTGTCTCTTCTTAGCCAGCGGGATATCTCTGTGAGGCAATGTTCTCTCTTGCTTGCCGACTCTGATAGTAGAAGGACTCTATCGCATCGCAGCCTCACAGATGATGCGCAACCTTGCCCTCTACTTGCCTTTTCTCCTGCGATATCTCACACCGCAACTTCCCCGACGGTGCGAGATCACCTGTCTGTCCTTGCGATATCTCCTATAGTAGCGATTAATATGACTCTTGAGGTCTAAGGGATTTCTCCCTTAGGTACACTAGTTGAGTTAAACAGCCCCACTTAGACTTCTACGGTCTAATATGATTAACATTGATGATGCGCAATCTTGCTGAACTTGTATACATAAATCACTTAACACAGTGACTGTTACTATCATGAATCAAGCACGGGTAAACTCACACACAGAATACTTAATGGATTCAACGTGTAGTTCAACCTTCTAAGCTACTGTAAACTAAAAGATAGCATACATACATTAACTGTAAGAAAAGTTCACGTAATGAATGACAGATAGCAATAATTAGACACAATCACATGAATCAATCACACAACACACTAAGTTTACGTGGTTCACTTCCAGGGTAGAAGCTACATCCACGGGAACTGGTTTATATATTATAACTTGAGAGAATAAACACAGTTTCGCTGCAACCTCATATGCAGCTGAGATCTTCTAGGTAACTCCATGCACACCGCCGGGAGCCCTTCTCTCTTAGATCTCTTCTCTTCTTATATTGCTTCTC
Source organism: Pseudotsuga menziesii (assembly GCA_001517045.1). NCBI lineage: Eukaryota > Viridiplantae > Streptophyta > Pinopsida > Pinales > Pinaceae > Pseudotsuga > Pseudotsuga menziesii. The sequence continues at coordinate 43,124 of LPNX010998275.1, read as the reverse complement.
TTACAATATACTCTTCCTCTCTCTCTCTCTCACTCTCAATCCCTGCGGATTGTTACATACATGCTCTAGGAGTTAGCTACTGGTTACAGTAAGATACTACAGACTGAATAATAGAACCAGAGCTTGAATCTTCTATAATACAAAATGACTATGAGCTAACAGACTATCTGACTCTCTGACTTAGTGAATTATCTTAATAGCTCGATATCTATGAGCTGCAGATCGACTGACTAGCTAACCTTTCACTATACAAAATACATGCTTTTATAGGCGGCCCGAAGGTCTCACCATTAAAACACTATGGGCCTATCCCAACAGTAACCCAAAAACCCTAACTGTGACAGTCGGTCTATCTGTACTTGAACTGCCGCTTTTCATCACACCACAGCTCTCTGCAGTCTTCCATGCTTCCCAGCGCTGATCATGGGTATAGGCACCGTTTCCTCGGTCGCTTCCCTTCTGTCCTTCATCTTCAATACCTTGGCCCATTGCTCCTTTTCTATTTATGAGGGTAGCTGAGCCCTCCTGTCTATGTCGCTGCCTTAAGTGCAGTGGTTGAGCTCTCTCCTCTCAGCCACTGCCTTAAGTGCAATGGTTGAGCTCTCTCTTCTCGGCCGCTCGGGTACTATTACCTTTGACTTTCTTTTCCCGATATAGCAGCTTTTCCTGTAGCTACGGGACCCTGTTCCAACAGAAGTTAAGATCTATTTTTGGTTTTTAAGGTCAAGTCCCAGCTGTGTGCGTGGATGACCTCTGCAGCTGTGTGCGCAGAGGGTTTTTGTAAGAAGGAACTGCAGCTGTGTGTACAGAGGATTTTTGTAAGGAAATGAACTGCAGCTAAGTGCGCAGCTTAGACTTGTAAGAAAGGAACTGCAGCTAAGTGCGCAACTAGATTTGAAGGAAAGGATTTGCAGCTGAGTGCGTAGATAAGAACTGTTGTTTTTGTGAAAATTTGAATAAAAGCGCAGTTCTGTGGACGTAGCCCCTACCCTGGGGGTGAACCATGTTATATCTTGTGTTGTGATTGTGCTTTTATATTGTTTCTGTTTTCTTTTCATGCATTGATAAGTAGATAAATGATAAGTAAGATAACTGCTAAATATTAACTTCGCTGTGAATTCCCAGTTAAGGGTTAAGTAAGAAACTGTTTGTTTATCTAACTGCGAAGCTATATAAGTGAATGTAGAAGCTCTATTTTGCATGAATATTTGTTGTTAAGGATAAAGGTACAGTAATATCCCTCTTCTTCTTGCAGAAACCTGATTCTGCGGCACCCCATAGCTGTTTCGGGTGAGACTGCAACCTATTCGTAGGTTGTTGCCGAAAGGGCCAACACTGTGGGTATTTTTGTTGGTGTGAAGTTAAAGTATAAACCCTGGGTCTTCCCTATAGCCCAACAAATTGGTTTCGTTGCCGGTTGAACTCAGTATCTGCTCAAGAGGGATCTACGTCGTACCTGGAGGGCTATGTTTTGGAGACCCTCAGTAAAAGAAATCGGTGACTGGATTGAAGATACCTATTTGAAATTTGCGGAACAAGAAAATAAGGATCCTCATCGTAGCTCAGAAGACTTCTTGCAAAGGTTGACAGAGAGAAAGATGAACTCCCAAGAAGGTCAGTTTCCTTATTGGACCCCCGCAACAATTAATATATTGAAAAGAGTGAACAACGCGATATCACGAGCTGTTGATTTCTGGACAACGCGAACCCTTGAAGCATTTGTGACAGAGTTTGCCATCGACACAAGTACCTCTTTTAGCGAAGCTGAAAGAAAATTTTTCAAAGGACCAAGGGGTAAGTACTTGAATTCATTTAGTTTGAAAATTAAAATACTCTTGGCTAAAAAAGGTATATTGCTTATCGAATCTGATTGCTAGAGTTGTTGCCACTAGCCTATGTTTGGAAGTGAAAGTGACTTCGACGAGCAAAGTGGTTTGCTACGAAGCGGTAAAAGATACAAGAGAAATTTTGGATCCTATACCCTAGGTCAGAATACCAAAGAAGACTCTAAGTCCAAATAAACCTCTTCTGTTAGAAACCCTTCTACAACCCCGCAACGAAGATCTGTTATCCCTAAGAAACCGTCGCAGTCTTAAAGTAACCCTAGCCTGAGTATTCGTCTCGCAAGTCAGTCTACCCTAGTAAGTTCCCCCCCGCCTACTACCAATCCCCCTCCCTCCCCCCCTAGATCTAAAATGGCCCATATGAATGATGACATCAAACTACCAGTCTTCAAAGGAACTGGATCAAAGGATCCATAACAGTTTTGGTTCTTATGCGAAGCTGTGTGGACTGCGAAGAAAATTATGGATCAAGATATACGAAGAGCGCAGATGGTTACTTCTTTCAAAGACCGATCTTTGAACTGGTTTATGAATTTTTTCAATACTCAAAACCATGCCTTGGATGATATTAAAATAGCAATGATCAAAGATTTCAAGAAGCCTAAATCAGAGTCACAGTGTATAACTGAACTGAAAGAGATTCAGCAGAGGCGAGGTGAATTAGTTTGGGACTTTGATCAAAGGTTCAAAGTTCTGCTAGATCAAGTTAGTTTCACTATTGTACCAACACAACATAAAGAATGGTTCATTGCAGCCCTATTAACTCATATCATAACTCCACTCATGTAACAGAAGGTTGCTGATCAGCAAGAGGCTTTGGATATTGCCATGAAACTGGAGACAGCTCCTGCCGAAGATAATTCTGGCATAGCCCAAATACAAGCACAATTAGCAGAAATGGATTTGGAGCTTCGCGACATGAAGAAGGGGAAATCTATTCACGAAGAGGTTTGGTGTACACAATGTAGGATAGAAGGTCATGACAAGGAACAATGTCCTGCGCTAAGAAATTACCTGAATACTGGTGCGCCAAACCCATTTAACCCTAATGTTATATATTGTGAGATTTGTAGAACAACTGGCCAACATCGACCTGAAGACTGCTATCTGCTACAAAAATATGTGCAAGTACCTAAGAATCCCTATTGCAAGTTCTGTAAGTCAGTTGGACACAACAAAGATGAATGTCGCAGCTTTGACCTTATGATAAAGAGAACCTATGATGCTTATAGGGTACAAAATGATGCACAAGACAATGATGGATATGGTTACCATAGTGGTCGAGGTACTTTTGGAGGTCGTGGTCGTGGTGGTATGCCTGGAAGAGGTCGAGGCCAAGTTGTGTGCTATAACTGTAATCAGGAAAAACATCTAGCTAGAGACTGTCGAAACCCAACTACGACATGTCGATATTGCAGAGCGGTAGATCATGTTATTGAGCAATGCCCACAGCTGATAGCCAATATACAAGAAATAAATGGAGCTCCTACTCAGAATATTCAGATGATTACTGTAGAGCAAAGACCTATCCCAACCATTAACGTTGTTACAAGGAGTGGAGCTACAACGCAAGTACAGAATAAGGAGAAACAGCCTGATGAGGCTTGGGTTCGTAACATCCTAGAGAAACTCCCAACCTTCGATGTGGGAAGAGAATAAGAAAAATTTATGGAAGCCAAAAAAGAATTTGCTGATCCGAGCACATCAGTAGCACCTGCGCAATAGCATCAACAGCAGTCACAGTCTCAAGAAGCTTCGACGGATAAAGTAAGTACACTGTCATCATTTTTACAGAGTTGTATGAAGCTCTTAAGGAATCATAATGCTTTGAATGAGTTACAGAAAGTTATTGCTTCTTGCAAACCTCAGCAAAGCTCGGGTAAATAAAAAACTGTTAATAGAGTTAGAAGAACTGGAAGAGAAATGAGATTGCATGCTTAGATAGGAGAGTATGACATGACTGACATCATTTTAGACTTGGGATCAGAAGTAAATGTCTTAACTAAGAAGACATGGGAAAAAATGGGAAAACCTACCCTTGACTGGTCCCCCATACAGTTGAGATTAGCCAATCAGCAGAAGATTGTGCCCCTAGGAATATTCCCTAGTGTCCCAGTAGACATTGATGAAGTTAGTACCTTAGAAGATTTTAAAGTCATTGAAATAATTGATGACAACAACTCCTATCCAGCCTTGCTTGGAATTGAATGGGCAATAGAGAATTATGCAGTAATCAACCTTAAGAATAGGAAAATTACTTTTGAACGAAAAGGCTTGAGAGTCATAGTACCCTTGGACCCTTCTCAAGGAGAAAGGTACACAGAGCCAATCAGAGATGAATATCAGGATGTTTTGGATCATATCTACAACATCACAGCTAAGGAGGAAGACTATGTTAACCCTACTCCTGAAGGTATAATGGATTGGAAGTGTGACAGTTCTTGCATGACTGATTCAGATGAAGGCTTAGAGAATTGGCAGAATAGAATTTATGAATTACATGGACATCGATGTGCAAGAATTACCAAGTCTCTCAGATGGCTTGGCTCACAGACAAGAGTCTTACCTATTTTTGATGGCTTGATAGACCCCAAATATTTTATTTTGCAATTTTCAGAGCAAGTACCAGACTCACAGAAAATGGAGAATCTAGATTCAATATTTAGATCCACAACTGCTAGGTGGTGGAATGGTCATAAAAAGTACATTCATAGTTGGGAATTTTGTCAAAACTTCCTTTGCCTGAGATTCATGGATCAACCTCAAGAGGTGCGAAGCAGATTTAATGGTAAGACTAGCCCTCAGGAACATTTGGAGCAGTGCTACAAAGCATGGAAGAATGTACCTCATGAAGAATGGGTACATAGGTTTGTGCACACTCTGGAACCTGTAGCAAAGAACTGGTATGCGGAGGTGGAGCTTCGCCATGGTACTGTATGTTGGGATAGTCTTGTTGATAGTTTTGTGCTGACATTTTCTATTAATGAGGTTTGTCCTGCTTTAGACGCAGCTATTAGGTTGATCCATACTAAGGTGTTTCATGATAAAGAAATAGCAGAGCACCAACCTGATTGGAAGGCACAAGAAGCTAATGCAGTAGAATGTTATAACCTCGCAATTGACAAGGATGAAAACCCACGCAATATTAACATTCCTGAGTCAGAAGGACACTGTGAAGTACATGGGCCAGCAGTTGAAGCACCTGAAGTGACTCAGTCCTTGAAGATAAGGATAGTAAACATTGCATCAAAAGAACAACCTAAGTACGCTACCACTGGAGATTATTGGGATGAAGAAATTGTGAGCAAAGTGACCGAACTTCTCAATGAATATCAGGATTTATTTCCGACAAAGTTCTCCAAAATGAAAGGTATCCTTGGTGATATAGGAGTGATAAAAATCCCTTTGAAACCTGATGCGAAGCCTATGAAATAGCGCCCTTATAGGCTGAACCCTAAGTATAAAGAAAAAGTCAGGATGGAGCTAGATAAGATGCTCGCTGCAGGAATCTGTGAGGCTGTCAAAGAAATTATGTCATGGTATAAGGATGTGTCAAAGGTACCTATTGTGCCGAAGCTGAAGTTGGTGGCTGTGCCAAAGAAGAAAGATGTGTTAGAGCTTAAAATTTGACTATTGAAAAGAACCAGATTTGGTGGCGTCGGTACGTTAACTGCATTAACTGCCCGTAATAATGAGATCCCAGGAAATCTAGCACCATTTGGACAATATCTCTATCAGATTTGGTGTCTTCAATGCACAGTTATGGCAGATGGATTCTATAAGAAGACACCCAAGCCTGCTGAAATCGCATTTCACATTTCCTTGAGTCTTACAATTGAGTCCATGTCAGCTGATCGTGAACTTCAGGAACTATTGAGAGAATTTGAACAGATGGGTCTGCAGAACCTTATGAGCAATGCATCTGCCTCTACACCCCGCGAAGAAACTCCCCCAGCACCGCCTCAACCAATGCAGACACGATCTACCAGAAAGAAATTTAAACCAGAAGTATGCTCTAAGCAGAACGAAGACAGACACAAGCAATCAGGGAAAACATCGGAGGATCCCAAGATGAATCCGTTTGGTTCAACAGAGATCCCACCAGAAGGGGATGAGAACATTGCACCACAGTTTCCACCATATCTTCATCCTGTTCGACCAGGAGGTCAACCACCTCAGTAGAATGCTAAGTTCACTTTATGCACCCCTTCGCTGCCACAGGGTGTGCAGTTGATTGGAACCATGACAGGGAAAATAGACCGGCTTAAGTATGCAGACCATGATACGAATGATCATGGGAAGTTTCCACAGTTCACACTGGGAACATACTTACACTTAGTCAAATATACAGAGACTAGAGCGACATTAATAGAAGTGAAAAAGTGGGCTGTTGGCTTATTGAAGATACTAAATGTTCCCCACTTCAGTCGCAGCACACAGGTGACCGTGGTAGTCAAGCAACTATTCGAATTGGTGCGTGATGGGAACCTATGGATAGGAGACAAAATAATTCCTATTAATGGCAAGCTCATTCATAGGATCACAAGCTTACCAAAGGAAGGGCCTGATCTGGGGATCGAATTTCCTTCAAAACATGAAGATACGAAGCTGGCACAAAGCATGAAGGACCACTTCGACTTGATGAAATGGAAGTGAGGGTATCAAACCTCGACAATTCAGCACCAAAACATTCGCTTCGCAACTGAGCTCTTAGCCTACAAATTGATGAGAAAGTGTAGACCACATGAAGTGTCTGCCCCTATTGTCAGTATTGCTGCGAACTGTTCCGAAGGCTATGTTTACAAATGGGCAGAGTACATTGCCAAAGAATTCCTAGAATATGTCCACGATGCGCAGGAGAAAGGTAGACCCTTTCACTATTCATGGCTAGTAGTCCTTATTGCACTGGTAGGATGGAAAGAGCCTACCAAGGCGCAGTTTGTTGATGTGCCACCAAACATGCCTAGCGCAGCAAGGTACGCATCTCTGTGGGTGTCGCGGGATAAAACCTTACAGCAGATGATGAACTATGTGTTCGCCTTTTAATCAATGAGTATCTCATATGATATTATGAAGGCAGCGCGGCTTAGTAATGAGCTATTCTCTCAGTATGATGGAGTGGCCAACTTCAAGGCCGACATGCACAATGTCTTCATCCATACCCGCACAGATAAGAAACATGCATGCTGGAAGTTTCCATACGTGGTGACCAAGGAAGACATCCTCGCAGTAGTTCAGCAATGACCAACTGAATGGATGAAGGACGCAGGGACAAAGCCCAACATTCCAGTCCCTCCAGTCACCAATGTGGGCGCAGGCCCTAGTCAGACGTAGTAGCAAGACCCACTAGAGGACAATACATAAAAAAATGAGTTGCAGTAGAGTGAAGGTGACCAGGGTGGAGATAGCAGAGCCGACGAAGAAGAAGAAGAATCGGTCAAAACCGTCTCAGACACTAACCGTCCAGATAAGCGCAAGTATCCAAAGGCAGAAGAAGTGACCAAGCCTCAATCCAGAAATAAAACAAAGGATTCCAAGGACAAAAATATTTTCGAAGAGCCTACTGTGACGATGGAAGAGCTTGATCAGGCCCTGACAAAATCCATAAAATTATTAACCAACAAATGGTCAGAGTTTGCAGCTACACACCTCGATGTGCTCACCAGTGTATCACAATGAATCTCAGAGCTGAAGGAGTTAGAAGAAAAATCAGTGACTGGCACTGCAGCAAGCAGAGCCCCAATAAGTGCATAGCTAGATGCAAGGCAATGGCCAGCCAGGGATAACATATGACAAGTGCAAAGTGCAGCCCTCATATTAACTGACGCAGCGTCTCGCTCGGAGATGAGCATGACAGTCAGAATAGATTACACTAAGGTGTCTATGATGGAGCTACATCTCTGTCAAATAGCAATCATGAAGGAGATCCAAGCATGAGACCACTACTCACAAATGCAGTTGGAAAATACCATGAAGTAGAGTGAGAGGCTCGCAGCACAGTTTGACGAAGCAGAGCAGAGGAAGAAGGATGCAGAACGTAAGCAGGATACACTGGTGCGAGTATTGGATGAGAAGTGTCGGAGTCTTCCTGACTTCGACCTACAGGCTGAGGAAGAACCAGAGCAAATAATTGCTAAGCTAAAAGACTATGCACAATAGTCTCGCAGCGAGATTGAAAAGATAAAAGCAGAACATGAGGGTCAGATTGCAAAGCTTCAACTTCGTATCACTCCGGAGAGCCCACTAGAGGTCAGGGAGTAGCATCATAGAGACATTCAGGCCTCAGCAACAAAGATCTCAGATATTGTAAGCAGTGCAACAAAACTACTAGATGAAAGCGTCGACACCTAGAAAAAACTGCACGAAAATACAGAAGTAGAAAAGCTGCAAGAAACCATCAAGCAGCGACAGACAGAGCTGGATGCAGTAAAAGCAGAAATTAAGAATTTGCCTCCTATGCAGAAGATGCTTAAGGTAAAACAAAGTAATGAACTCCAGCAAGAAATTGAGTTGTGCAAAATGAAAGCAACGCTGTTGGAAAATTCTATGCAGCCCCTTATCAACGAGGCCTTGTAGTTGAGAACTGCTGCAGACAGCCAGCTCAAAGTTCTGAAGGAGTATGATGTAGTTGCACAGTAAAAGGCCAGTGAAGCATCAGCAGCAGCATTACAGGAGTTGGTGGAGAAGGAGCAACCAGCCGACAATATCATGCATGGCCTCAACAAGCAGTTCACTATCTTCGCTAACAAGATTCTCCCACCAGACAAGCAGCATAGTGTCCCGGGACGGGACACTGGTGAGTCTTAGGGGCCTGTTGAGGGGCGCACCTTAACGGTCCTTAATTTTGGTAACTCTGTGGTTTTTGTGGAAGCTTGTAAGTGGAGTTGTGACTCAAAATATTCTTAGGGGTGTCGGGGTTGAGTCAAAGCCCTCCTTTTTGTAATTGTCCATAAATTTCGGGTGTAAGCCCATTATTTTGTAATAGTGCACTTGTATAAATAGGCACTTATGTAAAGATGTCAAGAGTATCTAATGACATGAGGATCATGTGATACAAAGTTAAGATCTATTTTTGGTTTTTAAGGTCAAGTCCCAGCTGTGTGCATAGACGACCTCTGCAGCTGTGTGCGCAGAGGGTTTTTGTAAGAAGGAACTGCAGCTGTGTGCACAGAGGGTTTTTGTAAGGAAAGGAACTGCAGCTAAGTGCGCAGCTTAGAGTTGTAAGAAAGGAACCACAGCTAAGTGCGTAGCTAGATTTGAAGGAAAGGATCTGCAGCTGAGTGCGCAGATCAGAACTGTTGTTTTGTGAAAAGTTGAATAAAAGCGCAGTTATGTGGATGTAGCCCCTACCCTGGGGGTGAACCACATTATATCTTGTGTTGTGGTTGTGCTTTTATATTGTTTCTATTTTTTTTTCATGCATTGATAAGTAGATAAATGATAATTAAGATAACTGCTAAATATTAACTTCGCTGTGAATTCCCAGTTAAGGGTTAAGCAAGAAACTGTTTGTTTATCTAACTGCAAAGCTATATAAGTGAATGTCGAAGCTCTATTTTGCATGAATATTTGTTGTTAAGGCTAAAGGTATAGTAATATCCCTCATATACTTGTATAAACCTAATTCTGCAGCACCCCATAGCTGTTTCGGGTGAGATTGCAACCTGTTCGCAGGTTGTTGCCGAAAGGGCCAACACTGTGGGTCTTTTTTTTGGTGCGAAGTTAAAGTATAAACCTCGGGTCTGCCCTATATCCCAACATCCCAGCTGTGCTAACTAAACCTTTACCACATAATCAAAATATGAACTTGAAGTCCCATGGCCAGTCTGTTGATGATGATCTGCCGAAGGGTAGTGGTCGTGGGTGCATTAACATGGTCCATGCTGTGAATGTTGTGACCTGTGCGAAAGATTATGGTTCATCACAACCCAGCCCAGGCAAAGATCCTGATCCACCAAGGTCCCATTTTTGCATTGAGAAACCTATGGATAAACCTGAGGCTACACTTCGCATTCCTAAGGGATTCCTTAAGCATTCAGGGCATAATCCAAATGCCCGAGCCGCCCAGAATTATTCAGCTGTCGAGGATTTGGGCCACACTCCTTGTGCGATGTTTGCATTGGAAGTGCTTCAGAGTTGTCCTTCGCAAAGGAAGGCGTTGCTTTTTGCCCTTGGTGTGAATGATGATGATTCTTCCTCTGTGATCAAATTTGAAACCGCAGGACTTCAGCCTCGCTTGCCCTACTATGTGTCTCTTTTGGTTCATGTAGAATGTCTTAATATGACCGTCAAGCGCACTGTGATTGACAAGGGTGCTACTGCTTCTGTGATGTATTCGTCCTATTGGAAGGGTCTGGGTTCTCCTGAGCTGTCTAAATCAACAACTATCTTAACTACGTTTGATGGGAGATATTTTAGGCTGCACGGAATCCTTCCTTCCCTTAAATTCTGTTTGGGGGGAAGACCGTTGCGATAGAGGTCGAGGTGGTCGATGCACCCCTTGACTATAATATCTTGTTGGGTAGGAACTAGATGTATAGTATGCAAGCCATTGCTTCTTCCTTGTTCCGCATTGTATGTTTTCCACATAACGAGAAGATAGTAACGATTGATCGAATGGCATTCAAGAATCCGTCTGTTACCGCATCTTTGGGAGCTTTGATCCCGATCGTTGAGCACTCTCAGCCGGCAACTGGGAGTGTGGGTGTAGGCATGTATCCATCCCTCATGGGAAGCTTTAGTTCTCCTTCACCGATCCTCATGATAGGATCTATTTCCGATGAGGCTTCGACATATATGACATCGGTGTCTTTTCACACGACTCATATGGAAGATCCTTGGATTCTTCCTACACCGAGTACTTCTAGTGAGCCTGTCGAGATCAGCGTGCCGTTTCCTGCAACTATGATAGATTATCAAGATAATCTCAAGAGTGTTGCAAAGCCTAGTCCTTCCTCTTCATGGACGGAGGAGGAGGACCCTTATGTGCTGTCGGTATGGGCAGTACAGTCTTCTCATGCACAGGATTACCTTGATACAGTTTTCCCTTTGGATGAAGCGATTATTGAGGCTATTTCAGGAGTTGAGCCACCATGGGAGGAACTCCATCATAGATCATACTTTCTTTTAGAGCTTGACCACTTGGAGCGTGAGGATTTTAGGGCGGTTCTTAGTCAGAGAGTTGGTAGTCGTCTGGTTCCATTAAGCTCTCCTGGTCAGATGGCTGATGGAAACATGGCGAACATATATTCAACGATTCCTATCAACATCTATCGCAATCCTGGCATGATAGAGAATTTCTATATTGGGGTGAAATGTTCCCATGCTGAGATTCTGGAATACACCGAGCTCTTTAAGGAATTCTGTGATGTTTTTTCTTGGTCTTACGACGAGATGCTAGTTATTGACCCTCGTATTTTCGAGCATGAGATTAAGACTTACCCCAACGCTAAGCCTGTTTGACAACATTTACATGCAGGGAATCCTGGGAAAGCACCCGCGATTAAGGTAGAGATAGAGAAGCTGTTGAAATCTAGTTTCATCTATCCCATTCCCTTGATGGAGTGGGTTTCAAATCCCATTCCGGTGGATAAGAAGAAGGGATTGATCCGCATATGCACTGATTTCCATGATTTGAATCATGCCTGTCCTAAGGACAACTTCCCCACACCATTTATAGATCAGATTTTGGATGAGTGTGCAGGTAGCGAGGTGTTCTCCTTTATGGATGGCTTTTCCGGATATAATCAGATACAGATTAAACCTGAGGACCAACATAAGACTGCATTTATTTTTCCTTAGGGAACGTTTGCATATCGAAAAATTCCTTTCGGCCTTAAAAACATCGGAGCTACATTTCAGCGGGAAATCACCTTGATTTTCCACGATCTCAAGTCAATTATCGACGTATTTTTGGATGACCTCGCTGCTCATTCTCGCATGAGAATGCGTCATCCCTATCACTTGAGATTGGTATTCGAAAGACGCTGGCACTATTCGGTTAGAATGAATCCTCACAAGTGCATCTTTTGTGTGAAATCAGGGCGTTTGTTAGGATTCATCGTTTCTAAAGAGGGTATAAGAGTCGACCCTTTGAAGGTTGAGGCAATACTTTAGTTGTCTCACCCGAAGAATATTCATCATCTTCAGTGTTTGCAAGGCATGGAAAACTTCTTACGAATATTTGTTGTCAACTTTTCCAATTTGACTAGAGGTTTCATGTGTCTCTTGAAGAAGGACACCCCCTTTTATTAGGATGAGTGAGCCCAGGAGTCCTTCGATGCACCCAAGCGAGCCCTAGCATCGGCCCCGGTAATTAGTCCTCTGGATTATAGCCGCGATTTTCTATTATATGTGGCCACATCCCTAGAGATGATTGGTATGGTTTTGGTTCAAGAGGATGAGAAGCTCCAAGAGCATGTCATATATCATTTGAGCCAAAACCTTATTGATGCAGAGATTCGTTATTCTCATGTCGAGAAGCTTGCTTTAGCTACCGTACATGCGGTACAGTGATTGAGACATTATATTCTCCTTTTCCAGACCTTGGTTGTGACCCATGTCAATCCGTTTCAATTCATCCTCACCCGAATGATGATTGGGGGAAAATATAATAAATGGATTGTCATTCTGGAAGAATTCAATCTCGAGTTTGTTTCGGCAAAATCGAAGAAGTCTTTAATTTTTGCAGAACTTATATCAGATTTCCCAAGCAAGGCCGAGGAGTTGATTTGTGAATATACATTTGTCGATGAACAAATCTTATTAATCTCAACATTAGACCCATGGTATGGGGATATCATAATATATTTACAAACACTGAATACCCCTACTCACCTCTCATGAGATGAACGATGACGATTACATCACGTCTCTAAGAACTACCTCATAGTGGACAATAATTTGTACCGCCATGGGGTAGATTTCATTTTACGACGTTGTTTAACTCATGAAGAGGCTGAGGTGGTGCTGAATGATTTCCATGGAGGGGCGTGTGGTGGTCATTTATCTGGGATTTCTACAGCTCAAAATATTTTAAGAGCGGGTTATTTTTGGCCGTTGATCTTTAAGGATTGTGTTGATGCGTTCAAGAGGTGCCACCCTTGCTAGGTGTTTGCACGTAATATGCACTTGAAAACTGCCCCATTACATCCCATTATCACTGCCGGTCCCTTCACTAAGTGGGGGCTCGATTTTATGGATTGCAACCCAGCTTCAGCTAGGGGGAACCATCACATTATAGTGGCTGTTGATTATTTCACGAAATGGGTTGAGGCTATGCCTACAGTAAAATCCGATGGTGAGACAGCCGCTCACTTTGTGTTCAACCAAATTATTACTCGGTTTGGGATTCCGAAAGATCTCATCACTGACCATGGCTCGCACTTTCAGAACCGTATGATGGAAGAATTGGCATCCAAGTTAGGGTATAAGCAAGAGCATTCATTTTCTTACTACCCCCAAGCGAATGGACAGGTAGAGGTAGTGAATAAATCACTCAAATCCATTCTCCAATGAACCATCGTACAAAGCAAGAATAATTGGCATATTATGTTATATCCTGCTTTATGGGCATATCGAACCGCTGTTAAGACTGCCACTGGTTTTTCTCCATATCAGCTTGTACATGGAGTGGAGTCGATATTGCGAGTTGAATGTGAAATTCCTTCGTTGAAGCTAGCTGTAGAACTCTTACCAGACACTTCCCCATTGGAGGAGTGTTTGGTTCACCTTGAGCAACTTGATGAGCAGCGTCGGGATGCCTTAGTGGCTCTATAAGTCAATAAACATCGCGTTAAGGTCCAATACGATAATTGTGTCTGTCTAAGGGTGTTTAGTGAAGGTGACTTGGTCCTTTTGTGGGATTAACCAAAAGAACCCTTGGGGGCAGGAAAATTTAATCTATGTGGCATGGTCCTTACGTGGTCAAGCGTGTGTTAGAGAAGGGTGCGTATGAGTTAGTGGATTATGAAGGAACGACCTTGGTGGAGCCTAGAAATGGGCTCTATCTCAAGAAATACTATGCATAATCTTTAGCCAAGGCTGCTTGCTGTATATTATTGTACAGCTTTGTGTAGTTAGGTCTTTTTCTTATCGTGATCGGGTTTGTGATTAGTTTCCATTTCTTTTGGCAGATGTCAAGGGAATCTTCCACCTACATAGGATTCGCGGATGGTGCAAGCCACCACACTCAACACTCATCCTCTGCTTCTTGGGTGATTTATACTCCTATGGGTCAGGTACTGTCTTCAAGAGGTGTATGTCTATGGCCATCTTCCAACAATGTTGCTGAATACAGCGCCGTTATCAAGCTTCTACGGGATGCCATTTTACATGGCGTTCTATCTCTTGAGGTACATCTTGATTCAGAGTTAGTAGTGTCACAGCTCAATGGTTTGTACCATGTTAGAGATCCCACGTTATTGAGAAGATTCTTACGTGTGAGATTGTTAGACCAACAATTTGACAGTATAACATATATACACATTCCAAGAAATAATAATCAATTTGCTGACTCATATGCTAACTACGTGTTAGATTGGAATTTGTTTCATTCACAATAAATTAATCACAAACACAATTTTTAAACATGTAAATAAATAAATCGATCACCATAAATATTTTTATATATACATAAAAAAATGTGATAATACATAGTGTCATAATACAAAATTGGGGCTTTCAAGCCACCATCATATAATACACGGTCGTACAAAATGTATACACTCCCATGTGTCTAGTCCTATGGAGGAGGAGGGTTGTGATCATGAAAGGTCACTACAGCTCTAGCTAGCCGTCAGAATAAACGCACCCATGCACGTGGTACACCCACCACCTGCCGCTGCATGGCCTTAGGCAAGTCCTCGACTTGCACCATGGGAACTCTATGTGTCAATCTCACAAAGTTGTTATGAATTCTCTGGAGCATTTGCTCCGCATCCACACCTGTGATGTCATCTCCTCTTCCCCTCCATCTATGACGAGGGAAGCCCTCTGGCCGCCGTGGTCCCACATCTGCACACAAATGGTAGATGTCACTATGTATCATCACCCAAAAATATGTCTTTTTTGATTCCATATAATCAAGAAAATACAAAAAAATTAAATAACTCAAAATTTAAAAAGAGAGGGTCGAGATTCGTTACCTATATCACCATATGCCAATCCTGGTGGTAACGGCATGTTTGGGTCCCCTAGAAATCTATCCCTGCATAGGGGTATTCATTGATGGCAACTATCTGTCGTCGCCACCATAGAAAGAAGTCAGCTGGATATGGGTTGGCCACCCTACCATCCCCCAGTCTACGCATAGCATCTACCCAACACCGTTGGGCCGGATCTCGAACCCCGTGAAGAGGAACGTCCACTCTAGGGCTCAATCCTGGAACATGCTCGAAGAAAAACGTGCTCAAAATACTGTTGAACCCAAAGTTCCACACCCTTCCTGCCTTACACTCACTGAGATTATGTTTCATGTTTTTCAGTAGTGTAGTACTCCAGTCGTAGATCGTGGGTCTCATGCACTCCACTGCATATAACATCAGAGGCCGCGAGGCCTGGTGGAGTGATGCCAAGCCTGCTATCCTACCCAGCGTCAATAATATGGCCTTTAGGCCCAGCACCTGTATAGAATTGGTAGGGACTTGACTCCCCACCTTCTCAGTGTCAGGATAACAGTACATTGCAATGCACTCGTCGATAGTCAGGCCACCTCTTGGACCACCACGGGAACGAAGGTTCACCACTTCCCCTCATCTAGAAAGTTCAGTGATGAAATATATGTCCTCCACCTCTATGGTGAGGGACATCCCATCGATATGGAAGGAATCTGAGTCTGGATCCCAATAATCCACCAGCATCTGTAGCAATCTTGGTTTGGACTTCAAACCACCAAGACACCAAAACTTGTAGAGTTTGCATGCACATAGAGCTTGTTGAGCCATTAAGTCAGCCCTTACTGCTTCCTCTACTTCACCATGCTCACGCTCTCTCCAGTCTAGGACCATCCTGCATAAGAAATTGAAAATTTTCCCATTAGTTTATTGAAAATCATATGTGCAGCCTCATACGCGACTGTTTTCAAAACAGGCGCATATGTATGTGGGTTTGAGGCCATTTTCCGTGCATATCCATCCCTATATGCGGAAAAAACCTCGATTTCCATGTGGTCCACAGCGCTCATCTTGGGTTGGCCTAGAAACCTTATTTAACCATGAAAATTCATAAAAATTGTATCAAAATGCAAGAGGAGAGCATGAGTAATGACCTGGAGGAAACAGTAGTGAATTCTGCCGGCTGGATCTCTTGGAATTCGCTGTGGAAAATCAGAGCTCAAATGGGTAAAAGTTTCAAATGATTTATAATATTTTGAATTGTTTACTATTTATAGAAAATTTTCAAATATTTGAAAATGTTTACCCCCTTTCCTATAGTTTCGACATTTTCTAACCATTTTGGACCGTTTTTGACATAATTCGTGATGTAGAAGACCTTCTTCAGTGTCTTTTCATCCATTGGATTGACCCGTTCATGTCGATTTCAGGTATCATATCTAAACTGGCATATAGGTTAGGTTTCATCACCGTTTGCATTTTGCATAACCTTATGACCATCTCATCATTACCTTAGGTACAAACCCACTCTATTATGTCACTAAACCGTCTTGCTGCTTTAGAAGTGGTATGATATGAGTGGTAGAGCTTTACCTTACATGGGTACCCTAGTTCATGCCCTATTTACATTTGGTGTCCATGCTGACGTTTTCTCCTTTAGGGTGTGGGAGTCTATTGTATAGTACTGCCATGACATTTCACAAGAGCCTCATACTCCTCTTGATCTTTTGCTGGCCTATTTCCCTTAGGACTCCCTCATGTCAAGTTGTGAATGCATTATCATGAGATTTTTCTGCCTTATTGAGCTTTATGCTGGCTCCCCTGACATTGTGTTTCAGCCATATAGCTCGAGCTTGTCTCATGTCTAGCAATGCAGAGCCATTTTTTATATCCTTCGCAGCTTGATTCCCTTTTTACCGGGAGGGGATTTTCCCCCGAGTGTCGATATCCTACACATGTATCCTTGCATTGAGCATAGGTATGTTCCACTGCTTGGAACTAGTTTTTTTTCCCTTATGACACTCATCTCCTCCTAGTTTGTAACTATAAAGCTATTTTACTCTTTTTTCAAGCTTCTTAAATAACTAAAAAAGTCTAAAAAAAATTAAAAAAACAAAAAGCTGGAGGCCCGAACAAGGAAAGATGTTATATGTGGCAGCTGTCAAGTCGTGTCGCCTTCGAACAGAGCACTATATATCACATCCATTGGTTGGGTTATAGTTTGACTTTAGGAGCTGTACTCGTTTATCTGAGTTTATCTCCACCGACTGGTTAAGCTTCCAGTCCCTATGGAGCCTCTGTTGATGCCTCCTATGTCGCAGAGATGTCCCAGTTTGTATATCAAGTCTATGTTTCCTTCATTCATTCACCATACGCTGTTATGCTCTTGTTCAAAGGAATTTGAATCCTGAGTCAGCCATTCCTCAGTTATCTTGACTTTGCATGTCGGCCATTCTCAGTACAGTTATTGGTTCATGCACCTATGATCGAGTCCTTCCACATTATACAACTTTGCTGACTACCTCATGTTGGATGATGAGGGATGCCTTAATGCCCTCCTTCCAGTAGATTTCATCCCATCGACTTCAGATCATTTATTCTGGGATTGGTATCTAGAGTCATTTTTTAGTGCCTTGAGACTTGCAGTCATCAGTGGCAGGTTCTCTCGCCATCGACAGTTCTTGGGAATACATTAATGTCCCATGATCAATGGATCCCCTCAAGTGTTCGACCTCAACACATTTATTCACACTTGTTAGTTTGCACTCTAGTACCTTGATTCCCATTTTCATTATTGGTGGGTGATCTCGCGTCTGTTAACGGTATACATTAATGACCGGTAATCAGACGATGGAATACTATGCTCGACGTTGAAACCTCTATTCGCATAGTAGGACATGTACTCATAGCGGTTTGTGTAGAAGACTTTCCATATTGGTGGCATCTCTTATATGCTACCTCCTTGATCGTGCCAGTGTTCATGAGATTCTAGCTCTCATGACCTGATTCCAGTATATGTCAGATATTTCTAGCCACTATGGAGATCTTGATCTATTATATATTCAGCCATTATGGGGATCACGGTCCTTTGTATATATTCATCATGGATATTATGATCTATGTATATTGTACGTGGCTGTGACCACATATGTCATATCTTGTATCATGCCTATTCATGGCCATTGTACTCTTATGTATCCGAGACTACTATATGTATTTGCATTTATGTGCAGAGTTGTATTAGTGTACTATGCTGATTGGGTGGCTGGTCTTCCATTTTGGATCCTTCATCACTCCACTTCTGGGATGGACTTATACTGTATTTTGGCCATCGTATGACCCCTCTGACCTGACACATTAGGGGGCATCTGTTATAGCTGATTTCACCACTCCAGGTGAATCACACTTTGTATGGCCTTCCCCTGTCCCGCTGCAGACTCCTTAGACCCCATGGACCATTTTTTTTCCTTTGATGTTTTCTTGATCATCCCTAAAAACATATGAAAAATGATACACACGACTTTTAAACCTATAAGCGCATATATATGCGGGTTTGACCACTAAAACCGCGTACATCAGGATGTGTGCATAATCCAAATCCTTTTGGAGTTTTCCTTGACATGGATCCCACTCATTTGACTCCTGGCCTTCCCTATTCCTTGAGATCACTCGTATTCGACCTTCCATTACCCCTTTGAAGGCTATATAAGGAACCCCTTGGTACATTGAAGGCATAAGAGAGAATTGCGAGCAAAGAAACTATAGTCCATTATTGTCGAAACTTATGCTTGAGTCTGCATCCCTTTGTCCCTTGGACCACTAGTGTGTTCTTCCCAAGATTTCCTTTTTCTTGTGAGCTTGCTATTGATAGATGGAGGATTGAGGTGGTGGAGGCCCAAGTGAGGGATTCAGTTTCTCCGATTCGCAGACGTGCCGTCAGAGGTTGTATCTTGTAATCTCTGAATTATATTAATAGAAATATCTTTTCTTGTCCAATAATGTGTGTTAAAAAAAAATATTTTATCCATGGGATTATGTCAAATGCTTGTACATTATTTATTATATATGCTAGAATAGATCTAACACCATGATATATAGAATGCTTGTATTGTTTACTTGTTGTTGAGGAAGTAATCTATCAATTCAAGATGAAGATTGGAAAGCTCAACGGGGATCTACTTTAACCATCCGGAATAAGGTGCGAGGTCTGATCCTTTGATGTTAGACATTTAATTTCTATTGCATATTGGAAAGGATTGATTTCTTGAGTCAAGCTGTCTGTTGTGGTACCCCAATCCATAGGAATTTCTCTTCGTAACACTCCCCCACTTGGGCCTCCACCACTTCAATCCTCCATCTATCGATAGAAAGCTCACAAGTAAAAGGCAAGCTTGGGAAGAACACAAAGTGCTCCAAGGGACAAAGGGATGCAGACTCAAGTATAAGCTCTAGCAACAATGGACTATAGTTTTCTTGCTCTTCAATTCCCCCCTCTTCAATGTATTCAAATGATTCCTTATATATCTCTTCAATAGGGTAATGGAAGGTCGACTCTGAGCGATCTCAAGCCATATGGAAGGTCAAGAGACAAGTGACTCAGATCCACATCAAGGAAAACTCCAAAATCATTTGGCCTTTTGCATACATCCCGATGTACGTGGTTTTAAGGGTCAAACCCACGTATATATGTGATAAAGGGTTTAAAAGTCGCATATGAAAATTATTGCATGTTTTTAGGGATGATCTTGGAAACATCAAAGGTACAAAAATGGTCCATGGGGTCTCAGGAGTCTGCAGAGGGACATGGAAGGCCATAAAAGTGTGATTCACCATGTGTGGTAAAATCAGTTGTAACAGATGCTCCCTAATGTGTGAGGTCAGAGGTGTCATATGATGGCCGAAATACTATTATAAGTCCATCCTAGAAGTGGAGTGATGAAGAACCTAGTGGAAGAACTAGTCATCCATTTAGTACAATACAATGATCAAACTCTGCACATAACTACAAGTAGATGTAGCAGTCCCGAATACATAAGAGTACAATGGCCATGAATAGGCATGATACAAAATATAACATGTGTGGTCATTTCCATGCACAATATAAATAGCTCAGAATCTCCATGATGAAGATATACAAAGGATCATGATATCCCTGAAGGCTGAAGATATATAGTGGATCAAGATATCCATAATGGCTGGAAATATCTGACATATACTGGAATTAAGTCATGATAGCTAAAATCTCATGAACATTGGCACGACCAAGGAGGTAGCATATATGAGATGCCACCAATATGGAAGGTCTTCTACACAAACTGCTACGAGTACATGTCCTACTATGTGAATAGAGGTGTCGAGGTCAAACATAGTAGTCCATCGTCTGATTACCGGTCATTGATGTATACCGTTAACAGACGCGAGATCACCCACCAATAATGATAATGGGAATCAAGGTACTAGAGTGAAAACTAACAAGTGCGAATAAATGTGTTGAGGTCAAACATAAACAATTGAAAGAATCCATCGATCAAGGCACATCGATGTATTCCCAAAAAACTGTCGATGGCAAGAGAACTTGCCAGTAATGACTGCAAGTCTCAAGGCACTAAAAAATGACTCTAGATTCCTATCCCAGGATAAATGATCTGAAATCGATGGGATGAAATCCACTGGAAGGAGGGAATTAAGGCATCCCCCATCATCCATCACGAGGTACTCAACAAAGCTGTATAATGTGGAAGGACTCAATCATAAGGTGCACGAACTAGTAACTGTAGTGGGAATGGCCGACATGCAAAGTCAAGATAACTGAGGAATGGCCGAATCATGTTTCAAATTCCTTTGAACAAGAGAATAAAGGTGAATGGTGACTGAATGTAGGAAACATAGACTCGATATACAAAACTGGGACATCTCTGCGACACAAGAGGCATCGACAAAGGCTCCCTAGGGACTGGAAGCTTAACCAGTCGGTGGAGATAAACTCAAAGAAATGAGTACAGCTCCTAAATTCAAACTATTAACCCAACCAACGGATGTGATATACAGTGCTCTGTTCGAAGGAGACACGACTCGACTGCTGCCAAAGATAACATCTTTTCTTGTCCGGCTTTTTGGTTTTAAATTTTTTTTTTTTTACTTTTTCAAATATTTGAAAAGCTTGAAAAAGAATAAAATTGCTTTAAAGTTACACACTAGGAGGAGACGAGTGTCAAATTTGAAAACAAACTAGTTCCAAGTAGCGGAACATACCTATTCTCAATGCAAGGACACATGTGTAGGATAGCAACACTGGGGGAAGGTCCCCTCCTTGTAAAAATAGGGAATCAAGCTACAAAGGATATATAAAATGGCTTTGCGTGGCTAGACATGAGACAAGATCAGGCTATATGGCTGATATTCAAAGTCAGAGAAGATGGCATAAGGCTCAATGAGGTAGGAAAAGCTCATGAAAATGCAATTACGAATTGACATAAGGGACTCCTGGGGAAATAGGCTAGAAAAAGATCAAGAGGAGTATGAGGCTCTTTTGAAACGTCATGGCGATACTATACAATGGACTCCCACACCCTAAAGGACAAAGTGTTGGCATGGACACCAAATGCAAACAAGGAGATAACTAGGGCACCCATGTAAGGTCAAACTCTACCATTCACATCATGTCACTTCTAAAACAATAAGAAGGTTCCATGACATGATAGAATGGGTCCGTACCTAAGGTTTTAATGAAATGGTCATAAGGTCATGAAAAATAAAAATGGAGGTGAAATCTAACCTATATTTTAGTTTAAACATCATACCTGAAATCAACATGAACGAGTCAAAAAAATGGTCGAAATGACACTCAAAACGGTCTCCTACATCATCATATTAGTAAAAAACGGTCCAAAAGGGTCAAAACGGTCCAAAACTAAACATTTTCAAAAATTTGAAAAATTTCTATAAATAGTAAAAAATTCAAAACATTATATATCATTTGAAATTTTTACCCAATTGAGCTCAGAACTTCAAACGTGAATTCCGAGAGTTTCAGCAGGCGAAATCCGACACCGTTTTTTCTAGGTAACTTCCCATGCCCTGCGCTTTCATTTGCATGTAAATTTTTGTAACTTCCATGCTCAAAATTGATTTCTAGGCCTAATCTAAGATAAGCACCTCGGCCCACACAAAAATTGAGGATTTTTCCATGTATAGGGATGGCTATATGCGGAAAAATGGCTCAAAGTTGCGTACATACGCGACTATTTTGCAAATAGTCACGTATGCAGCCACGTTCAAGTTTTTCTAAGACATGTAATGACCAAAACTTAAATTAAATGTGCAATATGGTTCTAGAATTGAGGGAACGAGAGCATGGGGATGTAGAAGAAGTAATATGGGTCGATTTAATGGCTCAACAAGTTCTTTGTGCATGCAGGCTCTACAAGTTTTGGTGTCTTGGGGGCTTAAGGGCCAAACCAAGACTGCTGTAGATTCTAGTAGACTACTGGTATCCTGACTCAGAGTATTTCTAGATCGACAGGATGTCCCTCACTATAGAGGTGGAGGACATATACTTCATTACAAGATTGTCCCGATGGGGGGAAGTGGTGAACCTACATTCTTGTGGGCCCAAAGGTGGCCTCACCATAGATGATTATATCGTTGTATACTGTTATCCAGACACGGAGAAGGCTGGGAGTCAGATCCCAACAAACTCCATATAGGTACTGGTATTGAAGGCCATACTACTGATACTCGGAAGGATAGCAGGGCTAGCCTCACTCCACCAGGCCTCGCAGCCCTTGATGTTATATGCAGTGGAGTGCATGAGAGCCACAGTTTACAATTGAAGTACTACATTATTGAGTAACATGAAGCAACAAATTAGTGACTGCAAGATGGGTAGGGTACGAAACTTTGGTTTCAGCAGTATACTGAGCACATTCTTCTTTGAGTGTGTTCTAGGACTCATCCCTAGAGTTAACGTTCCTCTTCACAGGGTTCGAGATCTAGTGAAACGACATTGGGAAGATGCGATGTGTAGATTGGGTGGAGGTAGGGTGTCCAACCCCTATCCAGATAACTTCTTTCCATGGTGACGGTGGCAGATAGTTTCCATCGATGATTATCCCTATGCAGGGATATATTTTCGAGGAGATCCTGATATGCCTCTACCACTAGGGTCAACATACAGTGACATTGGTAACGAATCGCAACCCTTTTTTTTAAGTTTTTTGAATTATTAAATTTTTTGTGTTTTTTGATATATAGACTCAAAAGACATGTTTTTGCATGACAACACATAGTGACATCCTGTCATATGTATGCATATGTAGGAACATGGCGGCCTAATGGTTTCCCTTGTCATAGACGGAGGGGAAGAGGAGATGACATCATGGGTGTGAATGCAGAGCAAACACTCCAAAGCATCCACACAAAATTTGTGTGGTTGACACATAGGGTACCCATGGCGCAGGTCGAGGACCTGCCTGAGGCCATGCAGCGTCAGCTGGTGGGTGTACCATGAGCATGGGTGTAGTTATTTTGATGGCTAGCTAGAGTCATGGTGAATTTCCACGATCAAAACCCCCCTCCTCCTCCCTAGGATTAGATACCTAGGAGTGATACATTTTTGTACTACCATGTATTTATATTTTGGTGGCTCGGTAGCCCCATTCTTGTATTATGACACTTTGTATTATCACATTTTGGATGTTTAATGAAAAACTTTTATGATGATCGATTTATTTATTTACATGTGTAAAAATGTATGTTTGTGATGAGCTTACTGTCTATGAAATAAATGTCAATCTAACACATAGTTAGCATATGAGTCAGCAACTTGATTATAAATTTTTGGAACATGTATGTATGTTATGTTGTCAAATTTCCGTTATAACAATCTCACGCATAAAAATCTTTGTAATAATGTTGGATCCCTAACATGATACAAGCCATTAAGTTGTGACACTACTAACTGTGAATCAAGATGTACCTCAAGATATAGAATACCATGTGAAATGGCATCCTGTAGAAGTTCGATAATGACACTATATTCAACAACATTGTTTGAAGAGGGTCATAAACCTACAACTCCTGAAGACAATACCTGACCCGTAGGAGTATAAATCAACCAAGCAGCAGAGGCTGAGTGTTGAGTGTGACGGCTAGCACCATCAGTGAATCCTATGAAGGTGGACGACTCCATTGACATCTGCCATAAGAAACGAAAGCTAATCACAAACTCAATCACCATAAGAAAAACCTAAATATGAACAATACTGTACAATAATATACAATAGTCAGCCCTGGCTGAGAATCATGCAGAGTAATTTTTAAGATAGATCCCATTTCTAGCCTCCGCCAAGGCTGTCCCCTCATAATCTACTAGCTCATATACACCCTTCTCTAACACACACTTGACAATGTAAGGGCCATGCCACATGGGATTAAACTTTCCTGCCCCCAAGGGTTCTTTAGCTTGATCCCACAAAAGGACCAAATCTCCTTCACTAAACCTCCTTGAACGGATAGATTTATCATACTAGACCTTAACAAGACACTTATTCACTTCTAGAGCCACCAAGACATCTCGACGCTGCTCATCAAGATACTCTAAGTGGACCAAATGTTCCTACAATGGGGAAGTGTCTAGTAAGAGCTCTATGGATAGCTTCAATGAAGGGATTTCGTATTCAACCGGTAGGATAGAATCCACTCCATGTACAATCTAATATGGATAAAAATCAATGGTAGTCTTGATGACGGTCCTATAAGCCCACAAATAAAGATATAACATGATATGCCAATTGGTCTTGCTTTGTGTGATGGTTCATTGGAGAATGGACTTAAGTGATTTGTTCACTGCTTCAACCTGTCCATTCACCTGATGGTAATAAGAAGAGGAGTTCTCCTACTTATACCCTAAATTCGAGGCCAACTCTTCCATCATCTGATTCTAAACATGCCTACCATGGTCATTGACAAGCTCCCTAGGAATACTGAATCGAGTAATGATCGGGTTGAATAAAAAATGTGCGGCTATCTTACCATTGGATTTAACTTTGGGCATAGCCTTATCCCATTTCATGAAATAGTCAACAACCATGATAATATGATGATGCCCCCCAGCTGAAGCTGGGTTGCAATCCATGAAATCAAGCCCCCACTTAGTGAAGGGACCAACAGTGATAATTGGATGTAATGGGGCAGGACGTGAGTGCACATTGCATGCAAAAACCTAGCAAGGGTGGCACTGCTTGACCGCATTGACACAATATTTAAGTATCCACAGCCATAAATAACCTGCTCTCAATATTTTTTGGGCTGTAGAAAGCCCAGATAAATGACCACTACATGCCCCTTTGTGGCAATCATTCAGCACAAGCTCAGCCTCCTCATGAGTTAAACAACGACGTAAAATGGAATCTACCCCAATATGGTATAATGTGTTATCCACTATAAGTTAGTTATTGGATACGTTACATAACCATCATCGTTCATCCCGTGAAAGGTGACTAGGGACCTTCAATGTTTGTAAATATATGATGATATCTCCATACCATGGATCCAAAGTTGAGATAAGGAAAATGTGCTCATCGACAAATGTATATTCACAAACTTCCTCCTCCTCCTCACTTGGGAAATATGATATAAGCTCTGCAAAAATCAATGATTTTTTTTTATTTTGCTGAAACAAACTCGAGATCAAATTCTTGCAAGATGACAATCCACTTATTTAACTTCCCCCCTATCATCCTTCTAGTGAAAACAAACTGAAATGGATTGACATGGGCTACCACCAAGGTCTAGCGAAGGAGAATATAGTGTCTCAATATTTGAACCGCATGAACGGTAGCTAAGGAAATTTTCTCCACATGGGAATAAAAAATATCTACATCTATAAGGTTTCGGTTCAAATAATATATGACATTCTCTTGGAGGTCCTCATCCTCCTGAACCAAAACCATACCAATCGTCTCCATGGACACGGCCACATAAAGTAAAAAATCATGGCTATAGTCGGGTGGACTAATCATCGGGGCAGATGCTAAGGCTTTCTTAAACACATCAAAGGACTCCTAGGCTCACTCATCCTAGCAAAAGGTAGTGTCCTTCTTCAAAAGACGCATAAATCCTCCTGTTAAATTGGCAAATTTGACGACGAATCTCCACAAGAAATTTTCCATGCCTTGCAAACATTGAAGATGTCTAATGTTTCTCAAGGGAGACAATTGAAGTATTGCCTCAACCTTTAAAGGGTTGAATATTATAACCTCCTTGGAGACAATGAACCCTAACAAGGGACCAGACTTCATGCAAAAGATGCACTTATGAGGATTTAACCTAACCAAGAAATGGCAGCATCTTTCGAAAACTAATCTCAAATGGTAGGAATGAAGCATTCTCATATGAGAATGAGCAGCAAGGTCATCCAAAAAGAATTCAATAATCGATTTGAGATCATCGAAGATCAAGGTCATAGACCGCTGTTATAGCGGATTTCACCACCCTAGGTGAATCACACTTTGTATGGCCTTCCCCTATCCCGCTGCAGACTCTTTAGACCCCATGGGCCACATTTTATCCTTTGATGTTTCCTTTATCATCCCTAAAAACTATATAAAAGATGATATACGCAGTTTTTTCCCCGATAACCGCGTACATACGCGAGTTTGACCCCTGTATCCATGTACATCGGGATGTGTGCATAGTCCAAATCCTTTTGTAGTTTTCCTTGACATGGATCCGACTCATTTGACTCCTGGCCTTCCAATATTCCTTGAGATCGCTCGGATTCGACCCTTCATTATCCCTTGTGAAGCTATATAAGGAACCCCTTGGTACATTGAAGGCATATAGAGAGATTGAAGCAAAGAAACTATAGTCCATTGTTGCCAGAATTATACTTGAGTCTGCATCCCTTTGTCCCTTTGGAGCACTTTTGTGTTCTTCCCAAGCTTGCCTTTTGCTAGCGAGCTTGCTATTGAGAGATGGAGGATTGAAGTGGTGGAGGCCCAAGTGGGGGATTCAGTTTCTCCAGTTCGCAGACATGCCGTCAGAGGTTGTATCTATCTTGTAATCTCTGATTTATATTAATAAGAACTATCTTTCCTTGTCCAATGATGTGTATTTGATTGAATATTGTATCCATTGGAATATGTCAAATGCTTGTACATTATTGATTATATATGCTAGAATAGATCTAACACCATGAT
Source organism: Pseudotsuga menziesii (assembly GCA_001517045.1). NCBI lineage: Eukaryota > Viridiplantae > Streptophyta > Pinopsida > Pinales > Pinaceae > Pseudotsuga > Pseudotsuga menziesii. The sequence goes on along the minus strand of LPNX010998275.1, from coordinate 15,968 downwards.
ATATAGTATGCTTGTATTGTTTACTTGTTGTTGAGGAAGTATTATATCAATTCAAGCTGAATATTGGAAAGCTCAACGGGGATCTACTTCAACCGTCAGGAATAAGGTACGAGGTATGATCCTTTAGTGTTAGAAATTTTATTTCTATTGCATATTGGGAAAGATTGATTTTTGGAGTCAAAGCTGTCTGTTGTGGTACCCCAAGCCATAGGAATTTCTCTCTGTAACAGAATTGACGACTCCACTAGGGATGTCCCTTGTTTTTATTTGGGGTTTACGGGCACAATGGGCTTGATATTCTTGACTTGCTCTTGATTTCTCTCTGTTTCTATGTCGCATTTTATAGTATGTTCGTCCATTGACACTCCCCTTTATTGGTTTGGTCTTGCATTCTTTTTACCACTGCCTTCTCTGTATACGTTGATTTTTGGCTAAAATTCGCATACATATGCGGATTTTTGGCCAGAAGTCACGTACATACGCAGCTGTTCTTTATATAGTCGTGTACATCCTCCCTTTTGGTGAGTCTGATGTTGTGGGAAGTTGTTGGGTGGGTTGTGAGTGTGGTTGGGTCTTCCTTGGGTCTGATGTTGTCTTTTGGATGCTTCTTTTGTGCCCAGAGACCGCTTTTTCATTAATTTTTCTTTGAAAGTAGTTTTAGTCATTTATCCTTTTTGTTTTGCCATTAGTGCATTACTATTTTTGTCTCAGTGTCTTGCTCGGCTTGTGTTTTATACTTGCTACAGAGACTGAGAGTTTTAGATGACTTTTATTGCATTTTTCATTCTTTTATATTGAAAAATACAAAGTATTTGCACTCTTACTTGCTTCTTAGATATGGATTTGAGGAGGTACTTGCATTGGATTGCTTGGATGAGAGTTGTGTTTAGGATTTCATATAGGAAGGAGTGCATTGGCATTCGGAAATGAATATATATTTATGCATCTCATGTAGTGGCATACCCTATTTTTCATTTGACAAAGATTGCACTTAGCATTGTTTGTTATGGTATGTATATTTACTTCACTGCTGAGTCATAACTTCACTAGTTGCACAGCCATTTCCCTTTGAGTAATTACAACTAATTAAAATCAACGCTAAATTAAAATGAATTACACTCTTTTATTTTCTAGGGTGCACCAACAAGCTTAGGTTTTAGGATCTTGGAATAGTTCATTGTAAGTCAATTCTCCAAGATCACTAAACAACAACATCTAGGTGTCTGTCCAGGGAGTGTGTGAAATCCTTGGTATAACCATCGTTCTCAGGATCCTCTTCTCAAACGGGAGTTAAGCACGAGACAGTGTGAGTGGTTATTGATTGGGATGACCCCTAGTAATAACTGAGTAGCACCAGCGTTATTGCCAGGATTGTATTCGTATCTAGGGGCTCTTTCGAGAGTTTCGAGCTTTGCTACCCTTCCCATACGGTCAATCCCTCCTGCGACTGTCCACCTGAGATTTGATTATATTGAGGTGACCTTAGTGACCTTACCTAGGATATTGAGGGGGTACTTGTAGAGGTTATTCTGCATGTGTCCCGGCTAGGTTGGGGTCGGAAAGCATAGTCTCTTTACGAGTTGAAGCTGAGGGCCACTATAATTGGTTACATACCTCCACTTGTAGTGTATGGGAGTTTCGAGCCTCTCCTAGGTGAGACATACCTGCTGCATTCGGGAGCTCACATATCCTCCCCTTGGTTTGCTTGTATTTTGGCTGTAGATTTTCTTTGGAGTGTGCTCTTTGTGTGCTAGTTGGCCTTTGGGATCGTGGTTACTTGAGTATATTTATTCTCTCTTGAGTTCAGGTCCTTTTATTTTTGGCATGCCTGGTATCCTATCACCCGTCCTTGATCCTAGTACGGACCCTGGTGTCAGACTTGAGGGCATCACAGCCCCTTACCATGCTCATAGATTTGGGAATGGTCATATTCCATCCTCTACTCCATTTGTGGAGGATTTTTAATCCCTTCGCTCGGTCTTTACACTAGTGGTCACCCTCATCGGGGTGGTGGTGGATGCATGAACGTTGGGTCTACACCTTAGTTTCCTTTTTATGTCTCATTGTTCACCACATTGTTTCCTTTGGGTGCATTTGTCATGATCATTCCTCCCTATTCCCTATAGTTTGGATTATTTATTGACTATTTTGGGTTGTTTTGGACTAATATCGTTTTCATGTAGGGTCTAAGTTTTGTACACTCTCTCTGAGGTTTCGACCCGTTCGTTCCTGTCATAGGTATTATGTATGAACTGGCATATAGGTTAGGATATCACATCCACTTGCACTTATGCATCGCCTTATGACAATTCCATCTTAACCTTAAGTACGAACCCATTCCAAGGTATCACGAAACCTTCATGCTGTTGTTAGAAGTGGTACTTTGTGAATGGTAGAGCTTTCCTTTACATGGGTACCCTAGTTAGCTCCCCTTTGCATTTGGTACCCATGTTGTGAGTCCTCTCTTAGGTCTGGGAGTCTTTTGTATGGTACTGCCATGACATTTTGTAAGAGCCTCATACTCCTCTTGATCTTATGCTGCCCTTTTTCCCTCCGAACTCCCCTTATGTCAAGTTGTGAATGCATTATCATGAGCTTTTCCTGCCTTATTTAGCTTTATGATAGCTCCCCTGACATTACATTTCAGCCATATAGCCCGAGCTTGTCTCATGTCTAGCCATGCAGAGCCATTTTTTATATCCTTCACAGCTTGATTTCCCTTTTTACCGGGAGGGTATTTTCCCCCGAGTGTTGATATCCTACACATGTATCCTTGCATTGAGCATAGGTATGTTCCACTGCTTGGAACTAGTTTGTTGGCCCTTATGACACTCGTCTCCTCCTAGTTTGTAACTATAAAGCTAGTTTATTCTTTTTTCAAGCTTTTCAAATAACTGAAAAAGTCCAAAAAAATCAAAAAACCAAAAATCCAGACAAGGAAAGATGTTATCTTTTGGAAACTGTCGAGTCGTGTCGCCTTCGAACAGAGCACTGTATATCACATCCATTGGTTGGGTTATAGTTTGACTTAGGAGATGTACTCGTTTATCTGAGTTTATCTCCGCCGACTGGTTAAGCTTCCAGTCCTTATGGAGCCTCTGTTGATGCCTCCTGTGTCACAGAGATGTCCCAGTTTGTATATCAAGTCTATGCTGCGTTCATTCAGTCACCATACGTCATTATGCTCTTGTTCGAAGGAAGTTGAAACCTGTGTCGGCCATTTCTTAGTTATCTTGACTTTGCATGTCAGCCATTCTCAATACAGTTACTGGTTCATGCACTTTATGATCGAGTCCTTCCACATTAGACAACTTTGCTGAGTACCTCGTGTTGGATGATGGGGGATGCCTTAATGCCTGTTGATTGCATCGGCAGACCCGGGTTTACTATAATCAACCAACAACACCCCTAGCTCACTGGCCCTTTCAGCAACAGACCGCACAGCAGCCTGAAGTCTCACCTGAAGTGATTCTAATGGGTTGGCCAAGGACTCAAGCATCTTGGACCAGGTTCTGTTGCAATCCTACTTGCAGCTCGCAGCTCTTCTGACTGCAAGATCTCCCTCTATGTCTGTGCATCACGCAACCTTGTTGTCGCATCGCGCTATCCCTTCGTCGTGCAGCTCTTCTAGCTATGGGATGTCCTTTACACCCCCGTGCGGTCCTTCTCTATGATGCGCACTTCCCCTATCTTGCGGTATCTCCAGCCTTATCGCAACGCCGCGCACCGTGTGACACGCAGCTCCTGCCCAACGCGAAGTCCTCAACCCGCGGTATCGAACACTGCAGCTTCTCTGCCGGTGCAGTATCACCTCTCTGTGATATCCTACCTCCGCAGTTTAGCGCACTTAGCGTTGCTCGTGTCGACATGCAAGACTTAACATACCAAGCTATTCAATACTGCAACCAGTAGCTGTTTACGCAAACATAAATGATACATATACGACATGCCAAAGGCTTTTAACTTATGATTATTCTTCTATGCTATGGTGAACTGATTAATACATTCATCCGTTAAACTACAACGAAGTCCATGAAATAACTAAGCAATGCATAAGCAAATATAACACATAAACAAGTCACATAACACAGGTTTTAACGTGGTTCACCTCCAGGATGGAAGTTACGTCCACAGAACTGTTTTTTCTATTATAGCTCAAGGGGAAGGTAAAACATAGTTCTGCTGCACCGCATATGCAGCTCAAGATCTTCTCTCTTAGATCTCTCTTCTCTCTATATTGCTCTCTTGCAATATACTCTTCCCTCTCAGTTGATCCCTGCAGATCGTTACATGCATGCTCTATAAGCCAGCTACTGGTTTCAGTAAGATTGCTACAGCTAAGACCAGAACCAGAGCTTTCCTTTTACCACAGTCTACTTCTCCTTATTGCCTATTTTAATCACAACCGTCTACTGTCTACCCAACCAACTAGCTAACCCTTTTCAATACAAAATTACATTCTTTTATAAGAAGCCCGAAGGTCTTGCATTTACAACACTGTGGGCCTGTCCCAACAGTAACCCAAACCCTAATTAGTGACAGTCGGTCCTCTCTGTCCTTGAGGTAGCTGCTTCCTGTCACACCACAGCTCTCTGCAGTCTTCCATGCTTCCCGGCACTGACCATGGGTACTATGCACCGCTTCTCTGTTTTATGTCCTTCGCCTTCAATGCTTGAGCCTCGTTGCTCCTTATTCTTTATGAGGGTCGCTGAGCCCTCCTGTCTTCCTCCGCTTCCTTCAATGCAGTGGGTGAGCTCTCCCTTCTCGGCCGCTCAGGTACCGTTGCCCTTCTTTGACTTTCGTATCTCAAAAATTCACGGTTTCTGGCTCTGCTCTCCAGCTGGAAACGTGCTACAGCATCGTAGCTCTGCCTTAACTTCTTTCCGCTAAAACTTATCATTCCGCCAAAACTATCAGCTTCTTCTGTAGCTGTGGGACCCTGCTCCAATAGTCCCCTAACACTTACTTGTGGCTCGTCCTTGAGCCACCTGCAACAGGCTTCTCCTGCTGTAGCTTCTCCTTCGCCTCCTGCGAAGTCTTCTGCAGCTTCTGCCGAAGTCCTTTGAATTCGTTCTTCATTACCTCGACACGTTCTCTTGCTGAGTCAATCAGGGCTTGATCAACTTTGGAGTCGTCGGTCTGATCAATTTCTTCTCTTACAGTGGTGAATTCCTTCATTTTCTGCTCGGCTGTGTCGACCAGCTCAGTGATTTGCTCCTGATAGGGTTGAAGCAGGTTGCTAATGTGGACCTCCTGTGTTCTTAGCCGCTGCGCTTCCTGCTGCAGTTGGTTCATCTCCTTTGTCTTCCTCATCTTCTGGAGAGCGGCTAAGCTCTTAATTTCTTCTTTCATGGCCGTTTTAGTAGCCTCTACCCACTGAATATTCTGTTGGATTTTTTCCCTCTCCGGCAACTCATCTAACTCGGCCCATGTGTCTGTTGCTTCCTTGAGTATCGACACTGCTTCTTTAATGCGAGATTTCACCTGCGCAGAAGTGAGTCGAAAAGCTTCTACTCACTCTTTCTGGTTTGCCACAGCGGTGTCTCGTATACGAGCTTCAATCTCGGTGATCTGTACTTTGTGTTCTGCCTTCAACTTGGCCACCTCTTCATCCATTCTAACCACATTTTCTTCCAGAGCCTTTTCTCTGTCTGCTACTCTCCTTAGCTTTTGGGGGGTAGGCAATGCGAACTCAATGTTGCATTTGGGTAGCTCCAAGGCAATACTCTATAGTTCCTGAGAGAGTTCATGATCCCTGTCCTGACATGTTTTTAACCCAGCTACCGTTTTCTGATAGTTGGTAGCGAGTGCTGCATTCTGCTTCTTTAGCTGCGTGTTCTGGCTGTAAGTCGCGAGCTCTCTTCCCTTGAGCTCTACGGTTAGCTGCTGCTGGATCATGTATAATTGGTCAATGTGGAATTCCGCAAGGTTAACCTCAATGGATTGCCCCAATTGAACTGGGGGGTCCTTCATTGTCGCAGGGAATTGGATACTCCCTGGTGGAATCGACACGGTGTTGAGGTGATCCGTTGCTAAGCTCTCTTCGTGGGACATCGGTGGTGGCAAAGTCTCTCCAGTGTTTGTCTTGTCGGGTGGAATGTACCTCATGGTAGTTTTTTCTATAATCATTATTAAGTCTAGAAGTTGTTTTTCGACTGCGCTCTGGCTCTTTTCCTGCGCCTCCTTCATCACGTCAAGTGAGTCCTTCAATGTATCGCACGTCCTTGTTGCGATGAGTTCATAGTTATCATCTGTCAGTGCTGTGTTCAGGGTTGGATTTGAGGTTTTCTTCTTCTTTCTCTGCTGTGTCTCTGTGGTCCCTTGGCTTCCATTCTTTGTCGTAGGTGTCTCTGCTGATCCTTCCGGTAGGTATTTTCTCTTGTCGCATGGTGGTGGAATTTCTATTGTACCTTGTGCCTGGGTGTCAAATTTTTCTTTGCCCTTTTTTGGTGGGTCTGTCTGGTCGGTCTCCATTGGTAGTGGCGTGGTATCTTCGTATTCTTGTTGCCATTGGTCATAAAATCCTTTGATGACATTCTCAACGTCCTGTATTGTCATTCTGAACCAGCCAGGAGCCCAGTCGTCCCTTTTAGTCCTTTTAGGCCTTAAGTAGATTCGATGGCTGTCCGCCATAAAATTAAGCCAGTTATCATATGCGTCCACAGTCTCTGTACTGATCCTTGGTGATTGCTGGATAAGGTTCTTCAACATAAAATAGTATTCATAAAATACTATCGCGTTAACCTGCTTCCTTGCTTGACTGTTGGTGTCCCATAAACTGGCATAGCGCACACCCCTGGGCGCTCCTCCTGCGATCTGTGGAAATTGGTTGTTGGGTGGTTCCTTCCATGCGACGAATGCACACAATATGAGTAGCCACGAGAAGTGGAAAGGGTGGTTGGCTTGATATTGGGTTGCCAAACAATCTTTCTGAAACATCTTTAATAAAAATAACGACCAATTGAACTGCTCTCCTTCGGTAACTTGTATGGCCAAGTTGATCACCGATCCTGTGACTTCCTTCGGTTGGACCTTGGTAAGCAGTCTGTCGGCAAGCAGACTGGCTATGAATCTGAGTGTCTCATTCTATAAACTCATGATATCATAATCCTTTCCTCCTCGTTGTAGCTGATACTTTTTAACTAATGCTGCTGGCAGTTTGGAGTCCTTGGTCTTTCCTGTTATCTGTATCTCGGGATCTTTACCAGTCTTAGACAGGCCGGTAACACGGTGTATCAAGTCGACATTGAGGTTGATTTTGTGACCTAGCCAGAGATAGCCTCCATGTACACACAAGAGGAGGACATGCACCACAGCATTAACCTCTGCGCTACGTCCAAAATGGGGAAGTCTCAACACATTGAGCAGACCTGAACGCTCAAGAATCTGGACATCTGGCATGGGGACGAATTCTTCTCTACCTGTCCTTGGATTCTTCTCAAGCACAAGATACGCATCTGTCTTGAAGTGAGGGTATGTCTTACTGTCCCCCAGGTTGTAATCAATAAATTTGACAACACCAGCATATCCTACTAAATCACCATTTTCCTTTACTCGAGAATCTATTGGCGGTATGGGAACTGGAAGCTTACCGCTCTTGGAAAGTCTGATATCTGGGGTGCCTTCAACTCATGGTATGAGGTATTCCATTGCACTACGAACTTCATCTTCCTGCTCGGAACCGGATTCCTCCATGAGCTGGGAATGGCTTCTCGTCTTTGGTGGTTCTCTGGTTCGGGATGAGCTCGATGGGTTAGTTGTAGAAGGCGACGCCATAACTCCTGCAAGGCCGTGATCCTGAAATATTCTCAAAATGTTTTCCAGAGGCTCGTCCTCAGACAGGACCCACTCAGCATAAAATGGCGGACGTGCAATGGCTGCAACTTTTGAAAATCATAGCACTCTGTAACAACGTAGCTCGACACAGGGAATGCTTAACACTTATTCTCCAGCTCTCAGTTTTTCTGCAAGCGTAACCGTCCCAATTGAATACTTTCTTCTTTTATGTCAAATACGACAATCTCGGACATAACGGTCGTCTGGACTGGGTGCGCCGGTCATATTAATTGCTCGGATAGGACCAGACCCGCCATCCGATCCTCAATTAATGCTAAAATCTTGATAGAATTTTCCTCGAGCCGTGTGTGTACAGGCGCCAGTCTCGTCAGAGATTTACCATATCTGGAAAAATTTATTATATTGTTGCCAAATCTACGGTAGGGTATACCGGTCATTTCTTCATTAACTACCTGTCAGACAGTGACTTGACTAGCCCACTGTCGGTTGCAGACTGAGTACTTGCAAGGGGAAACATCTTACTACTGCGATGCAACTCCGCATCACCTGTGCGATCAAACAGTGTAAAATTTTTAATTTTTTTAATTTTTTTTCGACTCCTCATTCCTCATTCTTAGAAAGTTTTTACCGGTGTAGACTCATTCCTGGTGCAATGCCTCCTTTCAACTACACTGGACATCTGCACCGTTGCGGCTGGTTAAGAGGTGGGGTGGTTATCACTATAGGGCTTAAGCCTACTGCCATTAATCCATGTGGGAAAAAGCTCCCCGTTCAGCTGGCTGAGCTGAACGGCACCTCCCTTTGTGACTTGCTGTATCTGATATGGCCCTAGCCAATGTGTCTTAAAATTCCCTGGGAACTTGATGAATTTGTTGTCATAGAGGAGCACCAGGTCTCCGATCTGGAAAGTCTTATTCTTAATGTGTCTGTCATGCCAAGCTTTTTCTCGGGCCTTCTGCACTTTCTGATGGAATCCGGCGATGAACCTGTCTTCTTCTAAGGCAAGCAACTGTGCTAGCCTTTATTCGACTGTGTCTGTATCAGTCATCCCGGTAATTTGAGCGATTCTTAAACTGGGAAGAATATACTCCATAGGCATAACAGCCTCCTGTCCATATACTAATCTAAAAGGTGTGTGTCTCGTAAGTTTCTTACATGTGGTCCTGTACGCCCATAAGACAGCGTTAACTCTGAGGTCCCAATCATTCCTCTGGCTATTGCAGATCTTAGTAAGAGAATTTTCTAAAATCTTATTGAAGGCCTCCACTATACCATTAGCCTATGGGTGGTAGGGAGTGCTCCTATGGTGCTGGATCTGGAATTCTTCTGTTAATGCCTCAATAGTACTGTTCACAAAATGTGTGCCTTGATCGCTCATCAAAATTACTGGGCATCCAAACCTGCTGATGATGTTTTCGAAAAGGAACTGTGCAGCTGTAGCAGCATCACAATTTCTTACTGCTTTGGCCTCTGCCCATCTGGTGAGGTACTCTGTTCCAGTGATAATATATCTCGCACCAATGCGCTTTCCTGGTGGGTTGATAGGACCCACAAAATCTATAGCCCATTTGTCAAATGCGCGCAACGTGACCTGCGGTCGCGGTGGCATTTCATCGCATCGCGAGGGTTTTCCTACCCTTTGGCAGATATCACAACATCTGCAAAATTCCTTGGTCTCTTTATGCAATGTAGGCCACCATAATCCTGCCTCCAGGATTTTCTACGCAGTCGATTTTCCTGCGAAATGTCCTCCTACAGTTCCTGAATGAGCATCTTTGATAATAGCGTCTTTTTCGTGCGGCATCACGCATCTGCGCAGAAATTCATCCGGACCTAACTTGTATAGGTGTCCTACGATGAGGGTGAAGTCTACTGCTTTAACAACCAACTGCTTCTTTTGCTGCTTAGTAAACTCCTCAGGTGCTACTCCTGTGGTGAGGAATTGAATAATGTCGCCATAGTACTCATCTGCGATCTGTATGGAAAAAAACGGCGCATCTGGTAGATTGTCTTCTAGGTTACTAGGTTCTTCCCCTGAGTCTAACCGCGACAAATGATCCGGTCTTGCATTCAGTATTCCTGGTTTCACAATGATTTCAAAATCATACTCCTGGAAGAGGAGTAACCATCTGCAAATTCTCCCCCCTAACACTGGTTTATTGACTAGATACTTTAATGTAGAATGGTCAGTAAAAATTTTAAACGAGGTGCCCAATAGATAGTGCCTGAACTTCTGCAGTGCATATACCATAGCTAAGCCCTCTCTTTCTGTTGTGGTGTAGTTTTTTTCTGCTGTTGATAGCTTTCTGCTGGAATATGCGATGGGATGGTTAAGATCCCCTTCTCCTGGCTGTGTCAAGATGACTCCTAATGCGATGCCGGATGCATCCACATGTACATGAAATGGCTTAGTCCAGTCGGGAAATACTAGGATGGGTGCTGTAACCATCTTCTCCTTAAGTATGTCGAGGCTCTGCTGGCATTCCTCATTCCGTAGGAATTTTACATATTTCTTTAGCAACTTCTCCATAGATGCTGTAATCTTTGCGTAGCCCTTGATGAACTTTCTGTAGTACCCGGTATGACCAAGTACTGTCCTCAGTTGCTTGACTAAGTTGGGTGCTGGAAGGTTTACAATGATAGCGATCTTCGTGGGGTCTACCATCAAGCCTTGTCTACAAACAATGTGGCCCAACAAAATACCAAATGGTGCACAAAATATACACTTCTTCAAGTTTAGAGAAATTTGGTACTGCCTACATTTCTCTAACATCAGTCTTAGATCTCCTATGTGCTTATCGATTAGCCCAAATACAGTCCAGTCATCAAAATATACTTCTAAGAACTTATGGATGTATTCTTTAAAGACAGCAACTACTACTCTAGAAAATATAGCTGGTGCATTCTTAAGACCAAAGGGCATTACCGTATACTGGAACGAGCCCCATTCTGTTGCAAAGGTGGTCTTGGATCGATCTTCTGGATGTATTCTGATCTGATGGTAGCCTGAAAACCCATCGATGAAGGAGTAGACCTCCTGTCCTCCCACGTTGTCTAATACTTCATCAGTGAACGGTGTTGGAAATGGATCATGAAGTGATGCATCGTTGAGTTTTCGCAGATCAACACAGATCCTGATGTCCCCTTTTGTTTTCTTCTCTTGCACTACCATAGGGCTAACCCATTCGCTTTCCTCTACTGGCTCGATGATGCCTGCTGCTAGCATTTTATCAATTTCGTCCTTTACTTTTTCTTTGTAGCGTAGATTCAATCTATATGGGCGCTGCTTAACTGGTCTAGCATCCTCCTTTAATGGTATCCTCATGACTCCCAAGTCTCCAACTATTCCCTTCATCTCTGTGAACTTGGTGGGAAATAGGTCCTGATAGTCATGTAGCAGATCTGCAATCTGTCCGACTGTTTCATCGTTCCAGTAGTCTCCAATAGAGGCAAACTTGGGTTCTGCGTCTGTGCCAATATTGATATTTTTAATCTTGATGGGCTCAATGATTGCTGGAATCTCTAACTGTGGTCCCTCCACATCGTGAGTCCCTTCTGACTCCGGAATGTTGGTGTGGCACGGGTCCTCATCCTCCTCCTCATTGTCTGGCTTTGTTGTGAAGTTATAACATTCTAGCGCATCTTGCAACTGGGTGGCCCACTCAGGTTGAGTCTGCACTGAGATGGTACAGTCCTCAAATATCTTGATCTTGATTATGTCTAGGGCCTGAGCAACACTTGGATGTTCTAATTCAAACACAAAGGTGAGTAGGAAGCTGTCTGTCATAAGTGACCATGTGGTCGTTCCCTTGCGCAACTCGGTCTCTGTATACCAATTCCTTGGAACTGTGTCCAATGTGTGAATGAATTTGTGAACCCATTCATCCTCTGGAATGTCCGACTAGTTCTGTTCACATGTCTGAATGTGTACCCTGGGGTCAGTTTCTCCTGTGTACTTCTCCTGGACATACTCTCTGTCATCAGAAAATCTGATCGCCATCAGTCTTTTTATATTATCCCATGATGCGATATTCTCTTTATGCGCATACCACCATCTTGCAGTTGTAGCTTGAACTGCAAGGTCCATAGCTGTGATCCTCTATTCATGAGGAATTTGTTGCTCAAACTGTTCAAAAAAATCCTAGATATCCGTCAGAGCATGATATGATGGAATCTCGGCGGTCTCTGTGCCAATCCACCGCAGTGACTTACTGATAAACGCACATCTGCACGCTGAGACTTTGTAAAGTCTGTTCTGCCAGTTTTCTAGACCAACATCAAAATCCGATGCGCATGAGCTGTCGCATCGCCAACTAATGTTCCCTTCTATGGTTGGATTGATGTAGTCATTCTGGTTCGCAGTCATCTGGTAGAGACTATCGATGTTATGTGCCTCCTCCTCTGCTCAGATAGGTTCAATATATCTAGGACCTTGGTAGGGATCCAGCAGTGTGATGACCCGGATCTGCGCATCCTTAAAGGTCATTTGTCTTCTCTTTAGGTCAATGACATCTTTGCTACCAATCGCCCAATCAATACTTAATAGTGCTGGATATGGTCAACTGTCGCCAATGATTTCTATAACCTCAAAGTCCGCAAAAGTACGAACTCCATCAATATCAACTGGCACCTGCGGTAGTCGACCCAATGGTGATACTCGCTGCTGATTAGCTAATCTCAGGTGGATAGGCGATAGGGCTAATTGAGGACTACCCATCTGTTCCCATGTCTGCTTAGTTAGAACATTCACCTCTGATCCTAGATCTAAGAAAACCTCATCCATTTCAAACTCACCAATTTGCGCTGTGAATTTCATCTCTCTTCCTGTCCTTGTATGTCTTGTAATATTATGGATAGCGTGGTGTGCACTACCCGAGAGAGAGGGTTGCTGACACTGATCTATCATGCGCTGTAGCTCACCGACAGATTTGTCATTTCTCAGGAGTTTCAAGCAGCTGTGCAGGAAGGATTGTACACTTCCTGTCGATTCATCCTCGTCGCATCTTCCCGATGTGGTAGCCTGCTGTGCCTGCACAGGGCTATCGCCACAATATGTTTGCTGGGGTATGCTCCTAGACGGCGGTACCTGCGGTCCTGATAGTGTAGGTTCATCAAAGGAAACCTTGGCTTCATGAAAGGTCTCTTTATTCTGCTGTAGGTCGAGTGCTGTTGCTTTACTAGGAGCTCTATGCACCCACCCCTGTGTTGTGTTCTTTCCGGTCTCCTGCGATGTGCCACTGGTGGAAGCACCGCTCCGAGTCACAATATTGACTCTTGGTTCTGGTTCTGCCTGCTCAGCAATGATAATTTGGATGTTCTGGTGTGCGGCTGGTTTAGGGTCTTTGATCTTAGCTATCAATATAGGACACTCCTCTATAGTATGGTAATAATATTTGCAGTAGTTACAAGTAGTAGTGGCGTTCTGACAGTCCCTAGCATAGTGTCCTACAACTCCACAATTATAACAAGTGATTGGCCCATGACCTTGGCCAAAACCTCCTCCTCGGCCAAAGCCTTCTCCACGTGCAAAGCCTCCTCCACGGCCTCGTCCTCTGAATCCTCCTCCTCGTCCTCCGTAAGCCTGATCCGGCTGAGGTCCTGCTACTGGACCCTGAGTGTCTGCTTGGACTCTGTACACATCATGTTTTCTATCTAACATGAGATCATAGGCTCGGCAGTCCTGTTCATCATGCCCGACGGATTTACAGAAGACATAGTATAGATTCTTAGGTGTCTGTACATACTTCTGAAGCAAAGGGAATTGCTGAGGTGGATGTCCTTGTGTTTTACATATTTCACACCATGGCCCTTGTGTTCGTGGTAAGGGGTTAGGAGCTCCTCATGCTAAATATTTTGCAAAGACTAGACAGTTGTCTTTAGTATGACCCTGTGCTCTACACTTTATGCACCATATGTCTTGCATAACCTCTTTCCCTTTCTTAAGTTCGTGTATCTGTAACATGAGGTTGGCCAACTGGGTCTGTAGAGTTGTCATGCCTGTACTGGTTTCTGCTAAAGGTGAAGCCTCTATTTTCATTGCCATCTCCAGCACTTCATCTTGAGTAGTGAGTTTCTGCTGCATTAGTGGCATTTTGATATGAGGGAGCGGCGCTGCAATAAACCATTCCTTATGCTGCTCTGGTGCAAACTCAAAACTTAATTGGTCTATAAGAGCTTTGAATTTCTAGTCAAAGTCCCATACTGACTCTGATGGTAGCTGCTTAATATCCTTAAGCTCTGTAATGCACTGAGACTCAGACTTAGGTTTTTTAAACTCTTTGATCATGGCGTTCTTGACCTGGGCAAGTGTCTTGGGAAATGTAGTATACTTTATGTACCATGTCAAGGCTCTGTCTCTGAGTGTGGTGACCAACTGTACAAGTTTAAGGTTATCATCGGTCATTTTTTTGATGGTCCACATGGCTTCGCATAGGAACCAATGTTGTTCCGGGTCTTCTGCTCCTGTACCTTTAAAAATAGGTAGCTTCATGTCGTCTCCCATTCTATTTCTCTGTGGTGGGTTCTGACTGACTGGGTTACTACCACTCAGCGGTGTAGGTAAAGGTGATGTAGCGAAAGTAGGTACTATCTGTAAACTACTAGATGGAGTACCTACAGGGTTATTCTGAGTCCTTGTCTATTTCTATGGAGTATAGGGGTGGTAAGGGATACCCCCCTCTGGTTCTTCTATGGTGCTAGGGCTTTGTTGTCTAATACTGTTTGAACTGTCTTCAAATACAGGAGAGCTAAAATCTACTTTATACTTCTTTCCACTACGTGTTCGTCCAATGTCATCAAAATCACTTTCAAACTCTTGTGACATTACTATCTTTACTTATTCATCTGAGACTAGATCCATTGTTCCTTTTTTTTTATAGTAGCATCTTAAGGGACAAGTTTAGAGATCTTAGGTACTTACCACAATATCCTATGAAGAAGTATCGTTCGGCTTCGCTGAAGCTCTTTCTCTGGTCAACTGCAAATTCTGTAACGAAGCCGTCTAGCACGCTGGTAAGCCAGAAGTCCACTACTCTCATAATCGGATTGTCAAGGTTCTGCACAGTCTGAATCAGCTCCTGTGTCCAGACAATGTTTCTTTTCTTATTGAATGTGTTCCTATCTGTCAACTTGGTTAACCAGTCGAAAACCTCGTTTCCATAGGTTGCAAAAAATATAGCATGTATATCTGAAGCGATATGTTTTTCTAACCAGGCCTCTGTGCTCAGTTTAGGGATTCAATTTTATTTCTTGGCAAACTCCCTTAAGTCTGAATCCAGCCACTGGTGAAACTCTTCTCTGGTAGGATGCCAACAGAACATTAACTCCCAGTCGTTCAAAACGACAACGGAACCATTTGTTGATTGCATGGGCAGACCCGGTTTTACTATAATCAACCAACAACACCCCTAGCTCACTGGCCCTTTCGAGGATAGACCGCACAGCGGCCTGAAGTCTCACCCGAAGTGATTCTAATGGGTTGGCCAAGGACTCAAGTGTCTTGTACCAAGTTCTCTCGCAATCCTACTTGCGGCTCGCAGCTCTTCTGACTGCAAGATCTCCCTCTGTGTCTGTGCATCGTTGTTGTAATGGATAATTCACCTAATAACCTAGGTCTGGGGGTTACCAACATACTAGACCTTGCAGATAATTTGATTATAAAAGCAAAAATAGGAAATAGGGGAGTAGCAGGAACTTACTTGTAATGAACGAAGGTTGATCCAAGCTAACTCCTTCCTCTTTGCTTCACTTCTACAATCTCCAGGATAATTCCTCCTTCAACCTGTTAACAAAGATTCTTCCAATATACAGTATGATTCATATATAAAGATGTATGTTAGGCAAATCACATATCATAATGAAATATAGATATTTACCAAGTCACAACACATGAAACACAATATGGAAGAAGTAATCTGCTTTATTAACAGTAATAGAGGGAGTTTAGGTTACAACCCAATGTCTGAACAAGGGACTCCTCTGTCACCAAAGGACTCTGAGTTTCTCTGCTCCAAAGGTTCTGTAGAAAATCCACCAGCATAACTTTGCTCTCCAAGTATGAATATCAAACGCCTCCCCAAGGCCTCTATTTATCTGAAGGAAATGAGGCAGTTTTCGAAGGTTAGGAAGGTTGCAGCAGTTAATGGGATTAAGGTAAATGAAACAACTAATCT
>LPNX010998237.1:1243063-1314704 GCA_001517045.1 Pseudotsuga menziesii | reverse complement strand
AAAAGGAAATAGTTCTTCTTTACAATAGGTCATCCAGTGTTACTGGGAAAAAGCCCCCTTTTCTTTGTCTCTCTTCCCTAGTTTTATACAAAAAGCAAAAATTCTTGGGTTGCCCAAAGTGACCTTTGGGCTCCCCAACGCTTCAATTTCTCTCAACCCTTTACAAAATATTACATTATACAAAGTTTGACCAGTCCTTCTCACTTGGAGGGGCCCGCTTGGTCTTCCAAAAATTTCCTCCATGCTACTGCCTCCTTGGCGAGTCCTTCAAACGAGTGGGGTTCTAGGAATTGTATATTCAGCTCGAACTTATCTGCTTGTTTCTGAATGGCCTCTATCCTGGCCTTGTTCAGACGCACCTGTTCCTCCAAGAGCTGTACACTGATAGCTGTGTGTCCAATTTCATTTCTCAGGATCGGCTCATCAAGGGTTCGGATACATTGGACCTTGGCTTCTTCTTCCTGCTGCCTTGTCTGCAACATCCCTGCAAATGTATCATGATCAGGGAATTCGGGTAGCCTATGTTCAGCTTCCACTTGACAGCGATTATAGTTGACAAGGGTTCTCCTAAAGAACTCTGTACATGCTCCCTTCATTTTCTTCACTGTCTTCTGAAAGTCCTCTGCAGCGATAACAGCAAACTCGATCAGATCATGGTCCCGCTTTAAAGCTTGCTTATCTTTAACTGATAGCTCAGCCGGGGCTTCTTGATCATCTTCTGCTCTGAGTATCCTTGAAGTCAGCACCTCCAGGATGTCTTGCGATCTGTCTATGAAATAAGATGCTGTATTTAATATTTCATCTAGCCTGCCATCAATCTGCAGGACTTTACACCTTTCTTCCTCCAGGGCCATTTGCAACTGCAGCATCCTAGCTTTCTGAGCCAGGATGTGTTCTTTGACTGGCTGCAGATCTACTTGCTGCTCCTTGGCTGCCTCCAGCTGCTCTTGCAGATCTCTAACATATAAGGTATTGGATTCATAGATGTCCTTCTGCTGCTCCGTCAGCTCTTCTATCTTTGTTTTCATTTGTTCCCTTTCGTTCTTTAAGTCCTGAATTTCTTGATGTGCCTTACTCAAGGCTTCTTGGGTAGTTTCCTTTGCTTGTGCTTCCTGCTGGATAGCATGAATTTCATGCTTCTTGACCTCCACCTCTTTGAGTGCATGCTCGTATTTTCTTTTTATTATGTTGCTCTCCTCTCTCTCCCTTCTCAAGGTGTCCTTCAGCCGAGCGGAGGTTTTCTTGGTTGAGTCTATCTCTACCATCATACTGTTTATGTTGTCCTCCGTAGCGTCTATTGCTGCCCTGCCAGCTCTTATGACAAACTTGGGATCTTTATCTGTCCCGACCATCACAGCTTTATCAGTTATCATTGTGCTGGTCATTCCTTCAGTTCCTACCTTTTGCTCAGTTCTTCTCATGATCCTTTTGGTTGCCCTGTCATAATACACTGTACTAAAATCAGGAACCTCTTCCCCTTTCTTCGGTGTGAAGGGTACTAACTGGAGCATATGGGTGGAAGGAATGATGGTAGTGGACACTTGCATGGTCTGCACCTCAGGGTTTTCCTCACCCTGACTTTGTTCTGCTTGTGATCCAGAAGCCTGCTGCTGTGTCATCTTTGTCTTCTCGGCTTCCTGTTGTCGAAGCTCTTCATCTATTTTCCTCTGAGATTCCTCAGCTGCTTGCTTTACCTTTTCAGCTGCTTCCTGGGCAGCTTTCTTCTTTTCTTCTTCTCCCTTCTGGGACCATTCTGCAGCTTCTTGCTCTAGTCTCTGGGCTTCTTCCCTTATTCTTTTGGCTGTTTCTTCAGCCTTAGCCTGCTCAGCTTTCTCCTGCTCAGATCCACCTTGTGGTTTGAACCTCTTACCGAGCGCTGTCATGCTAGCGGCCCTCCTGAAAATAGATTCATCCCTGTCAATGTGATGAGTGTACTCATAAAATACTTTGTGTTTCCTGCAGTGTTCAGCCATTCTCTCATGAGTATCATTCCGTCTAAAGATCATCTCCCCAAAACGGAATTTTTCTAATTCCTGTATAAATTCAGGAGCTTGCTTCACATTTGCAAAGCTGCAACTACCTAGCTTGAATGGCAGAGGAGGGTAGGAAGACTTCTTCTTCTGGAATAGGAAATGACCCACTCCATCTATATACACTTGTCTGACAGCTTCCTTATGTATGATATAATCTGTTGCATACTTGGGAAACAGATAAGGGGTCTTTGACCCACCAAACATCCTCAAATACATCCCATTTTCTGTCAAAAAATAGTCACCAAACTCCTCTATGACCTGCATGGCCTCTTCTGACATACAGTTGCATTCCTTTCGGAATATGAGAGTGTGCAGAGGCATGATAAACTGTTCACAGATCTCTCGATAGAAAGTATGGTATTGATTAGCCCCCAGCATTCTATATGCTGCATATATGGGCATCCTATCCTTATCCCAAACACATTTGAGCCCGGGGAAAGGCTGGCGACAGAGTATGCAGTCAATTAGAATGGAGCTCATGTAAAATTCAGATCTTCTCCGTTCTTTTCCTTCCAAAGCTGCAGCTACACAGGAGGAGAGGCTGCTGGATACTATGCTTTCCCAATTGAAGATGGTTCCTTCTGTTGCTACAAAAAACATTAGAGGTACCCATTCAAGCTTGAACAATCTGCCATTTGCCCTCCTGAAGATTCTATTTAGCATCAACGCTATGAATCTGTAGGTAGGCCTGATACTGGCACTGTCATAATCTTCAATTTCTCTTTGTCGGAAAATATTTCCAGGTAAGAGCATTCTTTTCAGAGTCTCTACAAGGTCCATCCGGAGGTCGTGCAGCCATTCATTTGTAAGGAAAAGCTGAGGCTCCGGTAGGTGATAGGCTAAAGCTACATACCCAGGGCTAAATGCAGCATAGCCCTGGCCCTCAGTGTTACAGGTGAGCATTGAATTATGGTTCATATGCGGTAGCACCCATCTCATTAACTCAGAGCACGGGAATAGCTCTGGTCTGGTGGCGACCTTCATAATAGCTTATTTCTCTATATTGGCATATATGGGTGCCTCCTCAAGCCCCATATCCGGGACTTCCCTGCGGGAGATCATCCTGTAAAAATCTCCCCATTTGTACTCAGGCTCCACCCCTGTGACACATTGGGTGTCCTCATAAATGTATTCAATTCTTGTTTCTACTTCTGCTGCAGGAACCTCCTCTACTGTTGGGGCCTTCTTTCTCTGTCTTTTAGACATTTTCAGATCTTCTTGCAATAAACAACATCATAGTATTAAGTAATCCAAATTTGTGAACTTTATGCAGTGGTTCATTCCCTTTTAGGTGTATCGGCATTATATCAGTGCATGCAAACAAACCTTAAGCTTTGATACTGAACAATTTACTAACATGAAGTGCTGTGCAATGTGTTATGAGCATGATAAATTTTTATTGTAGCACATCTTCACCAAGTCTTATGAATGAGTTGTTCTATGATTTATCTCACATGCATTAAATTATCAGTCATATTGAGGTTGGCAAGAAACTACGCTATTACGAGGCTTGTCATTCTTATGAAAATGATATATAGAAGCGATATGAGAAAAATCTATGCAGATGCATCATACAATCATCACTTCACAGCCTATCACATGAAAAGAGAAAAACATCTCAGCCTCAGGCCTGAACAATCGATGCTTCAACCTTACAAACCCTCAGGCCCACTGCGACAGGCATGCAAACGACCAGTATAAAAAAAAAACAAAAAACAACATATGTCGCTGACATTCTTCACACACCTCGATGGGAAGCGACCACATCTCTGGACCAGGAATCTTGATCAAAACCGACTCATGCTACCCTTCCTATTTACCCTACCAAGGTTTCAGTGTTCAATAGCAAAACTAGGTCGCGCCAGCCCCAATCTTTTGCTCAGACGACGCACAACCCCTGACCCAAAACAAACAACGCAGACTCCAAATAATTTAACCGCCCAACGAAACCTAGCGCAGAATGGCGTAACGGCCTCCGGTGCCCCAAAACCTCCATCATAACCACCAGGTGCAGGCGGCATGACGGCCGCCTACACCTCGCTTCCCCCCAAAGGAGTGAAACAACAGAAAAGGAAATGCGGGCTTTTAAACATAAACGGCTAAAACGCTCTCCCTATAACCGTCCAAACAATTCAACTGGGAACCCTAACCGAACGGCGCGCAACGCCAGGTGGACGACTGAAGAAAAAACCCAACCAAGGGAGAAACTCCTCGCTGGCGCAACAAGACGATGGGTCCAAATCTTAAAACCCCCCACCGCGTAAAAGAAATCTTAAAAAAACGATGATAAGAGTCAAGATCCTACCTGGAAATCCACCTAACGAGGTGAGAAGATGATAGCTAGACTTCTTCTCCTGCCACCTGGCCACAGGTACCAACAGTTAGCTCTCACGCGCTCCTAAACTCAACAGCTCGCTTCACCGCAACCACGCCTTCGAAAATAACAAAAACCCTGCCTGTCGCCCAACATATATAAACAAAAACACACGTGCGAGGAGTCACATCAATCGGGGCGGATTCGAAAGTTAAATCGGATGGCGCGAGCTTCATACCACCCGCAACGATGGACCCCTCCTACCACTTTATCACCCGCAACGGCGAACATGGCTCAAAACATACCTCGGGCGTCGGCGGAAAATATATCGGAGGCCTGGAGCATGGAATCTTCCGCAACGGCGGACTGCTCCCATCATGACCCCGCCCGCAACGGAGGCGACGATCAGTTGTTCCGCCATACGACATGATCCACGATGGCGGGGACGGATATAGAAATCGTCTGCTACGGAAAAGAAAATCAAGAGTCGGAGATTCCCCACAACGGCGGTAGTGATAAACCCACGCGGACTTGAGAGCCACCCGCAACGGCGGGCTCGACACAACCAACTATGAATCGAAAAGCTTCCGCTACAGCGGCGCGATAGATGGGTTGAAGGATCTGAAGGCCACCCACAACGGCGGGGCGGGAAAGAGAAATAGAAACCGAAAGATGCCCGCAATGGTGGGAAAAACAAGGAGAAATGCGTCCGACATCAAGACTTTGCAACAAAAATTCAAAAAGCTTTTGCAAAATGACAGGGACTCAATTTCAATGGAAGTCTTTAAACATCCTAACTATGAAAAACCAGTCAATTTCTAGCATTAAAAATTCGAGAAGGAGCCATAAATCCATAAGCAAACTCAAAAGCATGAAACTAAGCAAAGAACATGGCTAACTCGAAGTAAAGGAGGGTCCCAAAAATTTTTAGAATTTTGGGAGAATGTTGCCGGTGCAACAATTGGCGACTACCTGGTGAACCCCAGATCTCTGAATTAACCTTCTTTTCCAGCCTAAGACTGTATGAATAAGACTGAACTCTTCCAACTGTCTGCATCCCCAACTAGTCAACTCATGCATTAAATTACTTAGATGAAGTCTATCTCTTCGGGAAAAGGTAACACCAGGAGTGTTCAGGTCTGAATAACTTTTTGGAGGGCAAATAAATGAGATTCATTTGCCTGCCCTTCAGGGTCTACAGCTTTGACACCATAGGATTGTGACAGAAAGTGAACAGTGTTATCCTTTTATTCCTCATCCCCATGCCATTTCGTATTTTGTGTTTTCGGAACTTTAGTTCCTTTGCTATAAGTTCTTCTGCGGGCCTTTCTTACTGAATTTTAATTCAGGATCCTCTATCCCATAGTGTCCTTTTGTGTGAATGATATATCTCACGTTTCGACTCACGGACGGAGAGGATCTTGTGGCCTTTTGGTGCTTTAGGCTTTGTGATTATGCTTTTTGGAGCTCTACTCTCATATGTCTTATTTCTTTAGGCAGAAGTGACTCTTAAGAGCTCTGGGATCTTCTCTTAATTCATGGCATGGGGTCATTTATATATGATAAACTGTTTCACTCTGCTTACTCTCCGTGGGTCTAGTGCTGTCACCCCTTTGGGTGTTTAAGATGTTAGATGGACGGAGCCCCTAAATAGTACTTCAGACCTTTTTACTGCTGAGTTATTTACAGGGATTAAGTGAGACTTCGAATGAATGCACTGCTTATTGGGAATACATCTGCCAGAAAATTCTGCACTTTAAACACAGCCCTCTTTTGCTCATGATTTTAGTTAAGACAGAGCCCTGATGTTTCCATTGCATCCAAAAGTTTGCCTCTTATTAAAAACAAAGAAAAACCAGTAAAACATAGCAGCATTACAAGTAACTAAAAAGAAAACATTAAAGTATTGAAAACAGAAAATAAATCAGCAAGCAAACAATTTATTTATGTACAAAAGAAAAACAAAACCAAAACAAATAAACTTTGCCCATTCCAAAAAAAAAAAATAAATAGATTTAAAGAACTAGGAATGAGTGGGTTTTTAGACTTGAATATTCTAACCATGGTCCAGTTGTGCTGTTATAGAAATAGCACCCATATCTAGAATTCGACGATCATTTCTTTCAGCCTGAGGGGGTCGAAGGAGCTCAGATTGAGTGTCCATCACAGGGTTGGCCTTTTTTGAAGAAAGGTGTTCTAGCTTAAGCTCAATAATATAGTTTCCCAAAACAGAGTCAGTGGATTCATTCTCTTCTCCAAGCTTAGTGACGTTATGCTTCATAAAAGGTTCTCTTAGAATCTTAATCAAGTTAGGGCTGCCCTTCTGAGGTAACCACAAATGAGACCAATCTGAAGCAAAGTACCCATTAAGTCTCGATGTCCAATCTTGGTTTAGAATCATCCCATAACCATCAGGAATGTCTGCTACTATGATGTCAATGTAGTGGCATATCCTTTTATTTGCAGACAATTGAATCATTACATTCTCCATTTCCCCTACTACCTTGACACTGGTTTTGTCAAGTTGTGTGACATCCCAAAGAGTAGGCTTTATTTGTCCATTGAGTTTTTTGCAAACTACCAGAGGCATAACATTCATAGAAGATCCTGAATCCACCAAACAATTATGCACCTGATGATTGAGGATTTCAAGAGTCACAAGGAAAGGTGGGGCGCGGGTCTTCTTAGTCCTGATCAACTCAATCTTTTCTTCCACAGGTTGGTTCGTTGTGGGAAGCTCCTCTTTCAGCTTGCTAGAACTTTTCTCCTCATCATCATTCAATGATTTGGCATGTTTAATGAGTGGCCCTACCTTCTGTCTGTAAGTGAGGTCTTGAGGTATGTCAAATTTATCCTTTATATCAGACTGCCCTTCGCTTTTCCCTTGCAATTCTTGAACTTTTGCGAGTTTTACATTGTCATTGTTTGTCAAGCCCTTATCTTCCGTGGTTTTACATGCATGCTGAGATTTTAGAGCATTTCCTTCAGTGTTAAACAGTGAAACTCCATTCCATGAGAACATAGTATCATCCTCTGTCTTTACCATGGTTTGGTTCTCCTTTTCTTCCTCACCCCTGTGCCTAGTCAATTCCGGATCCAACAATTTATTCATCACTATTGTCATTGAGTGTAACCATTGAGGGCACTTCTTTTCCGAATGGGGCTGTTGATGAAATGTACAGAAATCATCTCTTCCTATATCTGTTATATTTATTGATGCCACATTGGGTGGTGGGACCTGCCATTGGTTGTCATCTTCTTTCTTTGGATAGGATGGCTCATTTGTTTTATGAAAGTCCCTCTCCTTTTCTAATTCTACAACTCGGTTGGACAGCTTCTGGAGTACTTTCATCATCTCATGGTGATCTTCTTTAAACTTAAACAGTGGTGAGCTTTTTCTTACGGTGGTTTTCTCTTCAACTAAGTCAGGATAACCTTCTATACTCTCACCTTCAGCCTCTACTCTCTCAGCCTCTTGATAGGTTTCTACCAATGTGGGCTTGACTTTCATTTTGGCAAACATGGCCAGTTCAGGACATAGGGCTGAGGTATAATACTCGATTAAAACTTTGTCTGAAGGTTTGTCTACAGCAGAATTTTTTTTTAAGTATAGTGAAAATTTCTGAGTGAAACTTCGTACCTTCTCATTCTTTTCTTTTCTCAACAAACCAAGCCCTTTCATCAACGAGGCATGTGTCTTTTGGGTTGTGTTTTTGTTCCTGAAAATCCTTTCAAACGTATCCCAGTCAGGAATGGAATTCACAGGTAGCCCAAAGTACCAAGATGCTGCCGATCCTTTCAGAGTATGAGGAAAAAGCCTACACACCACGTCTTCATGCTCTCCAGCCCTTAGCCCTTCTAGTGCAAGGTAAAAACCTTGAAGGTGATCATCTACAGCTATGTTGTCTATAGGATCAAACTTGGGTAAAAGCTTGTCAAAGGCTAGAGGCAAGTCATGCAAAGGAGGATTCAAGCTCAGAGGTGACCTGGCTCTCCACGCTGGTAATGGGTTCGGTTGATTTCCAGCCATGAGGAAAAGTAAAGGAGTATCACTAGGAAAGCAAGGTTTTAAGGATAGAGCCAAAACTTCAAACCTTGAACTATAATGAAGACTTCAAACATCCGCTGGTAGGATAGTCTCAGGAAAATTAGTTCCACGGCCAGCCTTTACTGGCGGCCCTCCTTCTAGCGCCAAAACTATTGAGGCCTGGAAATTTGCAGGCTGCAACAGTAAGGGATTCTCCCCAATCAACGTTCCCAACTATCCCGTTGACTGTTTGGTGTAGGGAATCCGTCCGGCTTACGGTCCGGCTACCGTAGGTCAAAGTAACAAAAAGGGTTTTACCGGTTGCGGCCCGGTCCACCATAATTTGTATTTTGACTTAATATGCAATGCATATGCCTATCCAAACCAATGCGGGGTGATAAAGATGCCGGGAACCACACAATGTGCTACGCAGGTTCTTACCTCTCGTCTTATGTTCACAACATCTGAACCGCATATGTAACCAGGAAACAAACAATTAATCTATTTAAACACTAACTACCTATCCTCGGGGAGCCAACATGATTATGATCTAGTAATGCATTAACTACATGTATGATAAACACAATTACAGATAGCTGATACTTGTATTTACAACACATGAAAGAGAAATT
Organism: Pseudotsuga menziesii; assembly: GCA_001517045.1. Lineage (NCBI taxonomy): Eukaryota > Viridiplantae > Streptophyta > Pinopsida > Pinales > Pinaceae > Pseudotsuga > Pseudotsuga menziesii. The sequence goes on along the minus strand of LPNX010998237.1, from coordinate 1,305,698 downwards.
ATTCCAACAATTAGATAGCTAACTGTTATGTGAAGCACCAGCATTACTATAAGTGAATTCTCCACAAAATAAACCAGACATCATTCAACAAGACATAAGTCATAGAGTTAGAACGATCTCACAATTCATGGACATATGCTGAAAAAACAAAATAGTTCATTTTTCTTGCCATCCATTGCACACCATTTGGAAAATTCCACAGCACTTTCTCCAACAGGAAAACTACAATCTTTATTGCAAAAAGGAAATAGTTCTTCTTTACAATAGGTCATCCAGTGTTACTGGGAAAAAGCCCCCTTTTCTTTGTCTCTCTTCCCTAGTTTTATACAAAAAGCAAAAAATGCTTGGGTTGCCCAAAGTGACCTTTGGGCTCCCCAACGCTTCAATTTCTCTCAACCCTTTACAAAATATTACATTATACAAATTTTGACCAGTCCTTCTCACTTGGAGGGGCCCGCTTGGTCTTCCAAAAATTTCCTCCATGCTACTGCCTCCTTGGCGAGTCCTTCAAGCGAGTGGGGTTCTAGGAATTGTATATTCAGCTCGAACTTATCTGCTTGTTTCTGAATGGCCTCTATCCTGGCCTTGTTCTGACGCACCTGTTCCTCCAAGAGCTGTACACTGATAGCTGTGTGTCCAATTTCATTTCTCAGGATCGGCTCATCAAGGGTTTGGATACATTGGACCTTGGCTTCTTCTTCCTGCTGCCTTGTCTGCAACATCCCTGCAAATGTATCATGATCAGGGAATTCGGGTAGCCTATGTTCAGCTTCCACTTGACAGCAATTATAGTTGACAAGGGTTCTCCTAAAGAACTCTGTACATGCTCCCTTCATTTTCTTCACTGTCTTCTGAAAGTCCTCTGCAGCGATAACAGCAAACTCGATCAGATCATGGTCCCGCTTTAAAGCTTGCTTATCTTTAACTGATAGCTCAGCTGGGGCTTCTTGATCATCTTCTGCTCTGAGTATCCTTGAAGTCAGCACCTCCAGGATGTCTTGCGATCTGTCTACGAAATAAGATGTTTTATTTAATATTTCATCTAGCCTGCCATCAATCTGCAGGACTTTACACCTTTCTTCCTCCAGGGCCATTTGCAGCTGCAGCATCCTAGCTTTCTGAGCCAGGATGTGTTCTCTGACTGGTTGCAGATCTACTTGCTGCTCCTTGGCTGCCTCTAGCTGCTCTTGCAGATCTCTAACATATAAGGTATTGGATTCATAGATGTCCTTCTGCTGCTCCGTCAACTCTTCTATCTTTGTTTTCATTTGTTCCCTTTCGTTATTTAAGTCCTGAATTTCTTGATGTGCCTTACTCAAGGCTTCTTGGGTAGTTTCCTTTGCTTGTGCTTCCTGCTGGATAGCATGAATTTCATGCTTCGTGACCTCCACCTCTTTGAGTGCATGCTCGTATTTTCTTTTTATTCTGTTGCTCTCCTCTCTCTCCCTTCTCAAGGTGTCCTTCAGCCGAGCGGAGGTTTTCTTGGTTGAGTCTATCTCTACCATCATACTGTTTATGTTGTCCTCCGTAGCGTCTATTGCTGCCCTGCCAGCTCTTATGACAAACTTGGGATCTTTATCTGTCCCGACCATCACAGCTTTATCAGTTATCATTGTGCTGGTCATTCCTTCAGTTCCTACCTTTTGCTCAGTTCTTCTCATGATCCTTTTGGTTGCGCTGTCATAATACACTGTACTGAAATCAGGAACCTCTTCCCCTTTCTTCGGTGTGAAGGGTACTAACTGGAGCATAGGGGTGGAAGGAATGATGGTAGTGGACACTTGCATGGTCTGCACCTCAGGGTTTTCCTCACCCTGACTTTGTTCTGCTTGCGATCCAGAAGCCTGCTGCTGTGTCATCTTTGTCTTCTCGGCTTCCTGTTGTCGAAGCTCTTCATCTATTTTCCTCTGAGCTTCCTCAGCTGCTTGCTTGGCAGCCTCCTCGGCCTCTCTAGCTCTTTCCTTTACCTTGTCAGCTGCTTCGTGGGAAGCTTTCTTCTTTTCTTCTTCTCCCTTCTGGGACCATTCTGTAGCTTCTTTCTCTAGTCTCTGGGCTTCTTCCCTTATTCTTTTGGCTGTTTCTTCAGCCTTAGCCTGCTCAGCTTTCTCCTGCTCAGATCCACCTTGTGGTTTGAACCTCTTACCGAGCGCTGTCATGTTAGCGGCCCTCCTGAAAATAGATTCATCCTTATCAATGTGATGAGTGTACTCATAAAATACTTTGTGTTTCCTGCAGTGTTCAGCCATTCTCTCGTGAGTATCATTTCGTCTAAAGATCATCTCCCCGAAACGGAATTTTTCTAATTCCTGTATAAATTTAGGAGCTTGCTTCACATTTGCAAAGCTGCAACTACCTAGCTTGAATGGCAGAGGAGGGTAGGAAGACTTCTTCTTCTGGAATAGGAAATGACCCACTCCATCTATATACACTTGTCTGACAGCTTCCTTGTGTATGATATAATCTGTTGCATACTTGGGCAACAAATAAGGGGTCTTTGACCCACCAAACATCCTCAAATACATCCCATTTTCTGTCAAAAAATAGTCACCAAACTCCTCTATGACCTGCATGGCCTCTTCTGACATACAGTGGCATTCCTTTCGGAATATGAGAGTGTGCAGATGCATGATAAACTATTCACAGATCTCTCGATAGAAAGTATGGTATTGATTAGCCCCCAGCATTCTATATGCTGCATATATGGGCATCCTATCCTTATCCCAAACACATTTGAGCCTGGGGAAAGGCTGGCGACAGAGTATGCAGTCAATTAGAATGGAGCTCATGTAAAATTCAGATCTTCTTCATTCTTTTCCTTCCAAAGCTGTAGCTACACAGGAGGAGAGGCTGCTGGATACTATGCTTGCCCAATTGAAGATGGTTCCTTCTGTTGCTACAAAAAACATTAGAGGTACCCATTCAAGCTTGAACAATCTTCCATTTTCCCTCCCGAAGATTCTATTTAGAATCAACGCTATGAATCTGTAGGTAGGCCTGAGACTGGCAGTGTCATAATCTTCAGTTGCTCTCTGTCGGAAAATCTTTCCAGGTAAGAGCATTCTTTTCAGAGTCTCTACAAGGTCCATCCGGAGGTCGTCCAGCCATTCATTTGTAAGGAAAAGCTGAGGCTCCGGCAGGTGATAGGCTAAAGCTACATACCCAGGGATAAATGCAGCATAGCCCTGGCCCTTAGTGTTACAGGTGAGCATTGAATTATGGTTCGTATGCGGTAGCACCCATCTCATTAACTCAGAGCACGGGAATAGCTCTGGTCTGGTGGCGACCTTCATAACAACTGATTTCTCTATATTGGCATATATGGGTGCCTCCTCAAGCCCCATATCCGGGACTTCCCTGCGGGAGATCATCCTGTAAACATCTCCCCATTTGTACTCAGGCTCCACCCCTGTGACACATTGGGTGTCCTCATAAATGTATTCAATTCTTGTTTCTACTTCTGCTGCAGGAACCTCCTCTACTGCTGGGGCCTTCTTTCTCTGTCTTTTAGACATTTTCAGATCTTCCTGCAATAAAAAACATCATAGTATTAAGTAATCCAAATTTGTGAACTTTTTGCAGTGGTTCATTCCCTTTTAGGTGTATCGGCATTATATCAGTGCATGCAAACAAACCTTAAGCTTTGATACTGAACAATTTACTAACATGAAGTGCTGTGCAATGTGTTATGAGCATGATAAATTTTTATTGTAGCACATCTTCACCAAGTCTTATGAATGAGTTGTTCTATGATTTATCTCACATGCATTAAATTATCAGTCATATTGAGGTTGGCAAGAAACTACGCTATTACGAGGCTTGTCATTCTTATGAAAATGATATATAGAAGCGATATGAGCAAAATCTATGCAGATGCATCATACAATCATCACTTCATAGCCTATCACATGCAAAGAGAAAAACATCTCAGCCTCAGGCCTGAACAATCAACGCTTCAACCTTACAAACCCTCAGGCCCACTGCGACAGGCATGCAAACGACCAGTATAAAAAAAAAAACAAAAAACAACATATGTCGCTGACATTCTTCACACACCTCGACGGGAAGCGACCACATCTCTGGACTAGGCATCTTGATCAAAACCGACTCACGCTGCCCTTCCTATTTACCCTACCAAGGTTTCAGTGTTGAACAGCAAAACTAGGTCTCGCCAGCCCCAATCTTTTGCTCAGACGACGCACAACCCCTGACCCAAAACAAACAACGCAGACTCCAAATAATTTAACCGCCCAACGAAACCTAGCGCAGAATGGCGTAACGGCCTTCGGTGCCCCAAAACCTCCATCATAACCACCAGGTGCAGGCGGCATGACGGCCGCCTGCACCTTGCTTCCCCCCAAAGGACTGAAACGGCAGAAAAGGAAACGCGGGATTTTAAACATAAACGGCGAAAACCCTCTCCCTATAACCGTCCAAACAATTCAACCGGGAACCCTAACCAAACGGCGCGCAACGCCAGGTGGACGACTGAAGAAAAAACCCAACCAAGGGAGAAACTCCCCGCTGGCGCAACGGGACGACGGGTCCAAATCTTAAAACCCCCCACCGCGTAAAAGAAATCTTAAAAAAACGATGATAAGAGTCAAGATCCTACCTGGAAATCCACCTGACGAGGTGAGAAGATGATAGCTAGACTTCTTCTCCTGCCACCTGGCCATAGGTACCAACAGTTAGCTCTCACGCGCTCCTAAACTCAACAGCTCGCTTCACCGCAACCACGCCTTCGAAAACAACAAAAACCCCGCCTGTCGCCCAACATATATAAACAAAAACACACGTGCGAGGAGTCACATCAATCGGGGCGGCTTCGAAAGTTAAAACGGATGACGCGAGCTTCATACCACCCGCAACGGCGAACATGGCTCAAAACATACCTCGGGCGTCGGCGGAAAATATATCGGAGGCCTGGAGCTTGGAATCTTCCGCAACGGCGGACCGCTCCCATCATGACCCCGCCCGCAACGGAGGCGACGATCAGTTGTTCTGCCATGCGACACGGTCCACGATGGCGGGGACGGATATAGAAATCGTCCGCTACGGAAAAGAAAATCAAGAGTCGGAGATTCCCTGCAACAGCGGTAGTGATAAACCCACGCAGACTTGAGAGCCACCCACAACGGCGGGCTCGACACAGCCAACTATGAATCAAAAAGCTTCCGCTACAGCGGCGCGATAGACAGGTAGAAGGATCTGAAGGCCACCCGCAACGGCGGGGCGGGCAAGAGAAATAGAAACCGAAAGACGCTCACAACGGTGGGAAAAACAAGAAGAAATGCGTCCGACATGAAGACTTTGCAACGAAAATTCAAAAAGCTTTTGCAAAATGACAGGGACTCAATTTCAATGGAAGTCTTTAAACATCCTAACTATGAAAAACCAGTCAATTTCTAGCATTCAAAATTCGAGAAGGAGCCATAAATCCATAAGCAAACTCAAAAGCATGAAACTAAGCAAAGAACATGGCTAACTTGAAGTAGAGGAGGGTCCCAAAATTTTTTAGAATTTTGGGAGAATGTTGCCGGTGCAACACATGGAAAATAAAAGTTATGATTTTTGTAGCAGCCATGTACACCTGCAACCATCTGATCCATGTAAATATAAAAAGTCTTCACTTGCATCTGAGGACTGCAAAAGGAAGGCCACTTGTGAGGGAGATAAATTCACATTAGAGGAATTTTGGGGTCTAAAATGGGCCTCCTAAGGAAAATAATAAAATAATAGTTAAAATAATAAAATAATATTGATTAATTTTGGCGGAAGAAAGAAAAAAACTACTTTTTGTGTTCGTATTTTCGACATATCTCCCTGTGTTTTTACTCAAATTTCGATCGGGAGAGCTCGTTGAATGTAGAATTTGATTCCGCATCCAACGAGTACCCACACTGCATACTTTTAATGGACCCTGCTACCCCAAAAACAAGAAATACCTGAAAAAACGTGATGATGATGTCATCATCACATTTTTCAGGTATTTCTTTTTTTTGGGGTAGCGGGGTCCGTTAAAAGTATGCACTCTGGGTACTCATTGGATGCGGAATCAAATTTCGCATCCAACGAGCTCTCCCGATCGAAATTTGAGTAAAAACACAATGAGATATGTCGAAAATACGAACAAAAAAGTAGTTTTTTTTAATGACAAATATGTCAATTCAACCATTATGGTTGACTTATTTTATTGAAATTCTATTGGTTCTTGAATTCCAACTCACAAAAACTTATTTTGGCACATTTTCTTATAAGGCCCATTTTAGACCCCAAATTTCCTCTAATGCTCCCAGTTTTACTGTTGGTGATCACACAATCAGTGAAAAGAAGGGTGATATTGTCAATGGTGATAATATGGTGAATGAATATTTTGGATCAGATCCAAAAGAACAAGAAATACCAAATCTGAATTCATCATTTGAATTTCCTAATGAAGTGGAATGCAAGGCCCCACCAGCTGGATGTGAACTAGGAAATTTGAAGGAGAAAAATCTGATGCAAAGGGAGGGACACAGTTCAGAATGTTGGACTCTCTTACAGCATGATGAAGCTTAAATTCCAAGGCATGATATGTTTTCTGATTTTTATACAGATCACATGTCACTCCATCATTCAGAGATACCCTCCACTTCACATCATGGAAGTGAGTGTGCAGAAAATTCAAAGGATGGCCTGTATGTTGAGGATGATTTTTATGTGGTGGATTCATGCCACAATAAAAATGGGCATATATGTCAGATATTAGGAGAAGAAACCTTGATGGAGGATATTCTTGGTGATCCACATCATTTGAGTGGATCACTAAAGGAGGACAAAAAAAATCTTAGGGAAGCCATGAAAAACTTTGTTGACATCAACGCCTTGGTGACAAGATGTTGTTGGCAAGCTTCTGGTGGAGATATGGAAGGAGAATCCTTTCTGGAGGAGTGCATAGCATTGAAAGAAGGAATGGCCAACATGAAGGAGAGATATATGAACTTAATATCTGATAGAGAATATCTCCTCATGGTGGCTGAAATGTACCATACTGCAGTCAAGAAGGAAGAAGAAAAATCAGAAAATATCACTAATAAGTTGGAGATCACTAGTAACTTATTGAAGAGAACACAAAGATACCTTCAATATTCAAAGTTATATATATTTCAACTTCAGAAGGAGTTGAAGGTGTCACACCTTTCATGTTGCATGGAAGGAAATGTTTTGGGTATAATGGAGGAACCTCATGTGGAGGACAGCCATGAGGGAGGGGCATATTTGCAGGTGCTTGTGAAAATCTATGAGGAAGAAAATATGGGCCAATCACTCATTGAGATTGAGAGGAAGGATGAAGTGTTCTTATCCTTCAGAAATATGGTTGATAACATTCAGTATGGATTGGAAAATAAAATTCCGTGTTCATCCATTGATTGGATAGATAGAGGCACCTTGGGAATGAAGACGTTGGGAGGTAAAGAATTTTATTTTTGTAATAAATTTTTTGTTGTGACTGACATTGTATTGACATGTGAACAAAAACAAAGACTTATTTTGCAGCTATTAGATACCTCCCATACACATGCACATGAAGTGCATTCTGATTTGCATGTTCTTGAGGAGTTCGAGGTCAAGTAATATGAAGACCAAGCACTTGCATGCTTCCTAAGAGATTATGAGTTTCCTCTAGGAAAATGTTGTATAATTTTGGAGGAGGAACATGATCACACTGTCACTGAAAAAACTAATGGAGGAAGTTGTGGATCCATTTTCTTGATAGATGAGCATTGTAGGGATTTGGCTCACAATTCTTCACCTCACACTTCTATTTCAGCCACATCATGTGGGGATGAAAATTGGGTGAAAGGATTTTTTCTATTGATGCCACAAGAGGAGAATGATACCTCCACTCTTCCAGTTGAGGGATTGATGGTAAAGCCATGTGGTTTGACAAGTGCACTAGTAGTGGTTGAATTATTCCCACCTGAATCATTTAGCATGAAAGTTTGGAAGTCCATTGATTGGGTGGCTAGACACATGATTGAGATGTGTGCACTGGAGGGAAAACATCTCCCTTGCATCAATGGAGAGACATTGGACACATCGGAGAAATTGTATGAGAAGTGGCATGAGCATGTATGGATTCTATATGATGCTTTCAGTATACATGGAGGGCCATGGGATAACCTCCTATGTATTTATAAAAACAGTGACGTGAGTTTCAATACTAGCTTTCACATGGATTTTCATACTTTAGAGAGGCTCAATATGATTTGGTCCCACATTAAGAAGTTCCATGCTTGGTGGGAGAGTCTCAAAGATATCCAGTTTGGAATGGGAAGTGATCAATTGTCAATGTGGTGGTATGATTTTCACATCCTCATTTTCATCTTCTATGATGATAGAATTTTGTTTTTGTCATTGATGTTTGGAAGGGAGAAAATAATACCATGGGACCCTGGAATTATTTGGAATGAAATATTTCCAAAAGGGGCAAAAAAATTTGGATCCTTGCAGAGCAGGAAATGGGATCCAGGCATTCTACTTAGTTACCTTAATTGCTTTCACAATTTTATTGAAACAAGTGGTCATTGTAGAAATGACTATAATCAAAGTGGTGGAACAGAAGCATGGAGGACAAATTTTGCAGCACTCTGGAGTGCTTCTGCTTGAGGACAAGCAGACTTGGGAGGGGAGGACTATCATGTCCCTCCCTTGAAGGAACATTGAAAGTGTTTACCTTGTCAAGTGTCCAAGGGTTAAACATTTAATTAGTTAATGATTGCTATGAAGTTTTATTATTTAAAACTATGGAGGCATGTAATTTCTAAATTCATGTTATTTATAATTAGTTAAGTATTATGAAAAATAATTAATGGTGGAAATGAGTCGTCAAGGAAGGAGGGTGCATTAGGAAACTTTCCTTAGATGGAAAAATGGAAACAATGAAAAATAAGGAAAAAGAAACATGTTATAGAAAATATAGAAACTATCCAAATTAGTTTCTAATTTGGTGCAAGGATGAAAAGCAAGGAAAGATTACCTTATGCACAAACTTGCTAATTACTCAAGGAAGGAGCAGTTTCTATTTTGGACTGAAGGATACAAACATGGAAACATTTACTAAGCTTCATACTTGCTATTTTTATCAAGAATGTCGAATTTCCACTTTGGGTTAAGTTATACAAAGAAGGAAACATCATTTGCAAACCAAAATTGTTAATCCCATCAAGGAGGGCCACTCATCGCTTAGGAGCAATATTGGCAAGTGGGTTACTTGTTCAACGGGTGAAGAACTTGCTCAACAAGTCACCCAAGATCTACTTAAGGGAATTTCCAACTCCATTATTTAGTTGGGTTAATGTATTTTTGTAATTGATTGAAGCTTAAGCTTCATTTCTGAGTGGTGATCCTCGGTCTCTTGGATGATGTGCCCCAAGTCCCCTGTTCTCCTTATCCCCTCTTCTCCCCTTCTCATTGTAGGTTATATTGGAGATATGGATCAAATATCATCCATTAATGGAGTGATATTATAGGTTCTAAATCCATTTCCATTTTAGTGCAGCACATTAGAGTGATTGGGACACTCCATTTGAATATCAGAGTTATCTTCAAGATTTCCTCCTTTTATGAGAGATTGATGATATGAAGTGATGAAGAGAGATAGATGGATATATGCCGTTAATTGAGGTTATTATCAGTCCCTAATATTAGTCTCCTAATAGTTCCAAAGTTTCTGTAATGTTCTAATAGTTTTCCATTACAATGTCCACCTCCAATTCTAGTTTTCTATCTTTGTAATGAAGACTAAATTAATGAGTAAATATATGAAAATCTTGTGAGATTGAATTCAGTAATTAATTCTATGAAATAATGTATTCTTACCTTTCTACAAGTATTATAGAGTTTTGAATATATCTGATTTACTCTGGAGAATCATTTCCACACCCTAGCTAGAAATGCATTGAAAAATGACTAGTTTTAGATTTCGAATGAGTTGAAGGACTTAAACCTTTCTGATTTTATTTATTTTACTTCCAAGTATTAATTAAATTCACATTGAACACCTTCCATGTCTGAATATGAGTTTTATTAACCTTCTCCATATGTTTGGAAGACCTGGAACCCGAGCCTAGTGTGCAATCCAAGGGACTAGTTTCCTAAAATTCCCAAATCTATTATTTACCTGCATAAAAATTTCTATACTATAATATAAATTTATATCAGAGCCATAATTAATTTACCCAAGCCCCTGGTTGAAAAAGGTTGTACTTCTCTTCCTAGTTTCACGGTTTGGCTGCCCAGAAGCATGGAAGTAGGTTTCCACATAGCGGATTCTGAAACCTAAATGGAACTAGATATAAATGTGTTAGGGAAGAGGAAATTCTATGTCTGAAATATCTTTGGTTGCTTTCAGTTTCTCACTCCTCTTGCCTACAAAATTTACTAGAAAAAAACCCTGACTGTCCCTATCCGAAGAGGCTCTGAGTGGTTTGATTCAAAGTTCAGAAATTCTAATTTAAATTACAGGATTAGATAGTAACCAGATCTGCACACCAGACTTGGGACATCACAAGTTCATAACCACCCCCAAAGGTTTGTAAAGAGTTTTAGGGGGGTTTCAAATCGCCTCCATAGGTAACTACAAGGGGTGTTTATAATCTCTCATAAAAGTTTGTAAAGACTCTTAAGGGGGGTTTTGAACCACCTCCGTAGGTGCTCTATGAGGGGGGTTTATAACCACCCCCAATTTTTTGTAGTGAAGTGTTGAAAATAGTTGTCAATTGATGTCGAAGGAGTTCATTAATGAAAAAACCAATGAACATGATGCAAGAGGTAGAGGATCAACAGCAGAAGCCATATGAAGACTCAACAACCATCTGATCACCATATGAAGACTCAGTAACCAGACAATCAAGGCAATCAATGATGCAAAATTATTTTGACGTTTGGGATTTATCCCACATTGGAAGCATGGTTGAGTTTGTAGCTTCTTATATGCACTGGTATCACTAGAATTATTCAATGCGTAGAGAAAAGGTAGTGTGGGGGGCTCTAGGTGCTTGGAATCCATGAGACATCACCATCTTGGAGCCCGAGATGACCTGTCAGGCCCCCTAACTTTTGGAAGGATCGACAATGTACATATCAATGGCTAGATTTGAATCTGCAAAAGGATCTAGGGTTAATATTGAATCTACACTTGATCATGGATTAACATATATGATTGAATCTGTAAAGAGATCGACGGTTGCAGAGGGATCGACAATACTATAGCGCAAATTCACATTTGATTGTAAATCAACGGTCAGGAGTGAACCCGCAAGATTGACAATCAAGAGAGAATCTACAAACGATCCATATTGGGTGTTATACTATCTAAATTAATTCACTTGATCTTTAATTATCAACCGAGGTTGGTAGGATTAGAGTTGATACAAAATATATGCAAAGGTATAGGGTGACGTGTAAATATTTTAATAAACAAAAGATCGAAATATCTTCCAAAATGACAAACTGAGTCAAACTCCTAAGATTGCAATTATTAAGGTACTTAAACTGAGACAGAATAATAAACTAAACAATTGATAATTTATTTTATAACTTTAAACTAAAAAAGATATGATCAACATATTCAAATGAGAAACTAGGCTGCAAGGAAGACTTAACTTATAAGCAAGTAGAAAAATTAATAAGAGAAGCAAGTAGAAAACTTAATAAAAGAAGTATAAAACTTAATGAAATAAATATCTTTAGGTTCTGTCCTACAAGTTCTTTCAAAAATAAAAGAATGTAAAAGAAACAACCTAAAAACATACGAAGGATAACACATATAACACTAAATTTTACATGTAAACAGATAAATCGGTCCAAAAGTATAAACACAAAACAATACAACAGTAAAACAAAATCAGAAACAAACTTAAGATGCAAAACATAAAAATAATTCAAACCATTTTCAAGGTAAAAGGAGGTAAGGAAAAATGATAATAAACAACTTAAACCAATTAAACTTTAACTTTGATGTTAAACAAAACTATCATCTAACTATTACAGTCAAATCATAATTCAAACATTAACAAAATAGAACTGAAAACAATCTCAAAACACATTAAAAACACTAAAAACGAAACTATGGGCTGAATGACAGACTGAACTGTGGGTCTGGAAGGGGTGGCTGAATAATAGACTGAACAGGCTGTCCGAATGATAGTTTGCACAGCTAAAATAATAAAAACTAACCTAAATGATCTAATCTTCAGCTGAATTTGTGCAGATGTAAATCGAATGCATAAAGGCAATAAGTAAACCTACTTATTAAAAGAAGTTAACACTGAAATAGACTTAAACAAATTCATGAAAAGAAATCATTGCATATTAATAAACTGAATTTTAAATTGCATAATTGATAAGTTATGACAGAACAAAAATAAACAAAATTGAATTTACTTAATTTGATAAAAAAGAAATATATTCTATCTAACTTGCAAATAAACTGAACAATAAACTGGAAATGAAATGACTGAAAACAAAGCTGAAAGAAAACTATGTGTGCAGTTAACTATCTAATTTGGAAATAAAATTGCATTACATAAATAATAAAACAAACAGTAAATTAAACTAGCTAAAACAGAAACAATGAAAGAAACGAACAAGAAATAAAGAAAACCTCTAGTTGATGAGGGTCCCTCTCAGCAATCAGGGGTGGTATCTGGCTAACTTCTACTCAAATGCAATCTTCAATGGCAACACATACAACTATTTATTCAGAAGATGGGACAGAAATACAATGTACTCAAGAAAAAATCAAAGCATGAATTGATAACACTGAGAACTAACTCCTCTAGCTAACTCAGCTCTCACACAGAGGCTGATATATATAATAGTTTATAGAGATGAACAAGTCGACCCTTTAGTGGTTGACTGCTCTCTAAATTTAGTCGACTATAAAGGCACATAACAGATTGCAGGCCAACGCATAGGATCTTCCCTTCTTTAGTGTGGTTCTAGTCTTCTTCATTGGACAGCATACACACAGGCTCCTTCTTCAGCGTAGAAAGTCTTCAGATGTGGCGCACGGCTCCTTCTTCAGCGGAAATGTGAACTGGTGTAGAACAAAGGAGAATGCACCACAAGTTTTCTAGAGCGTAGGTTAAATGCATCAACCCAACATGTGGATTGTTGATGTGGTGGCAAGCGAAGGAGGCTGCAGGCTGGTGGATTATCTAGAACATAAGCTCCATCACCCAGATGCGTGGACAACAGTTAGTTTGTAGGCTATTTCGCATTTTAATTTCCTAAAATTAATTCTCAGCAACACACAGTTTGGTTAGCGATATGGACAGAAAGCTGGACATCAAGCTGGGCCGTGAGCTAGATACGTTGGGCGTCGATCTAGGGTGAACGGAGTATCTATTTTTTGGCATGCTTCAGGCCTATAGTCTACAACAACACGTTTCAAGATTTGACAAACTACCAATGAGTTTCGCGCAATGGGCTGGATGACAAGCTGGACGTCGAGTTGGACATGTTGTGCACAAGGCAGGCTGAATGCGTTCTTGTTAATTTGGCCCAAAAAGATTGTAAAATATGCAAACAAGTATATAAATTGATTAATACATCAAATGTTCTTTAATAATGTCAATTTTAATTAATAAAATCATAAAAATGATAATAATAAATAGATTTCATATAAACCTTAAATTCATACATACCTGAGCTGAATAGTGATCTACGTGACATAACATATACAAAAAGATAATAAAACATATGTTTAAATGAGTAATTTAATTGCCAAAAATGATAACAATTCTAGGATCAACATTCCCCCAAACCGAAGAAATTCGAGGTCCCACTCAGCAAAAAGAAAAATAACAGATCACACTGTCGTTGCGAATTTTGAAACATGAGCCAACAATGGGCATATACATAAGTAAGTAAATTCATAACGTTTAAAATTAATTCAACCATGTCCAAAGTAAAAGTTTGGGCAAGTTGAACATATGACATGAAAAGTATAAATCACATTTATAATCAAGAGAGTTAGTCAATTAATAGTTTATATGCATGATTGGGTAAAAGGATAGGATTATCAAATAATAAAATGATAAGAAGAATTTCTAAGCATCCATATGAAGGTAAAAATTATTTGCCAAAACAAACAAAATTTGGTTAGCAAATTTTAATTATAAATACTAAAATATTACAATGTTTTATTTAGATCGTCATTTGGTATTTCATTTGGACCTTCTTTTTGTTCTTCATATTGTTCTCCATATTGATTTTGCTATAAAAATATACTTCATGCTATAATCAAATTCCATTGCTTATATTATCCTAAAAAACACGTATCATTTGTCAGAGAGAAATAGATCGATCATAAAAAGTGAAAACATTCTAATTTTTTCAAATCCATCTTCCATCTTCCCCCAAACCAAAGATATGGTGTGTCCTCAAGCCATAGAAGAGAGAAGAATTGATTGTTCCAAAAAAAAAGAATAAAAAGTAAAGAGTTATATGATGTTGATTATTTTGTAAAGAAAATATGAAAAACTAACTAACTAGTAAATGGAAATGATTCAGGGATGTATATTCATGAAAAATATAACAGTTCATATAAAGACCGCGTAAATGATAACAATTTAAACAAAAGAATTCTACAGGCGAAACTAGTCATCTATGCCTCATTTTAAAGATATCTTGTCGTCACAAAATATTTAGGTGTACCTCAGAGTATGTGAGATTTATAGCTATGGGTCCCATTTCTAGGATAATAACATCCTAGGTATATCCTAAATTAGATGGGTGGGGTCAAGCCCAACTTACAACCATTCTCAAATGAGATATCCTTCTCAAGGTAGCACATTAACTAGATCTCTTTTACCAGGTATTGCCCCACTACCAGCAGGCCTGTTCAGTACCCCGACGGGTTTACCTTGGTACCATGCAAGCATAGTCCCACTGCTAGCGAGCCCGTTGAGTACCCTGGTGGTTTTACTTTCATTTATCGAACTTCCGTGTTTTGAGTTTTTTACTTAGCATTGACCCACACCCAGCAAGCCTGTTCAGTACTCCGGCAGGTTTCCCTTGTATAATAATATTAAATATATGGAAGCTGATTGGTACTAGAGCGTGTTAAGTCCTGCTAAACACATATTTCAAAAAAGAAATTAAAATAAACTTATAAGTAACTTCATAATGGCCATAACCATAGATCATGTCAAAAGAGAATAACCTAAAGTTATTATTTAACCTTACAGACCTTCTTCTTCATAAAATAAAAGTAATGTTCCCCATGGACAAAAAATCCAGTTACTCTCAAATTATCACCAAAATACTTGAGAGACAAGTTTTGACAACAAGCATAACATGAACTAGTAATCCATAGTTGTAACATGAGAATGTGAAAAATACGATAATGAGAGTAGGTCTATAAAGCAACTGTTAAAAAGAGTAAATCAGAAACATACATGTCTAAATCAAAATACCAAAAACCATATGAATCATATAATAGCTGATTAAGTATGATATACAAAGCATTCTAAATTTTTAATTTTTACTATAAGCTGGAAATTTCAAAAGTACCCCAAGAAAGGTTAAGATATTGTAATTTCCCAAATTTTGCATTGGGTCAGAATGGCCAAATCACATTTTCCATATTCATGAAAGTTGTCAAAGGGATGCTAAAAGTCAAATAATTGCCAAGGAGGAAAATCACTAGTTTCCTAGGTTGGGGTGGAAGCTTTGAGATTTGGAATAAGGGGGATAATAAATGATGTTTAGACATTAGAATAGAATAAATATTCAATAATTTTTATTATTAAATAAATACAAGAGAAAAATAAAATGGCTATGGATAATGGAGACACATGGAGACTATGGGGCCCACTCAAGCTAGAATTCCTATGTTAAATGGCATCCTCCTCTTGTAATTTAGAATATATGGGAAGCCTAATGTTTTGGGATGGATTATGAGGTTAATATAATTGTCCATATACTTCATAGGTCTAATTTTGTATGAATTGTAACTTACATGAGAGAGGAAGAGCCAAATGGGAGTTTCATGGACACTTGGCTAGATTCCCCTTACATTTATGACATCTATGACACCAATGATGGAGATTATATGACAGTTATGACACAAGTCAGATATGAAGGCCAACATACTGACATACTGACATCTCAGTACTGAATAGAGCATCTTAGAGGTCAAATTTGGGAGTTCGAGAAGGCCAAGAGGCTCCTACTCAAATTTGGGAGAAGAGGGAAGGAGAAGAGAGAGGCTACATGGCATAGCATGAACAGCCACACCAATTCGACTTGGATTTGTTTTATGGATCAATTTGGAACCTTATCAGACTAATAATGTTTATAAAATATAGGCATCATCCATGAGAATAATATTTTTCTCATTTGTGAATTGTGAGAGCTAGTGGATGACTAGTTTTCGTGCTTAAGCCAATTTCGAGGGTGAAAGATTCTCATCCTAGTTGGTGTTTGGAAAGGCCACTCTGGTATTTTATGGAGATTTAATAGAGTCTTATTTTCAGTTTCAAGCTACAGTAATTCCATGTACATCTCAATATCATCTTGTTCTTCCATTCATCTCAAGTTTTCTCACCATATTTCAGCTCTATGGAGTGAGGCACACTTGGTGAGCTATTCATCTCTTCGAGGGAGATTCTATTGCTATAGTATTTTATATTCTTATGTAAATTCTATATTATTTAATTTCATAAATCTCTCTGGTCGAAAATCCAAGATAGATCATGTATCATTGTCCAATATTGAAGAAACAATGCCATTTCCCCAATACCTTGTTGTAAACTCTTGCGACCTTGATGGAATCGAATACATGTGTGAAAAATTGATGATTTATGAATAAATGAAATGAAATTAAAGTATATTATGTTTTTCATGGTTTTTAACTGATAATTTGTGGCCATTGGGTCGAATTTCATAGAATTTGGGGCAAACTACATATCATTTCCCCAAGGGTCCAAAACTAGTTTTTGATATCTCATTGAAGGAAGTGATAACAGCCATGGGAGTTATATTGGTTCTGCATATTAGTGTTTGATAATGTATTATACACATCCCCTAGTTCAATTTTATAATTTGAGTGATTTTATTTACATTTGGGAAGCCATTCCGGCAATTACCCGGGAGGGATTTGAGCCCCAGAATTGCTAGTAAATTCATCTATCCTATTCATAATTTGATATAGACTTTCAAAACTTATTGGAGGATAATAATACATCCATTAACATAATAATTAATTTATTATATCATTAATACACCTTCTTAGAATATTTGGGAGCAATTGGGCTGATTTGGAGACCAAGACACTAAAAGTAGTTAAGAGCCAAAATTGTGAAAATTTTGGAAAATTGGGCATTTTAATAAAAATTCCAAAAAGGGAACATTACAATGGTATCATAGCATGATATTGGCACCTGATTTGGTCTGATATTTATGATTACAATAATTCAGGGACCACCATTATATATTGAAACCCAAAATTGCTTTTTTCGAAGAGGAAAAAAAAAGTAGGAGAAGAAGGCAATTTTTTTGGAAACTATGACTAGGGATGAAAAGGGAACCTCATATGATGGTAAGGAGATAATAAAAATCATGGAACCTATCCTTGAATACATGACCAAGAATATTGTTAAAGGATTCAAATTTTTGGCTATCCAAAGTTGGGAAAAATATATTGATTTTAAGAAGACCAAGGGGGAAAATGCATCAGCTTGCTTGAAGAAGCAAAAGGAGGAGACCCATGAACCACCTAGTTCTGAAATAGGTGAAGTAGAATAAGTAGTACATGAATATGATATAAATTCACTCCCAAATTAATTTTAAAAATACAAGGAAACATCACATGAGAAGGAAGAAGAGTACCTTAAAACTATTGAATATTATTCTGAAACAAATTCTACTATGAACATGGACCAAAGAGCATCTACTGATGGATGCTTGACCTGTGAAGGAGTACCTAATGATGGGTTCTCATAAATATATTTTGGTGACATAGAGATCATATTTAAAAATGTTGTTGCAATCCAAAATTCCATTAAACGTGAAAATGAAGACCTTGTAGCAGTTGAAGAAGAAACAAGATCAACTTCCCCATCACCACTTGAGCTTCATGAAGTTGGTCCAAGCAAGAAGGAAGAAGATGATGAGGTTCATTTGCAAGAGCCCAATTTTATTCAAGGGTCCTTAAATATGAATCAAAATAAGATACAATAGGCCCTTAGCATACTCCATGACACTCAAGCATTGGTATCAAATTCTTGTTGGAGAACCACTTCCTTAGAGGAGCCATCATTTCTAAAAGACATGGAGAAGATCCAAAGAGAAATGTGCAACATCAAGGTAATTTCATGTCTTTTCTTTTTTATAGAAAAATTTCATTGAGCTTATTGAATGGTTACATGAATCCTGCTTGAAGAATAATGAAGTTATTCATAAGCTCACAATTCAAAATGAGCAACTTCTTGAAAAGTTGCTCATCTCCATTCTCAAGGTAGAACATTAACTAGATCTCTTTTACCAGGTATTGGCCCGCTTCCAGCAGGCCTGTTCAGTACCCCGACGGGTTTACCTTGGTACCATGCAAGCATAGTCCCGCTGCCAGCGAAACCGTTGAGTACCCTGATGGGTTTACTTTCATTTATCGACCTTATGTGTTTTGATTTTTTTACTTAGCATTTACCCACACCCAGCAAGCCTGTTCAGCACTTTGGCAGGTTTCCCTTGTATAATAATATTAAATATATGGAAGTCGATTGGTACTAGAGCGTGTTAAGTCCTGCTAAACACATATTTCAAAGAAAAAATTAAAATAAACTTATAAGTAACTTCATAATGGCCATAACCATAGATCATGTCAAAAGAGAATAACCTAAAGTTATTATTTAACCTTACAGACCTTCTTCTTCATAAAATAAAAGTAATGTTCCCCATGGACAAAAAATCCAGTTACTCTCGAATTATCACCAAAATACTTGAGAGACAAGTTTTGACAACAAGCATAACATGAACTAGTAATCCATAGGTGTAACATGAGAATGTGAAAAATACGATAATGAAAGTAGGTCTATAAAGCAACTGTTAAAAAGAGTAAATCAAAAACATACATGTCTGAATCAAAATACCAAAAACCATATGAATCATATAATATCTAGTTAAGTATGATATACAAAGCATTCTAAATTTTTAATTTTTACTATAAGCTGGAAATTTCAAAAGTACCCCAAGAAAGGTTAAGATATTGTAATTTCCCAAATTTTGCATTGGGTTAGAATGGCCAAATCACATTTTCCATATTCATGAAATTTGTCAAAGGGATGCTAAAAGTCAAATAATTGCCAAGGAGGAAAATCACTAGTTTCCTAGGTTGGGGTGGAAGCTTTGGGATTTGGAATAAGGGGGATAATAAATGATGTTTAGACATTAGAATAGAATAAATATTCAATAATTTTTCTTATTAAATAAATACAATAGAAAAATAAAATGGCTATGGATAATGGAGACACATGGAGACTATGGGGCCCACTCAAGCTAGAATTCCTATGTTAAATGGCATCCTCCTCTTGTAATTTCGAATATATGGGAATCCTAATGTTTTGGGATGGATTATTAGGTTAATATAATTGTCCATATACTTCATAGGTATAATTTGGGATGAATTGTAACTCACATGAGAGAGGAAGAGCCAAATGGGAGTTTCATGGACACTTGGTTAGATTCCCCTTACATTTATGACATCTATGACACCAATGATGGAGATTCTATGAAAGTTATGACACAAGTCAGATATGAAGGCTGAAATAATTACATACTAACATATCAGGACTGAATAGAGCATCTTAGAGGTCGAATTTGGGAGTTCAAGAAGGCCAAGAAGCTCCTACTCAAATTTGGGAGAAGAGGGAAGGTGAAGAGAGAGGCTACATGGCATAGCATGATCAGCCACACCAATTCGACTTGGATTTGTTTTATGGATAAATTTGGAACCTTATAAGACTAATAATTTTTATAAAATATAGGCATCATCCATGAGAATAATATTTTTCTCATTTGTGAATTGTGAGAGCTAGTGGATGACTAGTTTTCGTGCTTAAGCCAATTTCGAGGGTGAAAGATTCTCATCCTAATTGGTGTTTGGAAAGGCCACTCTGGTATTTTATGGAGATTTAATAGAGTATTATTTTCAGGTTCAATCTACATTAATTCCATTTACATCTCAATATCATCTTTTTCTTCCATTCATCTCAAGTCTTCTCACCATATTTCAGCTCTATGGAGTGAGGCACACTTGGTGAGCTATTCATCTCTTCGAGGGATATTATATTTCTCTATTATTTTATATTATTATGTAAATTATATATTATTTAATTTCATAAATATCTCAGGTCTAAAATCCAAGATATGTCATGTATTATTGTCCAATATTGAAGAAACAGTGCCATTTCCCCAATACCTTGTTGTAAATTCTTGCGACCTTGATGGAATCGAATACATGTGTGAAAAATTGATGATTTATGAATGAATGAAATTAAATTAAAGTATATTATGTGTTTCATGTTTTTTAACTGATAATTTGTGGCCATTGGGTCGAATTTCATAGAATTTGGGGCAAACTACATATCATTTCCCCAAGGGTCCAAAACTAGTTTTTTATATCTCATTGAAGGAAGTGATAACAGCCATGGGAGTTATATTGGTTCTGCATATTAGTGTTTTATAATGTATTATACACATAAAATAGTTCAATTTTATAATTTGAGTGATTTTATTTACATTTGGGAAGCCATTCCGGCAATTACCCAGGAGGGATTTGAGCCCCAGAATTGCTAGTAAGTTCATCTATCTTATTCATAATTTGATATAGACTTTCAGAACTTATTGGAGGATAATAATACATCCATGAAAATAATAATTAAGTTATTATATCATTCATACACCTTCTCAGAATATTTTGGAGCAATTGGGCTGATTTGGAGACCAAGACACTAAAAGTAGTCAAGAGCCAAAATTGTGAAAATTTTGGAAAATTGAGCATTTTAATAAAAATTCCAAAAAGGAAACATTACAATCGTATCAGAGAATGATATTGGCATCTGATTTTGTCTGATATTTATGATTACAATAATTCAGGGACCACCATTATATATTGAAACCCAAAATTGCTCTTTTTGAAGAGGAAAACAAAAGTAGGAGAAGAAGGCAATTTTTTTGGAAACTATGACTAGGGATGAAAAGGGAACCTCATATGATGGTAAGGAGATAATAAAAATCATGGAACCTATCCTTGAAGACATGACCAAGAATATTATTAAAGGATTCAAATTTTTGGCTATCCAAAGTTGGGAAAAATATATTGATTTTAAGAAGACCAAGGGGGGAAATGCATCAGCTTGCTTGAAGGAGCAAAAGGAGGAGACCCATGAACCACCTAGTTCTGAAATAGGTGAAGTAGAATAAGTAGTACATGAATATGATATAAATTCACTCCCAAATTAATTTTAAAAATACAAGGAAATATCACATTAGAAGGAAGAAGAGTACCTTGAAACTATTGAATATTATTCTGAAACAAATTCTACTATGGACATGGACCAAAGAGCATCTACTGATGGATGCTTGAACTATGAAGGAGTACCTACTGATGGGTGCTCACAACTATATGTTGGTGACATAGATATCATATTTAAAAATGTTGTTTCAATCCAAAATTCCATTAAACATGAAAATGAATACCTTGTAGCAGTTGAAGAAGAAACAACATCAACTTCCCCATCACCACTTGAGCTTCATGAAGTTGGTCCAAGCAAGAAGGAAGAAGATGAGGAGGTTCATTTGCAAGAGCCCAATTTTCTTCAAGGGTCCTTAAATATGAATCAAAATGAGATACAATAGGCCCTGAGCATACTCCATGACACTCAAGCATTGGTATCAAATTCTTGTTGGAGAGCCACTTCCTTAGAGGAGCCATCATTCCTTGAAGACATGGAGAAGATCCAAAGAGAAATGTGCAACATCAAAGGTAATTTCATGTCTTTTATTTTTTATAGAAAAATTTCATTGAGCTTATTGAATGGTTACATGAATCCTACTTGAAGAATAATGAAGTTATTCATAAGCTCATAATTCAAAATGAGCAACTTCTTGAAAAGTTGTGAGACACTTTTTTTTCCTCCTATGTTTCAGATTGTCAAATGGTAGATTGTTTGGAGGATTCTCATGACATGGTGTATCATGAGAAATTTGGAAATTTTAATGTACTTTATGTGTTTGAATATGAACTGTAAGAGATCCAAACACTTGATGTGGTGGAAGAGGAACTTGAATTGTCTCTTGATGAAGGGTATGCAATTTTTAAAGAAGATCATGATTCCTCTACATTGGAACCAGTATATGACAAAGGTTTCACATTATTTAAGGAGATGCATAATCCTACCCCTATGTATCCTTCACATTATGACAATTTTTCACATACTGATCATTTGGGTGAGTTGGTTCTTTCTCCTACATCCTACACTACTAAATTTTGCAGCAGTCATCCTAATGAAGTATGGGTGAAAGGTTTATTTTTTATGGTGCCACATGAAGAGAATGGACATTATATTTCTCCTTTTGATGATGGAATTATTAGAGCACAATCTTAATTATATTTGCAGCAGCATCCTTTTTTACATTATTATTATACACATCTACATGGGTGCACCTATGATGTTAACTTGAGTCACTTGGAGACTCATGATTTTCCTTGCTCATTTCCTAGTCTATCTAAAGTTGGAGGAAATTCATACCACACTTGGGTGAAAATTTATATGATTGAAGAACATTATTATTGGCAGCAACATCCTCTGATGTTACATGATTATATACATATTCATCAGTGTATTGATGAGACTTCTTTGAGCCACTTGAATTCTTCATGTTTTCCTTTCTCCTTATTTTGTTCATATTTTGGTGGAGGTTCTCCATTCACTTATTGGATGAAAGAACACATGGATGATTATATTTATGCATGTTACATATCATTTGGAGCACATTCTTATTCACATTTGAAGCAGCATTCCTTGTTACTTTCTGATGACGCACATCTACATGGATGCACCTATGATATGCATTTGAGTCACTTGAAGACTCATGGTTTTTATTGCTCAAAACTTGGTTCATTTGATGTTGGAGGAACTGTGGAAATTGAACCCAGTGATAGATTAATTTTACTCACAACAATTATCAATTGAACATGCAAAATCACTCACAAAAGAGACTGAATAATGAGCTGAACACTAAACTGTATTGAATAAGTGTACAATATCCAATATTGTAACATAATAGGTTGCTGTATTAAATAATTACATAAGGGATTCGAATGCATGAGGAGCAATTCGAATCTATCATAAATCAGGCTTACTAAAATTAAGCAAATCCCCCATAGGTGCAAAAAGTTGATCCCAAATTAGTCATGGAGCTCACGAATTGGCAAAAGTGCTTAGGCAAGATAAAGAGTTATGGAATGACAACTCATACATGCTTTTCCAAGGAGAAAAGAGTGGAGGATGTGTAGGACAAAAAACTAGTCAACCTCACCTAGTAAAGCTTTTCCATTTGTCTTAAAACACTGAAAAAGCAGGAAATAAAGCAAAAAAAGCAGAAGGGCACCTAGGAGGCCAGGAATAAAGCAGATTTGATTCCTTGAGGTTTCCCAAGTGCTACATGTGTCAAATAAGGCAAGTTTGACCACTATGGATAGGTAAATGACAACTTGCATAAGGTGGGACACATGAACTAGGAAAATAAGACAAAAATGATTAATTTAATGTCTAAGGTAGGTAACTATGGGTTGATTATTCTAATAGGAACTTCATCCAATACTAGGGTAAATAGACTCATGATAGGAGAACATTTTTGTTACCAACCACATACATTATTTTATCTTTATTATTCACTCATTCATGGATGTATGGGTAAGGATTCTTTGAGTCATTGGAAGTCTCCTTGTTTCTGTTGCTCACTATTTGGTTCAAATTTGAGTGGAGATTCTTCATTCACTTATTGGATGAAAGAATACATGGCTGAATATTTTGATGCATATCAATTCATTTTGGAGCATCATTATAGGACATGGGATACTCACCTATGTCATTGGATCATATTTGATTGGTCACTTGAAGCATGTATGTACTTGGAAAATGGTAGTCTACTCACTAGGAGGTATAAGCATTTTCATGATTTCTTGGTGAGGCACCTCCTTGATGTACATTCTTATTATGTTGTTATATACTTTGATGATATATATTATGCACTGATGATGTTTGGAATAATTGATACAAGAAAATGGTATCCAGGAATTCTCCTTCCAAATGGTATGGGTTCGAGAGCACTCTTAATTGTTGGAGTGCAATTCAAGCAATGGGACCCTGGGATAGTTTTTAGTCCGGTTGATTTCGAATTCTTTGGGAAACAAGCAGTATGGGGGATTCCCCATTTAATAAGGTTATTTTAATCAAAGTATTGAAGCATCAAGAATGTTGGTTCCTCTCTAAAATCTTCATGGAACCTCAAAGACTCAAGGTGGGCAGCTCAGTGGCAACTTCAAAGAATCATATAGAAAGCAGGTTCTTCAACAACCATGTTTGAAATTGCTCGAGGACAATAAATATCAGGTAGGGAGGATTTGTAATGTCCCAAATTTTTCATTGGATCATAATGGCCAAATAACATTTTCCATATTCATGAAATTTGTCAAAGGGATGTTAAAAGTCAAATAATTGCCAAGGAGGAAAATCACTAGTTTCCTAGGTTGGGGGTGGAAGCTTTGAGATTTGGAATAAGGGGGATAACAAATGATGTTTAGAAATTAGAAGATAATAAATATTTAATAATTTATCTTATTAAATAAATACAAGAGAAAAATGAAATGGCTATCGAGAATGGAGACACATGGAGATCATGGGGCCCACTCAAGCTAGAATTCCTATGTTAAATGGCATCCTCCTCTTGTAATTTTGAATCTATGGGAAGCATAATGTTTTGGGATAGATTATGAAGTTAATATAATTTTCCATAGACTTCATAGGTATAATTTGGGATGAATTGTAACTTACATGGGAGAGGAAGATCCAAATGGGAGTTTCATGGACACTTGGCTAGATTCCCCTTACATTTATGACATCTATGACACCAATGATGGATATTCTATGGAAGTTATGAAAAAATTCATATATTAAGGCTTAAATACTGAAATAAGGACATTTTAAGGACTGAATAGAGCATCTTAGAGGTCGAATTTGGGAGTTGGAGAAGGCCAAGAGGCTCCTACTCAAATTTGGGAGAAGAGGGAAGGTGAAGAGAGAGGCCACATGGCATAGCATGAGAAGCCACACCAATTCAACTTGGATTTAGTTTATGGATGATTTGTAACCTTATAAGACTAATAATTTTTATAAAATATAGGGATAAGCCATGAGAATAATATTTTTCTCATTTGTGAATTGTGAGAGCTAGTGGATGACTAGTTTTCGTGCTTAAGCCAATTTCGAGCATGAAAGATTCCCATCCTAGTTGGTATTTGGAAAGGCCACTCAGGTATTTAATGGAGTCGTATTTTATTTTAAAGCTACAGGAATTTCATGGAAATATCAATGTCAGCTTTTTCTTCCATTCATCTCAAGTTTTCTCACCATATTTCGGCTCTATGGAGTGAGGCACACTTGGTGAGATATTCATCTCTTTGAGGGAGCTTCTATTGCTTTAGAATTTTGTATTATGATGTAAATTATATTTTATTTAAATTTATAAATATCTCAGGTATAAAATATAAGATATATCATGTATTATTGTCCAATATTGAAGAAACAGTGCCATTTCCCCAATACCTTGTTGTAAACTCTTGCAATCTTGATGGGATCGAATATATGTGTGAAAAATTGATGATTTATGAATGGATTAAATGAAATTAAATTGTATTATGTGTTTCATGGTATTTAAATAATAATTTGTGTCCATTGGGGCGAATTTCATAGCATTTGGGGCAAACTACATCTCATTTCTCCAAGGGTCCAAAACTAGTTTTTTATATCTGATTGAAGGACATGATAAAAGCCATGGGAGTTAGATTGGTTATGCATATGAGTATTTGATAATTTATTGTACACATACCCTGCTTCAATTTTATAATTTGAGTGATTTTATGTACATTTGGGAAGCCATTCTGGAAATTACCCGGGAGGGATTTGAGCCCCATAATTTCTAGTATATTCATCTATCTTATTCAGAATTTGATATAGACTTGAAGAACTGATTGGAGGAGAATAATACATCCTTGAACATAATAATTAAGTTATTATATCACTCATACACCTTCTCTGAATATTTGGGAGCAATTGGGCTGATTTGGAGACCAAGACAGTAAAACTAGTCAAGAGCCAAAATTGTGAAAACATTGGAAAATTGAGCATTTTAATAAAAATTCCAAAAAGGGGAAATTAAAGATACCTGATAAGTATTTAACATACTTCCCTTGTCCAATTAATATTTCATGATATTCTTATAGAGATAGAATATTTGTAATCAAACTGCAAAACCACTTGTTAGATGATTCAATTTATTCATGAAGACAAAATAAAAAGAAAAAGAGTCTTGTGTAAACAATCTATTAGAAATGTATATTATTTATTAAAAGAAACAAGAACATGTTTACATATATACAAGTGATAATAACCCAAAATACTTTTCAAGGATCAAGAGGAGGAATAGCTTCCCCTTTAACTAATTCCATTTCATTTTGCTGCAAAACATTCTGTATAAAATCATGCTTGGATGTCGGTTGATGATAAAGTCTGAGTCTATGTCCATTTACTACAAAGGAAACTTCTAAGCCATCAATTGTTTTAATTTTTACTGACCCATTGTCAAAAGTGGTAAATACTTCATATGGGCCCATCCAACAGGTAGTTAATTTCCCTTTAAAATTTTTAAAATGTGAGTCGAATAGTAGTGTCCAATCTCCAGTATTAAATTGATTTTGTTTAATAAATTTATCATGCCATGTCTTTCGTTGATTCTATATTAGCATGGTACTTTGGATTGCATCATATCTAATTTCATCTGACTCACTAATCTATAATATGCGTTGTTTATGAGCTTCATCCAAATTCATGCCTAATTATGCTTCCATACGAAAGGTTTTAACTTGAAATTCAATAGGTAAAAGGACTTGTTTACCATACACTAACTCATAGGGGGTATGTCCAGTAGTGTTTCTCCATGTTATCCTATGGCCCATAAAGCCTCAGGGAGTCTATATGCCCAATCCTTATGATGTAAGTGAATGGTTTTGGTTAAAATGGCTTATAATACTTTATTAGTTTATTCCACCTTACCATTAGCCTAAGGGTGATAAGGTGAAGACTTGTAGTGTCGAATACCATATTTTGTAGTGAGTTCTTTCATTAATTTAGAAGTAAATTGAGTACCTTGGTCTGTAACAATTTCTCTAGGTACACCAAACCGAGTGAATATTTCTTCATATATGAATTCTACCACTAATTTCTCTGTGGCCCTAAACAAATATTTGGCTTCTACCCATTTGGTGACATAGTCCGTACAAACTAGGATATATTTCTTTTTATGATACATGGGAGAAATTGGTCCTACAAAATCAAGAGCCCATTTCTCAAAGGGTTCAATAATGACTTGGGGTTGTAAAGGCATCTGATCAGATGACATAGGTCTACCAATTATTTGACAACTATCAAATCCTTTGACATATTTGGTAGCATCCTTAAAAATGTTTGGCCAATAATAACCAGAATGTAATACTTTGTATGTTGTCCTCTTATCAAAAAAATGTCCTCCACATGGTCCATCATGGCATGCATGGAGGATGTCTATCATTTCATCCTCCCGCACGCATCATCGAATAATAAGATCTAGACCAGTGTAGAAGAGATCGTTATCAACCCAAGAATAATTGGAACTCTAAACTATAATACGACGCTTCTCATGTGGGTACAAATGGTTTGGTATTTTTCCAGTTGCTAAATAATTGGCAATATCTGCAAACCAAGTGGTTTGAACAGATACAGCAAATACATGTTCATCAGGAAAAGTGTCTTCAAATGGTTTAGTACCGTCTTCATGTTGTATATGGGAAAGGAAATATGCTACTAGATTTTCTTGACCAGGTCGGTCAATGACGATAATGTTAAATTATTGCACTAAAAGAAGCCACCGGGTCACTCTCCCATTGGTAATTGGTTTATTCATGAGAAATCTAATAGCAGAGTGATCAGTATGCACAAAAAATTCATGACCCGTAATATAATGACAAAACTTATTAATAGAATAAACTATTGCCAAGAATTCTTTTTTAGTAACATTATAATTAAGTTCGGAAATAGTCAAATTCTTACTAATAAAATAAATGGCATAAGGTTCTTGTCCTTATTTTTGGCTGAGGACTCCTCCAATGGTCGTATCAGAGGAATAGGTAGATATGTGAATAGGAAGGGACCAATCAGGACCCCTAAGTATTGGTGCCACCGATAGTTCAGCTTTTAGGATTTCAAAAGCATTTTGACAAGATTCTGTCCACTGGAATTTTGCATCCTTTGTAAGCAACTTAAACATTGGTGCAGATATTTTAATGAAATTTTCAATAAAACGGCGGTAATAGCCTGCATGACAAAGACAAATTATTATCTCTTTTTAAGTTTTTGGATAGGGAAGGCCAACAATTACTTCGATCTTCGCATGGTCTACCTTAATTCCTTAGGAGGAAACATGGTGTCCCAACACTATACCTTCTGTCAGTAACATTTTACATTTTTTGTGACTAAGGGATAAATTTGTTTCTTAACATCGGATCAAGACCTTCTCGAGGTTATCAAGGGCTTCTTGAAAAGCATTACCATAGGTCGTAAATTCATCCATGTATACCTCCACACAATCATGTATCAAATCGAAAAATATTCCTAAGACTGCTCGCTGGAAAGTGGCAGGTGCATTACATAAGCCAAATGGAAAAACTCGATAAGAATATGTTCCCTAAGGGCATGTAGAAATGGTCTTGTATTGATATTCAAGTGCTATTAAAATCTGGTTGTAACCACTATACCCGTCAAGAAAGGAAAAACATTGTTTACCTAATAGAGTATCTAATACTTGATCAATAAAGGGTAAAGGAAAGTAATCTTTAAGTTTAGCTTTTTTTATCTCTCTAAAATCAACACACATGCTTCATTTCCCTGTGTCTTTCTTTGGTACTACTACTAAAGGAGATACCCTTTTACTATTGGAGATAGGATAGATGAAACCAACAGTGAGGAGTTTTTGTAATTCTTGTTTTACTATATCCTTTAGAGCAGGATTCATTCTCCTCTGTGGCTTCCTTACAGGTGACATGCTTGGATCCATGTAAATATGGTGAATAAAGGTGTCAGGGTGTATACCATTCATATCAGTGTATTCCCATGCAAATGATTCGGCTTGTTTCTTAAGAACTTTAAGCAGCTGTGCCTGTTGGTTTTCACTTAATACTATGTTTATATGTAGAAATTTTTCAGGACCAACCTCACAAGGTATGGTACATGGTCATGTATTCTCTTCAATCGTGAAGACACAAGGTGTTTCTGTAAACATTGAGAGAGTTGTATTCTCTTGAAACTCATCTCCAAAAATCTGATCGAATTGAGCAAAAGACTGAGGAAAATATATACAAGTTGTCGAAGAGACAAACTGGTTTAATGCATTCTCAGTAGTCTTCTCTTGAAGTGCCAAGGAGAAATAACTAGGAAGGGAGAGATCATCAAAGTCTTCATCCCCAAAAGAAAAATTTAACCACCATGAATTTTCAGTTATTGGTTGTGCTGGGGGGTATAAAATAAGTCTTCGTGTGGACAATCCATTGGAAATAGTCATCTCTCCATCCCTACATCATATAAAATCATTTGCAGTAGCTAACCATGGTCTTCCCAAAATAATAGGATGCCCTTTAAAAGGATCCTTTGATTCTATGATCATAAAGTTGACAGGGTATTCCCATGAGGCTACTGATACAACAATGTCATCCAAGACTCCAGCAGTTTTTACCGTAGTACGGTCTGCTAGTTCTAGGATAGAAGAGGTAGGGCGGAGAAATTGTCCTAACTGTAAAAGTTCTAAAATTGTGGTGGTCATCATGTTAATAGATGATCCTAAATCGATTAATTTATTTTTTATGGTTGTGTTGTTTATAATTAAAGTCACTACTAGGGCTCCTGGAGTTGCATATTTTGTAATCTGGGATTGATCTGTCATACATTCAGACATCTCTCCTATAACATGAGTTGTAAGAGGATCCTTTTGCTTCTTTCATGGGCGTTTAATACATATCTCCTTTATTAACTTACTATATATCGGTATATCTTTGATAGCTTGTAATAGAGGGATCTTAATATAGATATTATTTTAATTCAAAATGTTGTACTCCGGATGAACTACAGGTTTTCTATGACTAGTCTTTCTGGAAATGGAGGAATTCTTTGCTCCTTAATAGTTTCTTGTGGAGGATGGGTGTGTACTGAAACCTTTGGAATGTTCACATCCTCCAAAATAACATCATTCACGAGTTCATTTGAATCTTCTTCTTCTTCATTTGGTTTATCATTCACAACTCTTACCGATTATAATTGAATTTCATGTACAGGTACAGTCGAAATAAGATATGATGGAAGAGTTTGCAACTCAATACTCTTAAGAGATTGAGTTGGTTTATTATTAGTGTTAGGTATCGGTTGTGCAGGTAATAATGTCGGTCAAGGAGAATTTACATTCTGGAAGTGATGAGGTTGATGTGTGATAAAAAAAATTGGAGGTACAAATCCAGGAGACATTTGTTGGAAACTTGTTTTATTCTAAGGATAGGGATGATTAGGTGCAGGGACAAGTTGTGGCTAAGGATATGTTTTTCCTCTCCATCTTGGTGACCAATATTACTATTTTGGAAATTGAGGAGGAGGGTACTGAGGTGGCCAATTCTTCCAACATGATTTGTTCCATTGTTGAGGTGGTTGATACAGAGGATAATAGAGTGGAGGTTGTGGTGGAAAGTTCTGATATGATGGTTGGTCTCTAGGTTGCCAAGGAGGCCTCCTAGATGTTTCAGCTACATCTCCACTCTTATAGATGGCTTGCAACCCAGGAAAGGATGGGAAGTTATCTATTGGATTCTCTTCTGTACAGTTGTGACATACGGAGATGTTGTTTAATGGAAATTCCCTTTGGGGATGTTTATTTCTACATCTTGGACAAAAGATACTCATTTCTGCTCATTCTTCATCCTGCCTCTTCTTAGCTTGCAAAGCATCTAGTTGAGAACCCATTGCTCCTAAGATATCTGTTTTGAAATTCTCCAATAGGTTTCCTAACTCTACACTTGTAACTCCACTTGAACTAGGAACATTTCCTCTTACATTTCTACTAAAAGTCTCTCGAATTTTTTTTGAAACTTTCCCCCTACTACTAGAATAATTTTTACACATCTCACCGATTTGCGCAAAATTTTTATGTGAAATATTGCCAGCTTCCATGGGATTAAGACTTTCTAACAAGTCCTCGGAGATCCCCTTAAGGAAAAGTGTACGTACTACATCTTCTCAGAGGTCGTTATATTTATATTTATGTAATGTATAAATGAACCTTTCGAGATAATCCTCTAGGCTCTCATCTTCAAGTTGTTGTATCTTGAATATATCATGTCGAGAGTCCTTGGGTTTTCACTACTCTTGATATTTTCGTAAGAATGAATTTTCCATATCATCCCAAGTCCTGATAGTGAATTCTCCTAATCCCATGAACCATCTCAAGGAAGAATATTTTAGTGTAGTGGGAAAGAGTTTTAGTTTGTGAGAATATTTTAGATAATTATAGCTCCTAGAAAGGATATAAAACTTGAAAAGAATTTTTTCGGTTCCTCATTACTTTTTTCATAAAAAATAGGTAAGGAGGAAGGAGGGATGTTTTTCATAGTTACATCCTGCATTGTATCTAAAATAGGGTACCCGAAGGTAGCCTCAGTTTCATTTTCCCCTTCTCCTTCCTCATTTCTAACTTCATCATGATCTTCATTTTCTCCCCGTCTCTCCATATAAGCTGGATTCTTAACGTAGATATACCTACGAGGCTCCTTTCAAGGTGATAATCGGGCATCCCAATGTTCTTTTTCGAGAGAGATCTTCCTCTAATCAACCATGTTTTTATTGAATCCTAGAGGGATAGTAGGTTCTACTATAGAAATTTCAATTTTTGAAATGACTGGATATATTGAGGTTCCAAAGAGAGATTTTACTTGGGAAGGATCAACAAAGTCAATGAAATTCGGATCTCTTACTAGTGAAAAACTTGTATTAATTGGATTCGAAACTACTCAAGGGCTAGATATTTCTAATGGTTTATCCTCTTGAACTTCCTCAGCAATGAGGTCCTTAGGACCCCCTGCCAAGGTTTCTTCTCCTTCTATGGATTCCCCAGTAATATCTCCTGAGAGAGTCTCCTTAGGTTTCAGGGTAGAACTACTTCCTATAGGCATCTTTCAATACCTTTCTGGTGATTTAGTATTTGGTGAGTTACGTCCCTTATGGTAGTTAGTACGGATTTCAATAAGTTTTCCTGTCTTAACAAATCTACCCCGAGGATCTCTAAGTCTACTCATGAAAAAATTTAAACTAAAGAAAACCTATGCTACTATTATTGTTGGATTTGGGGGCACTTGTTATAACAGATGCGCAGGCTCTTACCTTTCCTCTTACCACTCCCCTGCTACCAACCTATTGCTAATATTAATAAAGATTTTTACTCTACCTTACAAAACAACTCCTCAATAACGATGCCAAACGTGTTGGGTGATATAATGTCTAAATTAATTCACCTGATATTGAATTATCGAATGGGGTTGGTAGGATTAGAGTTGACGCAAAATATATGTGAAGGTAGAGGGTGTCATGTAAATATTTTAACAAACAAAAGATCGAAAGATCTTTCAAAATGAAAAACTGAGTCAAACTCCTAAGAATGCAATTATTAAGGTAATTAAACTAAGACAGGAATAATAAGCTAAACAATTGATAATTTATTTTATAACTTTAAACTGAAAAATATATGATCAAATAAATATTCAAATGAGAAACTAGGGTGCAAGGAAGAATTAACTTATAAGCAAGTAGAAAACTTAATATGAGAAGCAAGTAGAAAACTTAATAAAAGAAATATCTTTAGGTTCTGTCCTACAAGTTCTTTAAAAAATAACACAATGTAAAAGAAAAAACCTTAAAACATACTAAGGATAACACATATAACACTAAATTTTACATGCAAATGGATAAATCAATCCAAAAGCATAAACACAAAACAATACAACAATAAAACAAAATCAGAAACAAACTTAAGAAACAAAACATAAAAATAATTCAAACCATTTTCAAGGTAAAAGGAGGTAAGGAAAATGATAATAAACAACCTAAAACAATTAAACTTTAACTTCAATGTTAAACAAAATTATCATCTAACTATTACAGTCAAAGCATAATTCAAACATTAACAAAACAAAACTGAAAACAATCTCAAAACACATTAAAAACACTAAAACAAAAATGTGGGCTGAATGACAGACTGAACTATGGGTCTGAAAGGGGTGGCTGAATAACAGATTGAACAAGTTGTCTGGATGACAGTCTGCACAGTTAAAATAATAAAAACTAACCTAAATGATCTAATCTTCGGCTGAATTCATGCAGATGTAAATCTAATGCATAAAGGCAATAAGTAAACCTACTTATTAAGAAAATTTAACAGTGAAATAGACTTAAACAAATTCATGAAAAGAAATCATTGCATATTAATAAACTAAAATTCAAATTGCATAATTGATAACTTACGATAGAACTGAAATAAACAGAATTGAATTTACTTAATTTGATAAAAAAAAAGAAATATATTCTATCTAACTTGCAAATAAACTGAACAATAAAATGGAAATGAAATGATTGAAAGTAAAGCTGAAAGAAAACTATGCGCGTAGTTAACTATGTAATTCAGAAATAAAATTGCATTACAGAAATAATAAAACAAACTATAAATTAAACTAGCTAAAATAGAAACAATGAAAGAAATAAACAAAAAAAGAAAGAAAACCACTGGTTGATGAGGGGGCCCCTCAGCAATCAGGGGTGGTTCCTAGCTAACTTCTACTCAAATGCAATCTTCACCAACAACACATAAAACTCTTTATTCAGAATATGGAACAGAAATACAATGTACTCAAGAACAAATCAAAGCATGAACTAATAACACTGTGAACTAGCTCCTCTATCTAACTCAGCTCTCAAACAGAGGCTGATATATATAACAGTTTATAGAGATGAGCAATTCGACCCTTTAGTGGTCGACTGCTCTCTAAATTTAGTTGACTATAAAGGAACATAACAGATCGCAGGCCAATGCATAGGATCTTCCCTATTTCAGCATGGTTCTGGTCTTCTTCACTGGATAGCGTACACACAGGCTCCTTTAGCACGGAAGGTCTTCGGATGTGGCACACGGCTCCTTCTTCAGCACAAACGTGAACTGGTGGTGAACAGAGGAGAACGCACGATGATTTTTCTAGAGAATATGTTAAATGCATCAACCCAACGCGTGGATTGTTGATGTGGTGGCAAGCAAAGGAGGCTACAGGCTAGAGAATTATCTAGAACACAAGATGCATCATCCAAATGCATGGATAGCAGGTTGTTTGCAGGTTGTTTCACATTTTAATTGCCTGAAATTAATTCTCAACAACGCGCAGTCTAGTTAGCAATCTGGATGGAAAGCTGAACAGCAAGCTGGGCCATGAGCTAGATACATTGGGCATCGATCTAGGGTGAATGGAGTATCTGTTTTCTGGTGCACTTCAGCACTACATTCTACAGCAATACGTTTCAACATCTAGAAAACTACCAACGTGTTTTGCGCAGCAGGCTAGATGACAAGCTGGAAGTTGAGTTGGATGTGCTATGCGCAAGGTAGGCTGAATACGTTCTTGTTATTAATTTGGCCCAAAAAGATTGTAAAATTTGAAAACAAATATATAAATTAATTAATACATCAAATGTGCTTTAATAATGTCAATTTTAATTAATAAAATCATAAAAATGAAAATAATAAATAGATTTCATATAAACCTTAAATTCATACATACCTGAGCTGAATAGTGAATTGCGTGACATAAAATATACAGAAAGATAATAAAACATATGTTTAAATGAGTAGATAATAACAATTCTAGGATCAACAATCCACAGTGCAGAAGAAAAATTGCGGAAGAAACGTTTGAGATTTTATGAACCCGCAATCCAGAAGATCGATGGTCAGGAAAGACTCTGCAAGAGATCGACGATGTGGAAGAAATATTACAGAAAGGAAATTGTGGAAGTGTTTCCAAGAAATTTGGAAAACTCACAATCCGCATATGATCTAAGATCGACGATCGGGAAAGGGTCTGAATGGGATCAACAGCGCAGAATAAATATTGTGGGAAACAAATTGTGGAAGCAATTTTAAGGATTTTGGAAAACCCACAATCTACAATTCGCATCTGATCTTGGACTAACATTCTAGGAGGAGTCCATGAGAAATCAACGGTGTGAAAAGACTGTTGTGGAAAGTACCTTGCGGAAAGGTAGTTACGAAACGACCTTCTTAGAAAATTCAAATCGTGCATCCACAAACCACAATTTGCATTAGATCAATGGTCTAGAAAGAGTTTGAATAAATCAATGGTGCGGAAAGGTTGTTGCGAAAATACAATTGTGGAAAGCTAAGGAAATTGCAGAAACATGATTACGGAGGGAAATTTGTGTGTTGGATCAAGGAAAAAAAAGAGTCTGCAATGGATCAACGACTCAGAATGGTTGAGGGAAGGATCTGTTGTGGAAAGGAAAATTTGGAATAATTTTTGGTGGAGAATTATCATTGGGGAGAGGCAATTCTGGTAAGATTGTGTTGTGAAAAGGTATGACTGATAAACCTAAATAGAGATAAAGAATTGTTAAAATGAAGAATTGATTCTTCAGGAAGAGGCACGATTTAAGAATGAAAAGGTGCAGCGATGAAGAGATGCATTCATAGAAAATGTGTTAGAGGGTATTTATAGACAGAATGATGAGTGAGAGAAAATGTCTCTGTGATACATATTAATGCAGCAATAGCAGTTGACATATACCAAATAAGTACCAGTGACAGTAATCGTAAATAAGATCTGGAAAAAATATAAAAAAATATTAGGGTGGCAGGGTGGTGCTAGGGCAGGCTACAGGCCTATAGGGGGTTGTAGCCTCCTTCTAGTAGTAGCTGGTAAATAGGGTTTTGTAGCATCCTTTCAGCAACAGCTGATAAAATTAGGGGGGCATATCCTCCTTCCATTAATAGTTGGTAAATAGCTTGTTGTAGCATCATTTCAGTAGTAGCTGATAAAACCAAGGGGTTGTAGCCTCCTTCCAGTATTTGTTAATAAATAGGGTGTGGTAACATCCTTGTTTGTTGTAGAAGGAAGAAACTATTTGTAAATATAATTTTTTAGTAATAGGATGTATTGGTGGTTTTCCCAATTGGGTTCCATGATAAAATACGCATTCTATGTTTCGTGTTGATTATGTGTGTTAATGATTAATGTTAAAAGTGGTTTAAATTATAAAAGTTAACAATACTGATTCAGCCCCCCCCCTCTCAGTATTGTCCAATATTCCAAAAATTGGTATCAGAGAGGGTTCCTTCACTACAGTTTAACCAATGGAAGGAAGATCCTACTTAAAAAAAACCACCATGGATCAACAAGAAGGGTTAGATGTTGATGTATTTGTAACTTAGGAATGTATTCACTCGTATATCTTATGTATTGTACCTCTATGTTTATTCCGGGAAGTGTCTGTAATGTATTTGAGTCATGTCATGCCTCGATGTTCCTATTGGGAGATTCAATAATGTAAACAAGTCATGTAAATTCATTATGGGTAACTCTCCTATTGATCAAGGGTTAAATTCCCCACAGTTGTGGGGCACTAGGGTTATTAGACTCTCCTAGAGATGTCATCTCTAGTAAGTAATTGTTAAGTGAGGCCGACATGTTAAAGTAGACATTAAGTGAATGAAAGAATATAAATAGAAAGTGAGCCTCTCTATTTATCACACACACACACTCACTCATTGGGATGCATGAGTTAGAGAGAAGTTGCTGGAACAAGAGAGAGACTACTGCTTTCAAGAGATCATCTTTATGTTTTCAGGTTTTACTTTTGGTGCTGATTCTATCTCTAAGGAAGTTGCAGGGTTTTCTCCTTTATGGTTTCCCTGAGGAAAATTCTTTGTGTCTCTTGTATCTTATGTTTATTATTGTGCATGTTATTATCTCAGTTAAATATCCTAAGATCATAATGCTAGCTTGAATGATAAAAATATAACATGGTATCAGAGATAACGTGAGAAGAAGACATTGTGCAGCTACAGAAATTAGGGCTTCTTACAGAAGAGGAATTTTTGAGTGAGCCCAGCATAGGATTTCTCTCCTGATCAAAATAAAAGTTTCGAGACCTAGGTCGATATTTTTGGTTGGGTATAACTTTGGGAAAGTCAAACCCTAGTTTGACCCCGGGCCGAAAAAACACTAAAATACTAAAACTGATACGTTTTGGTACATTCGCTATATCTTAGGATTGGATAATTCTCAAGAGATGAAATTTTCATAGGCTAAATACAAAATCCCGATTTACATTGTGCCCAAATTTCAGCCTCACATTCACTATATTCTAGGAGATATGATCTCTTCAAGTTAGGGCTCCAACGTCTTCCTGAATTCATCCCTAAACAACACACCTTGGGAGAATTTCTATATCTCAGGCTACAAAGGTCCAAATTAAATTTATGAAGATGTTTGTTGGCTTAGAACGTGTAGACATGGGTTTACTTTATTGTACCAACAAAACCCCTAGCTCACTGTCCGTTTCGGCGACAGACCGCAGAACGACATGAAGTCTCACCCGAAGTGATCTTAGATGGGTTGGTTGAAGAATCACGTTTCCTCAACCAGGTTTTGTAGCATCCTAGGTTCTTTATGACTCTACCTAACCAGTGGGATTTCTCTCTGTAGGCTGTTCTGCTATGGACTGGCTCTTATCGCATCGCAACTTCTAGGACGATGCGCAAACTTACTCTTCTGCTCAACTCTTAACCTGCGATATCTCACACCGCAGCTCCTTCGATAGTGCGATATCACCTTTCTATGCCGCGATATTTCCTATAGTAAGACTTAATATTCTCATCAACTCTCAAGGTCTAGAGGCTTCCTCTCTGGGTATAATAGCTCAGTTAACCTTCATCAAGGTGTTAAACAACTTCACTTAAGCTTCTACAGTTTAACATGCTTAACATCAATCACACTTAACTCGCTGAACTAAATATACAGAAGTCACTTAACACAGTAGCTGCTACTGTCATGAATCAAGCACTGATAAACTCATATACAAAATACTTAACACATTCAACTTGCATTTAACCTTCTATGTTACTACAACTGAAGGATAGCATACATACATTCATTAACTGATAAGCAACGTTCATGTAACGAATAACAAATAGCATATAAGCATAGCACAATCACATGAAACAGTCGCACAACACACGGATTTTACGTGGTTCACTTCCAGGGAGGAAGCTACGTCCATAGGAACTGTGTTTATATTATAACTAGAGAGAGTAACGCAGTTTCGCTGCAACCTATTATGCAGCTTGAGATCTTCTGGGAAACTCCACGCACTCAGCTGGGAGCCCTTCTCTCTTAGATCTCTTCTCTAATATTGCTTTCTTCGTACAATATACTATTTCTCTCTCTCTCTCTCTCTCTCAATCCCTATGGATTGTTACATTCATGCTCAAGGAGTTGGTTGCTGGTTAAAGTAAGATAACTACAAACTGAACACAGAATCAGAGCTCGACCCTTCCTCAATGTCCTACTATACTGATGACACAGTTACAACCTTATCAACCAACTATCTAACCAACTCTCTGGCTAGCTATCTTATCTAACTGTCTAACCCTTCATAATACAAAATACATGCTTAAATAGGTGGCCCAAAGGTCTCACCATGATACAAAACTGTGGGCCTATCCCAACAGTAACCCAAAACCCTAACTGTGACAGTCGACCTATCTGTACTTTGAATTGTCGCTTACTGGTCACACTGCAGCTTTCTGCAGTCTTTTGTGATTTTTAGCGTTGATTTTAGGTATGGGTGTTGCTTCCTCGGTTTCTCCCCTTCTATCCTTTGTCTTTAATACCTCATCCCATTTCTCATTCTCCATTCATGAGGGTAGATGAGCCCTCCTGTCGTCACCGCTGCCTTAAATGCAGTGGTTGAGCTCTCTTCTTGGCCGCTTCAAGTACTATTTCCTTTGACTTTCTTGTTCTGATATAGCAGCTTTTACTATATCTATGGGGCCCTACTCCAACAGTTCCCTAACACTTACTTGTGGCTCGTCCTCGAGTCACTGTCATCTGGTTTCTCTTTCTACAACTTCTCCTTGGCTTCCTGCGAAGTCCTTGCGAATATCTCCCTGAGTCCTGCGACATCTTTGTCCATAGCTTCGACATAGTCTTATGCCACTTCAAGCATAACTTGATTAATCATGGGGTCTTATGTGCTATCAATTTCACTTTTGCTTGTAGTGAAATTCTTAACCTTCTGCTCAACCACATCGACCAGTTCTATGATTTGTTCCTGATACGGTTGAAGCATATTATTAAATTGTATTTCTTTTTCTCGCAACCGCTGCGCTTCCTATTGCAAACAGTTCATCTCTGTCATCTTCTTCATCTTTTCAAGAGATCCTAAGATCTTGAATTCTTCCTTCATTGCTGCTACTGCATTTTCTATGTTCTGGATGCTCCGCTGCAAATCTAGTCTATCTGGGAGCTCTTCTAGCTCCGACCATGTCTTTGTCGCATCAGCTAGCAATGCCTCTGCATCATCTATACGACACTTCATCTGTGTTGAAGTGAGTCTAAAGTCCTGCACCCTTGCTTCCTTGTCTTTCTCAGGCGTTCCTGGTGCTCAAGCCTCAAGCTCAGCAATCTGCGCCTTGTGGTCTTCCTCCATTTTGCCATCAAATTTTCTCTTTTCTCCTTCGTGCTTTCTACCATCTTTGGCATCGTCTTCTGGGAGAATTT
Source organism: Pseudotsuga menziesii (assembly GCA_001517045.1). Lineage (NCBI taxonomy): Eukaryota > Viridiplantae > Streptophyta > Pinopsida > Pinales > Pinaceae > Pseudotsuga > Pseudotsuga menziesii. Next base: position 1,265,464 of record LPNX010998237.1, on the reverse strand, counting down.
ATATATCTCAGGATACAAAGGTCCAAATTAAATTTATGAAGATGTTCCATAAAGGGCATGGAATTTAATTTATGTGGTCCATGTTTCAGACCCATAAGAGGAAAAAGTAACACTTGGCATTCCATACAACTTCGTTATGTTAAACAGTCCTGAAACAAGTCACCTTGGGAAGACTCTCATAAGTCCCAATTGGTGAAACAAATTATGATGAAACCTATGGTGTTGGAATAGGGATAGGAGAGGCTACCTCTATGTGAAGTTTCAAACATAGAGGAGCATTAATTTTGGAGATATCGCAAAAACAGTATCAGGAGTTTCTGCAGAAGAAATTGGAAAATTAGGGATTCCTGTTCTGAGAGCTTCCCTCCACTATTTTCAGAAAATGAGTACATTGGAAATCTCACCTTGAAGAGGTATATTTTTTTATTCAATCAGATCTGAAAGTTTCCAAGTTTTGAAAATTAGGGTTTCTCTGACAAACCCTAGATCAGCCAGCTCCAAAACCAGGATGGAAACCTCAAATCGGTAAGATCTAATCTTTTGCTATTTTCATTTGAGGTTCTCATTTCAAGTGATCTATCACATCAACTTGATGATATGCTTGTTCAAGTTGACAAATTCCAAGCATGGAAGTATATGATCTCTCTAAATAAAATTGATTGGACACCTACATAAGTAGATAGGTTCCAATTCCAGAGGGAGATGAGGCTAAAAGCCTTACACCGGAAGAACTTGGTCAAGTCCAAGAAGATCATTGTTGATTCAATCACGGATCACCTTATACCACAAGTGTCTTCTCTAAAGACACCGAAAGAGATGTTTGATTCCTTGACCAAGCTATTTGAAGGGAAGAACATAAATCAAAATATGACTTTGAGAAAACAATTGAAGAATGTGAAGATCCAGAATGCAGAGACCATACAGTCATACTTTACGAGGGTCTCTCAAATCAAAGAACAAATTGTAGCAGTAGAAGAAGAAGTGGAGAATGAATAAGTGGTGATAGCCACCTTGAATGGCCTCTCAGGATCATGGGATTCATTCATGCGAGGAATGTGTGTCAGAAGGAACTGATTACTTTCAACAGACTTTGGGAAGAAGAAGAAGCTCGACTCATAATCAGAAAAGAGAATATGGGAGCAACTAAAGATCAAGCTCTCATGATTCAAAGAAGATACCTCAAGTGATGAGGAATATGAAGAACTCAACTCTTGAAGAACCTCTTATCCATCTTAGCATTTGGATAAGAAATGATGCTATTATGAATGAAGAAGATGATGAAGCTAAAGGCTCAAGAAGGAGTCTACCCACGAAACAAATAAAGATAAGTATTCAACTGTCATTTCATGATATTGTTTTGTTATGAATTTGTTTATATTCAGTTAATGTATTATGCATGATAGAATGTTTTCATTAATGACAGTATACTACTAATATGCATGTAATGGGTAAGTAGCTCATGGTGCTATACAACTATCCATTGCTACTTATCTAGAATGAAACATCTTTGCTGACATATTGGATTAGTGCACAATCTCAATGTTGTCCTGGTAGAGATGGAATGAATCTAGAAAGTTTCCATGAGATATGGATGAATGTTGTATTGGCTAAAATAGTTGCATGATCATATCTTTATGCATAAGAATTTTTCATTATGAATATACCTTATGAAATGTTTCTAACCATAGAACTAATGCATTTGACTTGTAGGAAAGATCGCGTAAAATCGCCTACAAGCAAAGAAGGATGAGACTTGTTCCAAAGAACAAGTGACGATAGTTCAAGATGAAGAATAATATGATGAATGCAATTACATCATTGATGCAAAACCTTATAGCCATGAATAAGTCACCAAGAAGAAAGGGAAGACCAGTTCAAGAAGAATGATGTCTAGGATGCAGTATCGATATGTGAAGGCAAGTTCATAGTTCCATCATGCAGTAGATGGAAACATCGTGGGATACAAGGAAAGATTTGTAGCATGAGGCTTCTCATGAAAAGAAGGCATAGACTATGAAGAGAAATTTGCAACCAGTGGGAGTTGAGACACATGACAGGAAGAATCATGTGTGAAAATGAAAGAAGGCCTTGTACGAGCTCAAAAGAAACCCATGGGATAACACATACATGAGGAGCTTGATGAAGATCTTAACCTTTGCTACAGGTTGAAGATGAAAGCCTATAGAGGATGACAAGCTCACAGATGGGTGTGAGAATAACTTTTGAAAACGTTCAAGATAGAGGATCTTGGTATCCAGTGATCCTAGATGGATACATAGAATATTAGTAGCAGAGGAAGCTACTTGTCACTCCAATACAGAATTTTTCAATGCATATAGTATGAAAGACAGAGGGAGTATGATGCTCCACTTTAGAGGGAGTGATTGTAGAAGATCCTGAGGTTCGACATGGTACAACAGCATGGATAGCTTACTGATGACTCTAGGCTTTATTGAGAGTAAAGCGAATTCCAACCTTTTCATCAGGGTTGAAGACGGAAGACCAGTGATGCTCCTATTATATGTCAATGACTTGTTCCTAACAAAAAAGAGGAACTCATTAAAGTGGAAAGAAGTATACTTGCTGTCGAGTTCGAGATGAAGGACTTGGGGATGATGCACTATGTTCTAGGCATGGATGTGTGGACAAGGGAAGCATGTAGTAGAGATCCTAAAGAGATTCAGGATGATGAAAAGTAAGTCCATGACCACACCTATGGCATCAAACCTGAAGCTATTGAGTGTTGGTTCATCAGAAGCAGTTGATGCCGCGATGTATCATCATATGATTGGGTCCTTGATGTACCTGACGAATACGAGACCAGATATTTTCGTTACTATGAAAACCTTGAGCCAGTTCCTGATAGATCCGAGACATGTTCACTTGATTGATGCAAAGCATATTCTGAGGTACCTAAAGGGTACAGTTGATTATAGGCTTAATTATGAGGCGAATCAGAAGATTAACCTGGAAGGTTATGTTGATTCAGATTGGGTAGGAAGTTCCATCGATAGGAAGAGCAATTCAGGGTGTTGCTTCAGTATGGGATCAGGTGTGATCTCTTGGTTTAGTAGGAAGCAGTCCTATGTGGCACTGAGTAGAGATGAAGCAGAGTATGTCACAGCTTGTTCAACTAGTTGTGAGGTAGTATGGCTAAGGAAGATATTGTCTAATTTATTTGATCTCCAGTTGGATACTACTTGTATATATTGTGACAACTAGAGTTGTGTGAAGTTTTCTGAGAACCCAGTGCTCCATGATAATTCAAATCATATCAAGATCAAATATCATTATATCAGGGATATAGTGCAGAGAGGATCAGTGAAACTCCAGTATGTTGTGACTAATGAATAGATAGTTGATGTGTTGATGAAGCCATTGGCCAGAGTGAAGTTTGAGTACTTTAGGGAGAAGTTTGGTGTTCTCCAGATTGAGGTTCCCTCCAAGGGGAAGTGATGATTCTGTGAGCCATTTTGACATGGTAAGAGGATTGGTTCCTTCCATGGTTAGATGTAAGGGCTGATCCATTCTGCCATTATGAGAGGATTGGTTCCTTCTATGTCAGATGTGAGTGCTGAGCCATTCTGATGTGACTGTAGGATTGGTTCCTACATGATCAGATATAAGTGTTGAATTCCATTCTCTTAATGGAGGAACCTGGTTAGTTACTAGGAATACTCAGCCTAGGGCTGAGATCCATTCTGATGTGATTGTAGGATTGGTTCCTACATGATCAGATATAAGTGCTTAATGGTATTCTCTGCATGGAGGCAGTTGGTCAGTTACCAGGAATACTTAGCCTAGGGCTGAGGGCCATTCTGATGTAACTGTGGGATTTGTTCCCACATGATCAAATGTAAGTGCAGAGCCATTTTGAGGGGACTATGGGATGTGTTCCCACATGATCAGATATAAGTATTGAGCCCTTCTAGCATGGTTGCAGGATGTGTTCCCACATGGCTGGATATAAGTGTTCAGACCTTCTAGCATGGTTGCAGGATGTGTTCCTGCATGGCTAGATATAAGTGCTGAGCCTTTTTGATAGGGTTGTGGGATGTGTTCCCACATGATCGGATGTGAGTGTTGATCCTTTCTGATATGTTTGTGGGATGTATTCTTACATGATTGGATGTGAGTGCTGAGCCTTTCTGATAGGGTTGTGGGATGTGTTCCTGCATGGTCAGATGTGAGTGTTGGGCCTTTCTGATAGGGTTGTGGGATGTGTTCCCGCATGGTCAGATGTGAGTTTTGGGCGTTCCTTTCTAACATGGTGTTGGATGTGTTACTCTCATGGTCAGATATAAGTGTTGGGCGGGCCATTCTGACTTAGGGTTAGATATAAGCACTGAAGAAGACCTACATGGAGGCTAGGCCTAAAACCAGCATGAAAAAGGGCTGGATCTGTAGAACTTCCTGTGATGAGAGGAATCAAGAGATAGCACCAATGATTATGACCCAGTGATGATCCAAATCGAGTGATGATCCAGATCCAGTGATTTTGATCCAGCAGTGATGATCCACATCCAGTGATGTTGATCCAGATTGAGTGATGATTCAGATCCAGTGATGTTGATCCAACAGAGATAATCCATATCGAGTGATGATCCAGATCTAGTGATGATGATCCAGATCCAGTGATGATCCAGATCCAGATGAAGATGACTTGAAGATGACGAGGACTCGATGATGATCTGGATGATACAGAAAAGAAGACTTGTGCTGATAAATTGTGTTGAGAGAATACCTTCTTAGGTAAGAGGGAGTGTTGATGTATTTGTAACTTCGGAATGTATTCACTCATATATCTCATGTATTGTACCCCGATGTTTATTCCAGGAAGTGTCTGTAATGTATTTGAGTCATGTAATGCCTCGATGTTCCCATCGAGAGATTCAATAATGTAAACAAGTCATGTAAATTCATTGTGGGTAACCCTCCTAATGATCAAGGGTTAAAGTCCCCACAGTTGTGGGGCACTAGGGTTATTAGACTCTCCTAGAGATGTTGGATCTAGTAAGTAATTGTTAAGTGAGGCCGACATGTTAAAGTGGACATTAAGTGAACAAAAGAATATAAATAGAGATTGAGCCTCTCTATTTATCACACACACACTCACTCATTGGGGTGCATGAGTGAGAGAGAAGTTGCTAGGACAAGAGAGAGACTACTGTTGTCGAGAGATCATCTCTATGTTTTCAGGTTTTACTTGTGGTGTTGATTCTATCTCTGAGGAAGTTGTGGGGTTTTCTCCTTTATGGTTTCCCTGAGAAAAATTCTTTATGTCTCTTGTCTCTTATGTTTATTTCTATGCATGTTAATCTCTTAGTTAAAGTTCATAAGATCATAATGTTAGCTTGAATGATAAAAATCTAATATTAGCCACTAACAAACCTCCATTACTCATAGGAGAAAATTATGCATACTGGAATGTGAGAATGAACTTCCATCTGATGTCCCTTGGATGGAAGGTTTGGGTAGCAACTGAAAATTATTATAAATTATGAGACAACGTACCTACAGAAAGTTTGGAACTAGACCAATATTAGGGTAATGCCAAATCCCTAAATTCCATCTTGAGTGGATTGACAAACTCTGTATTTACAAAAGTTATGCGATGCAAGACTTCCAAACAAGCTTGGGATAAGTTAAAGATTATCTCTGAAGGGGCATCTAAATTCAAACAATCCAAAATTAAGACATACAAAGGATAGTTTGAAAGACTTAAAATGAAAGAAGAAGAAAACATTGGGGAATACCATTTAAGAGTAGACGAGGTTGTCAATCCTATTAGAGGTATTGGAGGAAAATTAAAACAAAGAGAAGTGGTTAACAAGGTACTAAGAACATTGCCAATGAATTATGACTCAAAAGTATCACTCTAGAAGAACATGATGACCTTGATGCCATGATAGTAGATGAACTACATGCGATCTTAACTGCAAATGAGATGAGGTCAAGACAGAATGAACCTTCAAGAAAAGAGGCAGCATTTAAATCCCTATCCAAGAACCAATTAGAGAACATAGATGATGAAGAAACCCTCTTCATCAGAAAACTTGAGAAATGTACTTGTAAATATAAAGGAAAGCTACCCTTGAAATGTTTTAACTCTGGAAGAATTGGACATTTTTTTAATAAGTGTCTGTTGAGGCCTAGAAAATTGCAGGTAACAATAGTTAGGGATTCTCCCCAATAAATGTTCCCAACTAGCCCGTTACTATTTGGTATGGGGAATCCATCCGGTTTACGGTCCGGCAACCGTAGGTCAAGTAACAAATTAAATTTTTTTACCAATTACGGCCCGGTCCACCGTGTATTTTTTTAGTTTTTTGTGTTTAACTTATGAAGTGCAAGTGCCTATCTAAAAATGAAAATTGATAGAGATAATGAGGAGTGTCACAATGTGATGTGCAGGTTCTTACCTCTCATATTACCTCTCTCGCATCTAAATCACAAACAACTAGAAAATAAATATAACTAACTAACCTATCCCCAGAGAGAAAAAATTATCAGTTATCAATGAGTAATGTATTTCTATGCATGCATTAAGAAAAATTACAGATAGTTGTTACTTATTTCAGAACACATGAACATTAATAGAAATATGAACAACAAGATAGCTTATTGTTTATGACAACCTTCATTACTCATAGTGGAAATTTCACAGAATAAACTATAAGACATTCATAACATAAACAAAAATGCAATGAGTTAGAATGATCTCACAGTTAATGGACATAAGCTGAAAATGAAATAGTTCACATTCAACTGATCCATAACAAAGCATTTGAAACATTCCACCAAACTTTCTCCAACAAAAAATTGTAATTCTTTATTGCAAAAGGAAGTAGTTCTTCTTACATTATACTTGCAAAAATTGCTTGGGAAACAAGTCCTTTCTACATCTAAGCTATCCTATATTTATACAAAAAGAAAAACCTTTGGGCTGCCCCTCAATGAATTTTGGGCTTCCCCAACCTTTCAGTTCCAAAATTTGTCTTATAGTATGTGCTCATAATTTATATAATATATTACATTTTTAAATCAAAACGTTTAGAACACTTTATGAAGAGGGGCCTGATTAGTAATTTATGAACTTTTTCCATGCCTGGGCCTCTGCTGCTATGCCCTCAAATCCAGAGGGTTCAAGAAAACATATATTTATCTCATATTTGGCAGCATGGTTTCTGAACCCTTCTGTCCTCGCTGGACTCAGATGCAGCTGATCTTCTAACAGATGAATACTCATAGCTTCATGTGCCACTGCATTCTTTAAAATTTGCTCATCTAGATCCTTTAACTGCTGAATCTCCTTCAACAAATGGAGCCTTCTTCTTTTATCTTTTAGAAATATCTCTTTTGCAACCATTACCCTGTCATGAACATAGCATGTTCTTAGACCATTTAGCTTTTACCAAGTGAAACAATAATAACAAAAACTGTATCAATCTATTTACGTCTTCCATATGCATTCTGAAAAATGAACTATGCACAGTATTAATGCATGAAAAGAAACATGAAAAGGTAAAAACAAAATCCTATGGTTGTGCTTAAAACCCTGTCTGTAACCAAAATGACAACCTTAATAGCAAAGATTCTTCATCTTAATCCAGGTCGCATCTGAACTAACTCGAAATCGTCTGATGAAAGCATGAACCACATTGCCACTACTTCTAATCTCCAAAACACTAGACTCTATACTATGCTCCTCATCGTGTAAAACACTAACTGGACCAAAACATTGAAGACCTCCGTTGTCCCACAAAAATAGGGTAAACGCATACACACAACAAGGACTGGAGCAAAAACATGGGTTATGAACCTTTGGTGAAAAAGAGTCGATGGGAAAAAACCTTATCGACCGGAAAAAACCATATCGACGGTCGAAAGCACTAGACATCGGGAGAATAGTCCTATTGACAGCTGCAATGGTGGACAACAAACAAAATATGGTTCCCATGAGACTACTAATTATTTCGATGTCAAAGACTCTTAACGCTAAGTGTCAGAGCTTCAAAACTAAGAATTTCCATAGTGTCGGTGATCGGGAGCTCTAAAAGCTAAAGGTCGACAGTTGAAAACACTAAATGTTGGGGGAATAGTCTGATCGACAGCCGCAACAATAGACTTGAAAACTAATATGGTTTCATGACAAAATACAACCCATTGACGATCAGAAGCTCTAACTGCTAAAGGTCGGAACTTTAAACCTAAACGTTCTTGCAGTGTCGGCAATGCCAAGCACTATTATCGTGGTGATTATGTATCGGTGATTGGAACCATTACCAACTAACTCCCACAATGCAGTGTTAGTGAGATATAAAAGAACCATTCGACTTACTCTGAAATAAAAGGTATCGGAGCTTGGGTTACTTAAACCTTATTGGCGATCAGAGAGACTAACCACTACAGCATTGGAGATCTTTTAAGCTTCTTATCAATTTCCCTCCAAAACATCAATGACATAAAGGACAAGCCCTCCGATCCAATCTCAAAACTCATTCTGATTGAGATGAAAACAAGGTCATCGTCATTCAAAATAAAAGGTTTGAGAAATAAAACAAAAAGGAGATAAAACATGGATCAACGAGAAACATGACTATCCATCGGGACGTTCACTGTTTGCCTTCAGAAACATCAGGGGGATAAAGGACTAATGCCTCAGTTCATTCTTCAACAGATTCCCGACAGTGATAAAAATCATCAAAAAATCAGAATGTTAAGCTCCGAACAATAAAACAAAACTCCACAGTCTTTATGCATTGGATAGACAAAAGGCAATTTTAGATCATTCAAATCCTGAAACAAAGGAAAAAAAGTCAACCAATCCTCTGACTTCCCAAATATCAATTTTTTTTTAAAGAAGAAAAATTGGACTTCCAGGATAGATTTAAAGAAATCGAACAAACCTGGGCTAGATAAAATCAAAAGCAGGGTCCAAAATTTTAAAACATTTGGGAAAAAGGTTGCAGCTACAACAATTGGCGTTTACCTAGCGAGCACAGATCTCTGAACACTTTCTTCTTTGATCAACAGACTATTTTGACAATAAATACCAACATGCTGAATTCTTCTAGATGTCTGGATTTCCAAAATGGCATATGTATGTACTTTAATCATTGATGATAGTCCAATTTAGGGGAAAATGGGAACCAAGATTTCAAATTCTAGATAACTCATTTGAGGCCAGGAATATGAGTTTCATTTTTTACCTCTGTCTTTGGGTAGCTACCAGCTTACACACCATAGGATTGTAACATATGGTAAACAGAAATATTTTTTTGTTCCTCATTCCCATGTCATTTATCACTTTTGTGATTTTGGACTTTTGTCCTTTCATGAGTCCTCCTACATGCCTTCTTTCTGAAATTTTTTATTCAGGCTCCTCTATCCATAGTGTCCTTTTGTGTGAGATATGTATTGATTTTTCAGCTCACGGACGGAGAAGAACTTTGGCAATATTGTACTCATATGGTTCAATACTTTGTTTTGATACATATTGCTTTATTAGGAGATTTTGACTCTTATTTTCCTTTTGGCTTTCAATTCTTGGCATGGGATCATTTAAATATAATATATTGTTTACCCTGCTTCCTCTCCATGGGTCTTTTGTTGTCACCCCCTAAGACATTTTTTAATGTTAGATGGATGGAGCCTTGAAATAGTATTCTAGACCTTTTGGTCCTGAGTTATTTTACAAGGATTAAGTAGGACTTCAATGTGTTCATAGCCATTTAGGAAGACTGCTAAAATAGAAGAAGTTCTTTTAAATAAATCAATAGTACACAGTCTTATAATCAAGGATCTTAGTTAATCCAGAATACTGATGAACTCCATGCAACCAAAAGTTGTGCTTCTTTATTAAAATCAATCAAAAATCTAACTAAAACAAAAATAAAAAAATAAAACAAACCAATCAATTTATTTATGTACAAGATAACCAAGAAATAAAAAATCAAGAAAAATAAGGTTTGAGAACTAAACCATTAACTGGTAAGTTCTCTTCCTACCCCTGTAAGTCTTGCAACTTGTAAGTTGAGGGACCAAGCTTCGCTGCAATCTAAAAAGGGCCTACCCATAACTGTTTAAACTTAGTGTGATTTCCCTTTTCATCATGTGGGTGATCCCACTTAAGAACTATATCTCCTACTTCGAATTCCTTGTTCCTAGATTTATGCTTATCAAACCAACATTTCACTATTTCTTGTTGATGCTTAAGTCTTTCTTTGGATTTGGACCTAGACTCTTCTGAATTCAAAAGATTATAGATTCTGATCTGTAGGATTTCATTATTGGTACCTCTAGACTCCTGAGCTATTATGGAAGAAGGTAACAGAATGTTGGGAGGAAGAATAGCTTCTTTTCCATAAACAAGTGTGTATGGTGACACACCTAAGGAATTCTTGGGTGTGACTCTATCAGTCCAAAGAGCATTTGGTAATGCTAAATGCCAACTTCTCTGATTTTCTATCACAGTTTTCTTTAGGATCCTAATCATATTTTTATTTGTGGATCCTGCCAAACCATTTCCTTGTGGGTAATAGTTTGCAGAATAATGCAACTTGATTCCTCTTTCATTAGCAAATGCAGTTAATCTAATAGAAGAAAAGTAAGTAGCATTATAAAAAACAAGGGAAATTGGAACCCCAAACCCGGTCATTATGTGATCTTGTAAGAAATCTATGACTGCATCTTCATTCACTTTGCGTAACGGAATGGCCTCGACCCATCTGGTGAAGTAGTCAGTTGCCGTCAAAATTTACTTGTACTGCAAAGAATAATTTGGGTTTATTTCCCCAATAATATCGATGCCCCATTGTTCAAATGGTTCTGATATGATCACAGGCTTCAATGGTCCTGCTGATTTGGCTTGTCTTCCAACACACCTCTGGCAGACATCACATTTTCTAACATGGGAATGCGCATCCTTGAACATTGTGGGCCAATAGTATCTGGCTATGAGAATCTTGTGTGTTGTTGTATCTCTGAAAAAATGACCTCCAGCAGGGCCATCATGCAATTTTGTTATGACCTTCTTTGCATCTTCATGTTCTAAGAACCTGAGAAAAACTCCATCATAATTCTTTCTGAACAATATTCCGTCAATTATCCGATATGAACCTAATTTCAAATGTAATGCTCTTCGATGTTTGGCACTCCAATGCTCTGGTAAATATCCATCTTGAAGGTAATGAACTAAGTCTCGGTACCAGGAATCTAGAGCTGTGAATAAAGGACATGCATCCACCATGTGTAACTTAGCTTCATTATCCTAACTGTTTTCCTCATTATTCTGTCCTTCAGTCATCAATTTGAATAATACTTGTCCTTTTACTATGGATGCTGGTTTGAACTCAAGAGCATATTCTTGTAAGGTTGTTACCCAGTTTCCCCTTCTTTCTCCAAATTCCTTTTGTACAAATAGAGATCTTACAGTTGGGTGTGGAACTATTACCTTAGTACGATTCTTAAGTATATATGGCCTAAATTGTTTTACCACTTTAAAAACTATGTAAGCTTGTTTATGAACAGCTGGATAATTCAATTCAACCCCTTGCAGAATAGTGCTCATAAATGATATGGGGTACTCATCTCCCCCATCTTCCTTCTGTGTAAGCACTGCTGCTAATGAATCATTGGATGCAAAAGTGTACAAAATAAAATCATTTTCAAAATCTGAACTTTTGAGAGAGGGTGCATGAGCAATAGATGTCTTTATCTTACTGAATGCATTGTTCTCCACATCAGTCCATTTGAATTGTACACTTTGTTTAACCATTTGCTGCAAAGGTTTGACAATTTGAGAAAAATATGGTACAAACCTTCGCACAAAGTTTATTGTCCCCATAAATGATTGCATACCCTTTTTGTTATGGGATAAAGGGATCTATTCTATGGATTTAATCCTTTTTGGGTCTATGGAGATCCCTTTCTTAGAAACAACATGACCCAACAGCTTTCCTTCTATGACCACAAACACGCATTTCTTAGGATTCAGTGAAATACCATATTTTCGACAACGCTCAAAAATTTGTTTCAGATGAAATGCATGTTCCTCTTTCTTTTTTGAAAATATGGTAATATCATATAGATAAACCACAACACTAAGGCCTGTCATACCACGGAAATCTATATCCATGGCCCTCTAGAAAGTAGCTCCAGCATTAATAAGTCCAAAGGGATTTCTCCTATAAGAAAAAGTTCCCTATTTGGTTCTGAATGTGGTTTTAAGCCTGTCTTCTTCTGCTACTAATACCTGATTGTAACCAAAGAATCCATCTAATAATGAAAATAGTTCAGAACCTGAAACCATCTGTAGTATTTGATCCATGGGTGGGACTGGATAGTTATCTTTATCTGACACATGATTTAGGTTTCTAAAATCTACAAAGGTCCTGATTTCTCCTGAATTTTTCCTTACTGGCACCAAATTCGAAACCCATTCCAAATGTCTTACTTTGAATATAATTTTAGTATCCAACAATTTTTTCACTTCACTCTAAATCAAAGGTTCCAGCTTTGGATGCATCTTCCTCAAAAGTTGTTGGTAAGGCTTGACTCCAGCTCTAATCGGGATGACATGTTGTATAATATTTGTGTCATACGTTTTAAGTTCTTCATATGTCTAGGAAAACACATATTTGTACTGTTTGAACAGACTGATGAACTTACTCCTTTCACCCAAAGAACAACACTTTCCCAAATTTACATATATAGGTTCAGCTTCAGTCCCCAAATTTATTAGCGCAAACTTCAAGGATGAGCTATGAGTCTTGAAATTCACTGGCTTTCTGAACTTGTTGTTTAAGTCAAACATTCATTCCAAGGTTCTGACTCCCTTAGCAATAAAATTCCCAAATTTTAATTATGCTTGATGTTCTTCATCATCTATTATTGCTCCTTTAAAAGTCTCATCATTCATCAAGCATTCCAAAATTTGTTGATCATCTTCAAAAACCCGTAGATTGGTGATCATATATGGAACAGAAGGCCTGAAAAGTAATTCAATAGAGCATCTATTATTAGAAGGTACTAGCCTTGCAACTGAGGTAGCTAGTAAATCAGCTACTGCATTCTTTAATCTAGGAATGGATACAATATTGAATGCATGAAAGTTTATAAGCAAATCCCAAAATTCATTTTGATAGGCTTTTAAATGTGGTGAAATATAGTGTATCGTATTTTCAATTTGCTTAAAAACAATTTCAAAGTTGTTGGAGTAGGGTCCCTCAGCTACAGGAAAAGATGTTGTTTTGGAATGATTAAGTCAAAGGTAACAGTACCTGAGCGGCCGAGAGGAGAAAGCTCAACCACTGCACTTAAGGCAGCGGCAAAGATAGGAGGGCTCAGCTACCCTCATAAAGGAAAAGGAGCAATGAGGCCGAGGTATTGAAGACAAAGGACAGAAAAGGAAGCGGCGCCAGTACCCACAATTAGCGCCGGGAAGCATGGAAGACTACAGGAAGCTGTGGTGTGATGGAAAGCAGCAGCTCGAGTACAGATAGACCGACTGTCACAGTTAGGGTTTTTGGGTTACTATTGGGAGAGGCCCACAGTGTTGTAATGGCGAGACCTTCGGGCTGCTTATAAAGGGATGTTTTTGTATTGTAAAAGGTTAGATAGTTAGTCAGTTAGCTCATTAGCTATTCAGATAGTGGATGATCTGTTAGCTTATAGATCTTTGTATTATAGAAGAGCCGAGCTATAGTTTTGTTATTCAGTCTGTAGTATCTTACTGTAACCAGTAGATGACTCCGAGAGTATGTATGTAACAATCCATAGGGATTGAGAGAGAGAGAGAGGAAGAGTATATTGTAAGAGAAGCAATATAAGAAGAGAAGAGATCTAAGAAAGAAGGGCTCCTGGCGGTGTGCACGGAGTTACCCAGAAGATCTTAGCTGCATATGAGGTTGCAGCAGAACTGTGTTTACTCTCCCATGTTATAATATATAAACCAGTTCCCGTGGACGTAGCTTCTACCCTGGAAGTGAACCACGTAAAATCAGTGTGTTATATGATTATTTCATGTGATTGTGATTTACTTAGTTGCTATCTGTTATCTGTTACATGAATGCCGTATGTCAGTTAGTAAATGTCTGTATGTTCTCATTCAGTTACATCATTATAGAAAGTTAAAGGTGAGTTTAAATGTAACAAGTGTCTGCCTATGAGTCCATCAGTGCTTGTTTCACATAGTAATAGTCACTATGTTAAGTGCTTCCAGTATACTTATTGAGTAAGTTAAGTATAGCGATGTGAGTGTGTTGAACTGTGAAGTTACTGTAAGGTTGTTTAACACCCTGTTGGAGGTTAGCCGAGTTATTCCTCCTAGTGATAAACCCTTTGGACCTTGAGAATCGATTTGGGCCGTACTATAGGAGATATCGCATTGACAGAAGGTGATATTGCACCGACAGAGAAGATGCGGTGCGATATATCGAAGATAGCAAGAACCATGGAAGGGAGAGTTCACACATTGTCCTAGTCGTTGCGATGCGATAGGAGCCCTCCCCCTGTTAGAGTCCGCGAGGAAGGGAGAACTGCGACTCGCAGGAAGATCTCACTGGTTAAGAAGAGCCACGAGACACCAGGATGCTACAGAACCTGGTTAAGGACACTTGAGTCTTTAGCCAACCCATCTAAGATCACTTGGGGTGAGACTTCAGGCCGCTCTGCAGTCTGTTGCCGAAAGGGCTAGTGAGTTAGGGGTGTTGTTGGTACATTATAAGTAAACTCGGGTCTTCCCATAGTAACCAACAAATGGTTCCGTTGCCAGTTTTGAACAAACTAAGAGCTAATGTTATGTTGGCATCCTACTAAAGAAGAACTCAACAAATGGGTTGAATCTACAGAAAGAGAATTTATTGTGACAGAAAACAAGAGTCCTACATTGAGTACAGAGGAATGGTTACAAAAACATATCTTCACTGATATACATATGATATTTTTTGCGACCTATGGAAATGAGTTGTACGACTGGTTATCAAAGTTGACTGATTAGCATATATTCAAGAAGGAACATTGTCTGGACACTGGAGCTAATTCAGACTGTCAGGAGCATTGATAATCCCATTTCACAAGCAGTGGACTTCTGGCTTGCGAGTGTGCTAGAAGGCTTCATCACAGAGTTTGCAGTCGAACAGAGAAAAAGCTTCAGCAAAGCCAAGCAGTACTTCTTCAAAGGATATCGTGGTAAGTACCTGAACTCTTTAAAGTTGTCCGTTAAGATGCTATTACATAAAAAGGAGTACTTGATATATATTCAGATGTATAAGTTCAGTAAGTGTAATGTCACAAGAGTTTGAGAGTGAATTTGATGAACTTGGCCGTACACGTAGTGGAAAGAAATATAAAGTAGACTTCAGATCTTCTGTCTTTGAAAATAGTTTAGACAATACTAGAGAATAGAGTCACAGTAATACAGAAATAACAGAAGGGGGTATCCCTTACCATCCTTACACCCCATAGAAATCAATCGAGACTCAGAATAATCCCATAGGAACTCCATCTAGTAGCTCACATATAGTACATACTACCGCTACATCACCTATATCTATACCACCGAGTGGTAGTAACACAGCAAATCAGCATCCACCACGTAGAAATAGAATGGGGGATGATATGAAGCTACCTACCTTTAAGGGTACAGGGG
Source organism: Pseudotsuga menziesii (assembly GCA_001517045.1). NCBI lineage: Eukaryota > Viridiplantae > Streptophyta > Pinopsida > Pinales > Pinaceae > Pseudotsuga > Pseudotsuga menziesii. Next base: position 1,249,812 of record LPNX010998237.1, on the reverse strand, counting down.
CAGGAGACCCAGAGCAGCATTGGTTTCTATGTGAAGCTGTGTGGACCATTAAAGGGCTCCAAGACGATAATATTAAAATTGTACATTTGGTCACCACACTTAGGGAACGAGCCTTAACATGGTATATGAAGTATACCTTAGTGGTACCCAGAACGCTCGTACAGGTCAGGACCGCCATGATCAAAGAATTTAAGAAACCTAAGTCTGAGTCATAGTGCATTACAGAGCTCAAAGACATTAAACAGTCACCTACAAAGTCGGTATGGGACTTTGATCAGAAATTCAAAGCCCTTACAGACCAAGTTAGCTTTGAGTTTGCATCGAAGTAGCACAAGGAATGGTTTATTGCAGCACTGCTCCCCCACATCAGACTGCCACTGATGCAGCAGAAACTCCAGATGTAGGATGATGCGTTGGAGATGGCAATGAAACTAGAGGCATCACCTCTAGCTGAGACCAGTACAGGTATGACAAACCTACAGAACCAGTTAGCTAATCTCACCTTACAGATGCATGAGATTAAGAAAGGAAAAGAGATTGCATAAGAAATATGGTGTATAAAGTGTAAAGAACAAGGCCATACTAAAGATAACTGTCCAGTATTTGTTGAATATATAGCAAGCGGGGCTCCTAACCCCTTAGCATAAACTCAAGGGTCGTGGTGTGAACTATGCAGAACAAGAGGACACCCACCTCAGCAATGCCCTTTACTTCATAAGTATGTACAGACACCTAAGAACTTATACTGTAACTTCTGTAAGTCTGTAGGACATGATGAACATAATTGTAGAGCTTATGATCTCATGGTCGAGAGAAAACATGACTTATACAGAGTCCAATCAAAGACACTAGGTCCAGCAGCAGGACCACAGCAAGAACCAGTTCATGTTGGCCGAGGAGGAGGATTCAGAGGACGAGGCCATGGAGGAGGCTTTGGCCGTGGTGAAGGCTTTGGCCGTGGTTGTGGACCAATCACTTGTTACAACTGTGGATTTATAGGACATTACGCTAAGGACTGTCAGAGCCCTACTACCACATGTAACTATTGCAAATCTTACGATCATGCTATAGAATAATGTCCTACCTTAATAGCCAAGATCAGGGAACCTAAGCCAACAGTACACCAGAACATTCAGCTTATTGTTGCTGAGCAGAAGGAACCAGAACTAAGATTCAACATTGTGACTCGCAGCGGTGCTTCCACCAGTGGGACATCACTGGATACTGAAAAGAACATAGGTCCGGAGTGGGTTCGCAAAGCCACTACTAAATCAACACCACTCGACCTGCAGAAGAATAAAGAGACATTTCAGGAAGCTAAAACTTTCTTTAATGACCCTATGCAATCAAGATCACAGGTACAGCCGTCTAGGGGCATACCGCAGAAAACACCATGTGGTGTTAGCCCTGTTCAGATATCACAGGATACCACATCGGGAAGGTGCGACGAGGATGAGTCGACAGGAAGTGTACAATCCTTCCTGTGGAGTTGGTTAAAACTCATGAGAAATGAGAAAGCTATCAGAGAGATTCAGCGCATCATAGATCAGTGTCAGTCATCTTCTTCCATGAGTAGTGCACAGCGTGCTATTCATAATATTATGGGATATACAAGAACAGGAAGAGAGATGCGACTCACAGCACAAGTTGGAGAATTTGAAATGGATGAGGTAATCCTAGATTTAGGATCAGAGGTAAATGTTCTGACTAAGTAGACATGGGAACAGATGGGTAGCCCTAAGTTAGCCAGATCACCTATCCATCTGAGACTAGCCAATCAGCAGCGGGTATCGCCACTGGGTCGATTACCGCAGGTGCCATTTGACATTGATAGAGTTCGCAGCTTTGCGGACTTTGAAGTTATAGAAATCATTGGCGATAGTAGACCATACCCAGCACTACTAGGTATTGATTGGGAAATTGGTAACATGGTTGTTATCGATTTAAAGAAGAGACGGATGACCTTTGAGGACAATATGATTCAGGTCATCGCACCATTGGATCCTTTTCAAGGTCCCAGATATATTGAACCTATGCGAGCAGAGGATGAGGCACGTAACATGGAGAGCCTCTATTAGATGACGGCCAATAAGAGCGACTACATCAATCCAACTGCAGAAGGGAACATTAGTTGGTGATGCGACAGCTCATGCACATCAGACTCAAATGTTGGCCTAGAGAACTGGCATAATAGACTTTACGAAGTCTCAGCTCGCAGATGTGCATTTATGACTAAGTCATTGCGATGGATTCACGCAGAGATTAAGGATACTCCATTGTTTGATGGCTTAGCAGACGTTAACAGTTTTTTAAAGCAGTTTGAACGGGAAATCCCTCAGGAAAAAAGGATGTCAGTCATTGACCTTGCAGTAAGAGCCACACCTGCAAGATGGTGGCAGGCACATAGAGAATATATCGCATCATGGGATGACTTCAAGAGATTGATGGAAATCAAGTTTTCTAATAACAAGGAGTATCTACAATAGAGGTACACAGGAGAAAGTGACCCCAGGTCACATATTGAAATGTGTGAACATAATTGGTCATACATTCTGAAGGATGAATGGGTTCACGTATTCATTCATACTTTAGACAAAATTCCAAAGAACTGGTACACTGAGACCGAGTTGCGCAGAGGAACCATTACATGGCCACTTATGATAGACAACTTTGAACTCACTTTTGCTTTTGAATCTGAGTATCCAAGTATCGATCAGGATCTAGATGTCATAAAGACTAAGATATTTGAGGACTGTACCCTATCAGTACATACTCAACCCGAGTGGGCCATCCAGTTAGAAGATGCGCTCGAGTGTTATAACTTCGTAGCAGAACCAGAGGATGAGGATGAGGATCCTCGCAGCATCAACATTCCAGAGTCAGAAGGGACTTGTGATGTTGATGGACCGAAGCTACAGATTCCAGCTATCACAGACCCCATCAAGATTAAAAATATCAATATTGGCACAGACACAGAACCAAAGCTTTCCTCTATTGGAGACTATTGGGATGATGAAACGGTAGCACACATTGCAGATCTGTTACACAACTATCAGGACTTATTCCCCACTAAGTTTACAGAAATGAAGGGAATAGTAGGAGATCTGGGAGTAATGAGGATACCATTGAAAGAGGATGCTAGGCCAGTCAAATAGCGTCCATACAGATTAAATCCACGGTATAAAGAAAAAGTTAAGGATGAGATCGATAAGATGCTAGCAGCAGTCATAATTGAGCCCATAGAAGAAAGCGAATGGGTTAGTCCCATGGTCATGCAAGAAAAGAAATCCAAAGGAGAAATCAGAATTTGTGTCGATCTGCATAAACTTAATGATGCATCACTTCATGACCCGTTCCCAACACCATTTACTGATGAAGTGTTAGACAATGTGGGAGGACAGGAGATCTACTCCTTCACTGATGGCTTTTCAGGCTATCACCAGATCAGAATCCATCCAGAAGATCGATATAACACCACTTTTGCACCAGAATGGGGCTCATTCCAGTATACGGTAATGCCCTTTGGTCTTAAAAATGCACCAGCTATCTTTTCAAGAGTAGTAGTTGTTGTATTTAAAGAATACATCCATAAATTCCTAGACGTTTATTTTGATGACTGGACTGTATTTGGATTAATTGACAAGCACATATGAGATTTAAGATTGATGTTAGAGAAATGTAGGCAGTACCATAGTTCTCTGAACTTAAAAAAATGTATATTTTGTGCGCCATTTGGTATTTTGTTGGGTCACATTGTTTGCAGACAAGGCTTGAGATCCTACAAAGATTGCCATCATTGTAAATCTTCTAGCACCCAACTCATTCAAGAAATTAAGGACAGTACTTGGTCATACCGGGTACTATAGAAAGTTCATCAAGGGTTATGCAAAGATCACCGCACCGATGGAAAAACTGTTAAAGAAAGACGCCAAATTCCTATGGAATGAGGAATGCCAGAAAAGTCTAGACACTCTTAAAGAGAAGATGGTTACAGCACCCATCTTAGTATTTCCAGACTGGACCAAGCCATTTCATGTACATGTGGATGCATCTGGCATCGCACTGGGGATCATCTTAACCCAGCCAGGAGGAGGGGGTATCGATCACCCTATCGCATACTCAAGCAGAAAGCTATCCACTACAGAAAAGAACTACACCACTATAGAGAGAGAAGGTTTAGCTATGGTGTATGCTCTACAGAAGTTTAGGCACTACCTGTTGGGTGCCTCATTCAAGATGTTTACTGACCATTCTACTTTAAAGTACTTGGTCAATAAGCCAGTGTTAGGGGGGAGAATCTGTAGATGGTTACTCCTGTATCAGGAGTATGATTTTGAAATCATTGTAAAACGAGGAAGATTAAATGCCGGACCTGATCATCTGTCGCGGGTAGACTTAGGAGAATCTACAGCAAGAGAAACCAGTTGTTATTGGCTTAGGGGTGAGCCACAAGTAAGTGTTAGGGGACTGTTGGAGTAGGGTCCTGTAGCTACAAGAAAAGCTATTGTTTTGGAACGAGTAAGTCAAAGGTAACAGTACCTGAGCAACCGAGAGGAGAAATCTCAACCACTGCACTTAAGGCAGTGGCGAAGATAGGAGGGCTCAGCTACCCTCATAAAGGAAAAGGAGAAATGAGGCCAAGGTATTGAAGACAAAGGACAGAAAAGGAAGTAGCGCCAGTACCCACGGTTAACGCTGGGAAGCGTGGAATACTGTAGGAAGCTGTGGTGTGACGAAAAGCGGCAGCTCGAGTACAGATAGACCGACTGTCACAGTTAGGTTTTTTGGGTTACTGTTGGGAGAGGCCCACAATGTTGTAATGGCGAGACCTTTGGGCCGCCTATAAAGGGATGTATTTTGTATTGTAAAAGGTTAGCTAGTTGGTAAGTTAGCTCATTAGCTATTCAGATAGTCGATGATCTGTTAGCTTATAGATCTTTGTATTATAGAAGAGCCGAGCTCTGGTTCTGTTATTCAGTCTATAGTATCTTACTGTAACCAGTAGCTGACTCCTAGAGTATGTATGTAACAATCCATAGTGATTGAGAGAGAGAGAGAGGAAGAGTATATTGTAAGAGAAGCAATATAAGAAGAGAAGAGATCTAAGAGAGAAGGGCTCCTAGCGATGCACGCAGAGTTACCCAGAAGATCTCAGCTGCATATGAGGTTGCACCGAAACTGTGTTTACTCTCCCAATTTATAATATATAAACCAGTTCCCATGGATGTAGCTTCTACCCTGGAAGTGAACCACGTAAAATCAGTGTGTTATATGATTATTTCATGTGATTGTGCTTTACTTAGTTGCTATCTATTATCTGTTACATGAATGCCGTATATCAGTTAGTAAATGTCTGTATCTTCTCATTCAGTTACAGCATTATAGAAAGTTAAAGGTGAGTTTAAATGTAACAAGTGTCTGCCTATGAGTCCATCAGTGCTTGTTTCACATAGTAATAGTCACTCTGTTAAGTGCTTCCAGTATACTTATTCAGTAAGTTAAGTATAGCGATGTGAGTGTGTTGAATCGTGAAGTTCGTGTAAGGTTTTTTAACACCCCGTTGGAGGTTAGCCGAGTTATTCCTCCCAATGAGAAACCCTTTGGACCTTGAGAGTCACTTTGGGCCGTACTATAGGAGATATCGCATTGACAGAAGGCGATATCGTACCGACATAGGAGCTGCAGTGGGAGATATCGCAGATAGTGAGAACCACGGAAGGGAGAATTTGTGCATCGTCCTAGTCACTGCGATGCGATAGGATCCCTCCCCCTGTCAGAGTCTGCGAGGAAGGGAAAACTGTGACTCGCAGGAAGATCTCACTAGTTAATAAGAGCCGTGAGACACCGGGATGCTACAAAACCTGGTTAAGGACACTTGAGTCTTTATCCAACCCATCTAAGATCACTTTGGGTGAGACTTCAGGCTGCTTTGTGGTTTGTAGCCAAAAGGGCCAGTGAGTTAGGGGTGTTGTTGGTACATTATAAGTAAACCCGGGTCTACCCATAGTTACCAACAAAAGTCTCCATATACTTTCAGTTCTATTGCCTTTTTCAGTCCCTAAACTAGTCCTTCATACTCGGCTATATTATTTGTACATTCAAACTCTAATCTACAAGAAAGAAAATGTTTGTTTTTTCTTGGATTAATCAGGACACAGCCAGCTCCTGATCCTTCCAATGTTTTAGATCCATCAAAATACAGGGCTCAAAAACTATCTACTCCTACCGAACTTGAATTAAAAACTACATCTGAAACTAAATCTACTATTTTACAGTCAATCTCATCAGCCCGTGAAAATCGAAGGAGATCGAGATGGGTTTCAGGTGAACTGCTGGCTTCTTTAGCTTGGTAACTTCTTGGTTCCAATTCAATGAAGTAATTTCCCAACACAGAGTTTACCAGTTCATTCTTTCCTTTCAACTGAGTAACATTGTACTTCATATGAGGCTCTCTTAATATTTTTATCTGATTGGGACTTCCCTTATGAGGCAACTACAGATGTGACCAATCTGATGTGAAATATCCATCTAGCCTTGCCAACCAATCTCGACTCAAAAAAAGTCCATAAACATCAGGTATTTTTGCTACTACAATATCGATGTACTGACATACCTTCTCATTTGCAGATAAGCAAATCAGAACATCTTCCATTTCCCCAATTACTTTCAGAGTTGTCTTGTCCAACTGAAGAACCTGCCAGGTAGATGGTTTTGGTTTTCCATTGATTTTATTGCAAACTGAAAGTGGT
>LPNX010998237.1:1110283-1238349 GCA_001517045.1 Pseudotsuga menziesii | reverse complement strand
AGTGGAGGAGGAAGAGGCAACAAAGCTGATTCACCTCACCTAGTCTTGCTTTCCTATGTGCCTTAAAACACTGAAAAAGCAAGGAATAAAGCAGAAAAAGAAGATGGGCACCTAGGAGGCCAGGAATAAAGTAGATTTGATTCCTAAGGCTTTCCCAAGCGCTCCATGAGTCAATAATGGCAAGTTTGACCTCTATGGATAGGCAATTAGCAACTTGCACATGGTGGGACTCATGGACTAGGCAAATAAGACAAAATAAATGAAATAATGTCTAAGTGGGTAAATACTATGGGTTGATTATTCTAACAAGTGGCATAACATTGATTGATGCCCCTAAGTCTACTAAATATTTGTGCACATTATAGTTGAAAATCTCAAAAGTTAGGAGAAATGGTGGGGTTTTAAACTTAGACTTACCTCCCACACTTGCTTCACCAATTTCTTCTTCAGGTTGGTTGTCAGTGGGAAGTTATTCTTTTGTTATTTCAAGTGATTTTAAAAAAATTTCTTTCTGCTGAGGTACATTACACATTTCGAACAATGAGATATTTTCCTTAGCCTTTTTAATGTCTTCCACAATATCATACCCCATCTCATGTTCTTTGAGATTATTCTTGATATTATCAATCTCGTCTTCAACAAGCTCTATATGCATGTTAATTTTCTTCAGATTTTGACTTGAAATGGTAAATTCAGGTATTTTAACACTTTTAGTGTTCTTTTGTATCTTCTTCATATTTTCTTGAAGTTTCTTGATCTTCAGAAGTATTGAATTGTCTTCTTTTAACAAACTCTGACTTCTTGTTGTCACACTGGTTTCTGTTGTTTCCTCTTGTTTCAAAGAATCTTCCTCTTTTGTATCAAACATTGAGACACAGACCCATAAAACCAGAGTATCCTTCTCTTGTTTTTCTGTGGATTGATTGTCCTTTTCTTCCTCCTTATCAGTTTCTGTTAATTTGGAGTCCAATAACTGATTGATTACCAAAGACATAGAATTTATCCATTGGGGGGGATTCTTCTCAGAATGAGGCTGTTGATGAAAGGTGCAAAAATTATCCATTCCTACATCAGTTAAATTCATTGTTACAGGACTCTGTGTAGGAGGTTTAGGTTGATTGTTGTCCTCCCTCCTTTTATAGTAAGGCTTATATGATTTGTGAGCTTCTTTTTCTTTTTCTAAATCTATTACTCTGTTGTATAGATTTTGCATCATCTTCAATATCCCTTCAAAATACTATGACCGCTCATCCTTAGGCTTAGTCAGTAATAAAGGTTTTTTGTTTCCAAAAGTCTTTTCTTCTGACTGCAAGGGATAATTTTCTATTCTCTCTATTAGCACCTCTATTTTGAACAGCTAAGGAAGAATATGATGGAGGAGTAATACAAGGATACATGAACTTGGCTAAGCTTAATAGTTTGATTATATTATCAAAATGGTGCATAATGGTCAATTTGGAACATAATCCGATGGTATAGAATCATTAAGGTGAATATCTACAAGTTAAAACAGATCCGCTAGATAAAGATGAGTAGGATATGAGGAGAGGCGAATTTGGTTAACGAAACTTGAAGATCAACGGTGATGGAATAAAGCAGATGAGATTTATGGTTGAGAAATACTCCGTTGAGTAAAGATGCACGTTTAAAAAAATAAAATGGGCTAGTGGAATGTGTACGTCAATCTCAATCCAATGGTTTAAGGAAAAGGGTGAAAACTCATCAACGGTTATTATCGGTTCCGGAGGAGAAAGTTGTGACATGGTTAAAACAGAAAGGTGGTAGCGAAATGTAAACCACGATACATGTGGCGACTCGAGGAGGATTTCGTGGAGAAAAGCAGTTAAAGGAAAACCGCTTAATGGAGGCTCCGGAATAGACCATTATATAAAGGTGAAGTTGACTTGTTTTTAAAAAATCATTTTTATTTTCATGCTGCAGACGAGCGAAGGAGACAGCCCGCCATCTTTCTGAATTCAACCTTACATATCTACAATCACAGTCTCAGTTACAGGTAATCTTTAAAACACTTAAGCTCAGTTCAAAGAATTATCGCCATTGTCTATTATGGAAAGAGAATATGGGTTAGGATTTTTAAGCCGAGTTCTGGATGAAAGGAAAGAATTTATTGTTGATAGAGACAGAAATGTATGTGACCCGGTTTTATCAATTGGAAATGTATCAGTCTCCGAGGAACAGTTGTGGCAATGTAATTTGCAGGGAAATGACGTTTTGAGTTTTTGCAATACTTTTTCATATTATTTTTCCATTAAATAGACTTTACCATTTCCAGAGTTTGATGAATGGTGCGCAAGAAATTATTCACCTTCTGAAAGAGTCATCATGAGTCATTCCACATCTAAAATACTGTGCAAGATTAATGCTAAAGCCATTCGTGGAATACTTAATTTACCTGATAGTTTCTCTGACAATTGTGAGTCTATGAATGAGTTTGTCTTAGCTGAAATGTACAAAACTTGTGAAACCAAAATTAGATGTGGGTTCTATCCAGTATCCTTAATGAAGGTCAGTCACTAGAGGGTCTTTTTCTGCTATATAAAGTTCACATTTTCAAAGAAGAAGTGCAATTGGTTATGTCTTTGGTCTGTCAAATTTCATTAGAGGAAATTTCAACTCAAAATGGGCCTTTTATCTTTTATTCAAATTCCATGTCATCATGTGTTAGCCAATGAAATTGCTTTATATTTGAAATACTGTATAGGTCTTAAACCCTTTTTTAATATAAATTTGGGGATAGGTATCATAAAAAAAAACTACTTTTTTTGTTTGTATTTTTGACATATATCCCCGTGTTTTTACTCAAATTTCAATCGAGAGAGCTCGTTGGATGCGGAAATAAATTCCACGTCCAACGAGTACCCACTCGGCATACTTTTGACGGACCCCACTACCCCAAAAACAAGAAATACCTGAAAAAATGGAATGATGATGTCATCATTTCATTTTTTCAGATATTTCTTTTTTTTGGGGAAGCGGGGTCCATCAAAAGTATGCCAAGTGGGTGCTCATTGGATGTGAAATTTAATTCCACATCCAATGAGCTCTCCCAATCGAAATTTGAGTAAAAACACGGGGAGATATGTTAAAAATACAAACAAAAAAGTAGTTTTTTCTTTTCTTCCTCCAAAATTAATAAATATTATTTTATTATTTTAACTATTATTTTATTAATTCATTTTAGGAGGCCCATTTTGAGTTGAAATTTCCTCTAATGTAGGTTTATATGATGACAATCATATCACTGAATTTGTCGTAGGTTTTTACTGAGAATGAGTTCAATTAGTCCTGAGTCCCATTTAATCCATTATTTTAGTCTAGATGAGTATTTAGCGGAAGTCATCCATATCCATTTAGTCGAGTTTCCAAAGGTCAGGTTTTTCAAATATCAGTCATACCTGTTGAACATATTGTTTTGTTCAAATGTATCAGAATTGCAATTCATGTCCACTATTTTCTCTCCAGACCTCCCAAAACAAATCAATATGTTTGAGTTTGTAAATTCCATTATTTCTGAGATGTACAAATTGATATTTGATGAAGTGTTACCAAGCATACTAGAAGAAATGAAGCTCATGCTGCAGTCATCTTCAGGGGACAGAATAGGAGACTAGTTCTTATATAAATATTTTATTGTTTTGAGGGTGTATGGTTTCACAAGGGAACTGTACAGGTTACCTGTTTTTCTAACTCCTAGAATTTTTGTACTTGAATTCATGAGGAAAAGACTATGTGTAGAGGAGGATCATTTTGGAGCATTCAAGAATTCTTCTAACATTAAATTTCCCCTTAAAGTTGGTCCATTTATATTCAAAAACAAAAGTGCCTTGATGATTGTGGAAAGGTTATTAGAAATTATGGATTTCTAGAAAGAACAGAGAATCGATTATGATCCACATCATATAATTTCTCAAAGGAAGAAATAAAATAAAAACAAACCATTCGATCATCAGGTTGTTGAAGGTTTATAGGAAATAGCCAATTTGTCTTGTTTTGTAGAAAGTTCAGGAATTGATGAAAGTAGGAGTAGTGGGTTGATTACAGCAGTTCAAGCACCTAAAAATCCAAACATTTTAAATAAGAGAAGTCTTTCTAAGCTGGAGGATATGGATGTGGATGAAAACAACTCATATAAAAACATTAAAACACATTCTCAAGATGATCAAGTTTCAGGAGAAATAGTCTCAGAAGATTCAAAGAAAATAGTTTTGTTCCCAAAGAAGTCAGTATAAATGCATCAGTTTTCCTTTGAATCAAAGAGTAGTGTAGAGCCCAGTTCAGGTTTCAAATCCAGAGTAGAATTCATGTCAAGCTATGCTGAGAAGTAGATGCAGTCATCGAAGGAGACCAAAAATCTACTTCCTCGAGTTAGAAGTCTAGTCAACCAAAATACATCACTTATTTCTACTCGGGATGTGGAGCGGAACACGTTGAAGTTCACTATGGTAAGTGATAAAAAAGTGTCTGAGATGGAAGTAAGGCTAGACAAAATCAGTGTCCCTGACAAGATTCAACTCCACAAGCAAACGGGAGATATTATTTATTCATATTTATTAAATTCCATTATGAAAATTAACAAATTGCAAGCCCTTGTAGATAAATTGGAAGTCCAGTTGAAACATGAAAATGTAGAGAATAAAGAAAATTTGATCCAGATTAAGAAGCTGCAGATAGATGTTATAATCTTGGGAAGTGAACCAAGAAATGCACAAGCCACCAAAAATCTTTTGGAAGAAAAAGACAATACCATTCAGGTATTGAAAAAGAAGCTAAAAATTCCAAATTCGGAACATGCTCAGTCCCCAGAGTTATTTGCATTACAAGAAGAAAAAGATAAGGTTTATCAAGAGATGATGGATTACAAAGGCAAAGCATTGAAATTACAGGAGGAAAAAATCAAATGGGAAATGGAGAGAACTGAATTGATGACCCAGATTTCAAAGTTGAAAAAATATCAAAACGACGAAAAGGAAATTATGGAAGAGATGATGAGCCAAACTCCTGCTGATACAGATCTATCTCTTGTAAATATTGAAAAACCTTTAAGTGAATTTTCTACTGATTATTTGTTAGTGCCAATGTCACAGGTGAGCCTAAAGGATATGGAAATCAAGGAATTGAAAGAAGAGAATGAGAATATTAAATCAGAACTGGCTAGAATGATTGAAAATAAGAATAAAATATTAAATGATAAAAGCCAGTTGCAGAAAAATTTTAATGAGTTGAAAGAAAGAAATACAGGAAAAGCTCCTGTACAAGGAGCTAAGCATATAATCTGGGATACATTATCTGTGGAAGTTACTAAGTTTAGACATTATCTAAATTTTATTGATGATCATGGTGCATTGGTTAATTTAGCTACTCAGAGATTAAAATTGGCAAATGAAACCATGGAGAAGAAACCCTTAAACACAGCTCAAAATACTTTAAATTTTCTGAATTCTCTAACATATCAAAAGTTGCAGGAGATCGGGATTAAAGACACAGTAGCTATTGTACTATGGTCAAAGAAATTTATTAACAAACATTAGCTCATAAAGGTGGTGCAAGATAAATCAAATGCAATGTCTTCACAAATAAATGATTTCAAGCGTGCTTTTAAGGAGTTATTTGAAGACGGCCTCCCTTCTTTCTAGGACGATGAGGGAAGGTTATTTTCTCAGGAACATTATCATAATCTGTTATTACAAAACCACATGGACCATTCCAAGTTTGAAGACCTGGTAAAAGGACTGACTGGGAAAATCATCGTAGAGAAATTAACAAAAGATTTCAAAATATTGCAAAAATTTCTGATCATTAGAGGAGGATTTCCCACTGTATCTTATGAGGCCTACGTGGATCTGGAATTATCTATCAGAGAAATGACAGAGTGTGACACTCCAGGTGCAGAAGAATGGAGGACTATGGAAAGATTCTGGAATACCAAGTATATTCTTCATCCTTAAGGATAGGTGTTACGCATCGTGGAGCTGCTTATTCAGGCCTTGTTGTTACCAAGTTGATTATAATTAAACGATCTATTACCAGAATCGAAGCATGTAGTTTATTCCTAGTTCTTAGGTATATAGTTACAAAAAACTTTGATTAACAGATAATTTAGTTATTGATCTTCTTGGGGAAGAAGTTATCTGTGTATATATTTGAATTTACTTGATGTATTGGGGGTTGGAATCCATATGTTTGATCAATGTGTTTTTTGAGGACATATAATTTTTGAAATAACAAAGATGAATGATGGTTAATCATCAAATATTCCTATGTCATTTATGTTATAGTCTGTGCCTTTCATTTCTATGTGATTTTCTTCTAAGTTTATACATTCCATTTTGTTTTCTTCATATCTGAAGCACAGTGTTGAATAGTTCAGAATTCATGCTTGTTATGCTCTGTCTATTGTTTTAGATATTTCATAAATATTTCTGCTAAAGTTGATATGGAATTCATCTTATGATGCTCTATATTCATGGATTGTTCATGTTTCTTTCTCATTCTCCTGAAATCAATGAATGACTGTAACTGGATGGTTATCTTGCCTTTGTTGAAATCCCATGTATGAAATATTTGTGTTATCTTTATCTATTTGACTCCATTGCCCAATGGTTATATGTGGTGTTTCAACCATCTGCATTATTATAAAGTATTGATTACAATATCTGGCCTGGTTAAATTTATATTTGAGAGATCCCTCTCTAGAAAGAAAAGCCAGTTTATTTCTAAAGTGGTTTTTGTTGTTACCTTTGGGATTTACCTTTTACAACCTGGGTACATTCTAAGTGTTAACACTCTCCATCTCAACCTCTACCTTCTCAGCTTCTTCGTAGGTTTCTACTAATGTAGGTTTGACTGATATCTTGGCAAACATGGCCAGGTCAGGCCCTAGAGCTGAGGTATAATATTCAATGAGAACATTTTCAGATGGCTTATCAGCTTTAGTGAAATTTTTTAGATAGGCAGCAAACATTTGAGTGAAATTATGCACTTTTTCTTTTCTTTCATTCTTTAGAGCGCATAACCCTTTCATTAAAGCTGCATGAGTTTTCTGGACTGCATATTTACTTCTAAAAATTCTTTCAAATGTGTCCCAGTCTATGATTGAATTTGCAGGAAGAACAAAATACCATGAGGTTTTTGTTCCTTTCAGGGTGTGTGGAAACAATCTACAGACCACATCTTCATGCTCTCCAGCCCGTAGTCCTTCTATAGCCAAGTAAAAACTTTGCAAATGATCATCCACCAAAATTCCTTCACTTGGGTCAAACTTAGGCAACATCTTGTCAAAATCCTGAGGCAAATCATGCAAAGGAGCTGCTAGGTTTAAAGGTGGCCTGGCCCTCCAAGCAGGTTGTGGAGGTTTGTTTGTGTTTACATTAGCCATGATTCTAAGTGGAGACTAATGTGGTGACTAAATAGGGGTATGAATAGGTGAACATTAAGGTGTATCTGGATCCAATTGATTCAAAATTTGGTCAACTTTCTGTAGGGCTACTTCTACCAGTTCTTCAAGGTCTTCTACCAACACTAAATCTTCTAATTTAGGTGATCTTTTTTCTGATATTCTCTTCTGGGTAAGACAGGAATAATCAGCAATCCTTTGATCTTCTTCGCATATTCCCTGGTAATTCTTTGCAAATCATCAACTACTTCGTTATTGATAGGATATAGATACCCTTTATCTTCAGGATTTGAACTGTGAAACAAACTAGTTTCAGAACTATCACCGGTGGAGTAATTTTGAGGGAAAAGGTTTCCTCTACCAGCCATGCACGGGTGGCCCTCCTTCTAGCGCCAAAAATTGTTGAGGCCTGGAAAATCGTAGGTACAACAATTAGGGATTCTCCCCAATAAATGTTCCCAACTAGCCCCTTACTGTTTGGTATGGGGAATCCGTCCGGTGTACGGTCCGGCTACCGTAGGTCAAGTAACAAATTGAAAATTTTTACCGGTTACGACCTGGTCCACCATGTATTTTTTTAGTTTTTAATGATTAAGTTATGGTGTGCAAGTGCCTATCTAAAAATGCAAATTGATAGAGATAACGAGGAGTGTCACAATGTGATGCATAGGTTCTTACCTCTTGTCTTACCTCTCTCGCATCTAAATCACAAACAACTAGAAAATAAATATAACTAACTAACCTATCCCCAGGGAGCAAAAAATTATCGGTTATCAATGAGTAATGTATTTCTGTTCATGTACTAATAAAAATTACAGATAGTTGTTACTTATTTCAGAAGACATGAACATTAATAGAAATATGAACAACTAGATAGCTTATTGTTTATGACAACTTTCATTACTCATAGTGGAAATTTCACAAAATAAACTATAAGACATTCATAACATAAACAGAAATGCAATGAGTTAGAACGATCTCACAGTTAATGGACATAAGATAAAAATGAAATAGTTCACATTCAACTGATCCATAGCAAAGCATTTGAAACATTCCACCAAACTTTCTCCAGCAGAAACTTGTAATTCTTTATTGCAAAAGGAAGTAGTTCTTCTTACAATATACTCTCAAAAATTGCTTAGGAAAGAAGTCCTTTCTACATCTAAGCTCTCCTATATTTATACAAAAATAAAAACCTTTGTGCTGCCCCTCGATGACTTTTGGGCTTCCCCAACTTTTCAGTTCCAAAATTTGTCTTGTAGTATGTGCTCATAATTTATATAATATATTAAATTTTTAAATCAAAACTTTTAGAACACTTTATCAAGAGGGGCCCTCTTGGTCATTTATGAACTTTTTCCATTCCTGGGCCTCTGCTGCTGTGCCCTCAAATCCAGAGGGTTCAAGAAAATGGATATTTATGTCATATTTGGCAGCCTGGTTCTTGAACCCTTCTATCCTCGCTAGACTCAGATGAAGTTGATCTTCTAATAGATGAATACTCGGAGCTGCATGTGCCAATTAATTCTTTAAAATTCGCTCATCTAGATCCTTTAACTGTTGGATCTCCTTCAACAACTAGATCCTTCTTCTTTTATCTTTTAGACATATCTCTTTTGCAGCCATCACCCTGTCATGAACATAGAACTTTCTTAGACCATTTATCTTCTACCAAGTGAAACAATAATAACAAAAAATGTATCAATCTTTTTACCTCTTCCATATGCATTCTGAAAAAAAAACTATACACAGTATTAATGCATGAAAAGAAACATGACAAGGTAAAAAGAAAATCCTGCAGTTGTGCTTAAAACCCTGTCTCTAACCAAAATGACAACCCTGATAGCAAAGATTCTTCATATTAATCCGGGTCTCATTTGAACTAAGTTGAAATCCTCCGATGAAAGCATGAACCACATTGCCGCTACTGCTAATCTCCAAAACACTAGACTCTATACTATGCTCCTCATCCTGGAAAACCCTAACTGGACCAAAACATTAAAGACCTTTGTCATCCCATGAAAATAGAGTAAATGCATACAAACAACAAGGACTGGAGCAAAAAAGCGGGTTATGAACCTTTGGTGAAAAAGAGTCGACGAGAAAAAACCTTATCGACAGGAGAAAACCCTATCAGTGGTCGGAAGCACTAGACGTCGGGAGAATAGTCCTATTAACAGTTGCAACGGTGGACAACAAACAAACTACAGGTCTCATGAGACTATTAAGTCTATCAGCGTCGAAGACTCTTAACGCTAAGTGTCGGAGATTCAAAACTAAGCATTTATGTAGTGTCGGCGATCGAAAACTCTAAAAGATAAAGGTCAGTAGTTGACAACACTAAACATTGGGGAAATAGTCTGATCGACAACCACAATGGTGGACTTGCAAACTACTATGGTTCCATGACAAAATACAACCCGTCGGCGATCGGAAGCTCTAACTACTAAAGGTCAAAACTTAAACCTGAACGTTCCCGTAGTGTCAGCAATGCCAAGCACTATTATCATAGTGATTGTGTATCAGCGATTGGATTCATTAACAACTAACTCCCACAACGCAGTATCAATGAGATATAAAAGAACCATTCGACTTACTCTGAAATAAAAGGTATCGGAGCCAAGGTTACTTAAACCTTATCGGCAATTAGAGAGACTAACCACTACAGCATCAGTGATATTTTAAGCTTCTTATCAATTTCCCTCTGAAACGTTGGGCGGGATAAAGGACAAGCCCTCCGATCCAATCTCGAAACTCATTCCAATTGCGATGAAAACAAGGTCGTCGTCAGTCAAAATAAAAGGTTTGAGAAATAAAACAAAAAGGAGATAAAACATGGATCGGTGAGAAACAGGATTGTCCATTGGGATGTTCACTATTTTCCTTTCGAAATGTCAACGGCATAAAGGACTAATGCCCTGGCTCATTCTTCAACAGACTCCCGACAACGATAAAAATCATCGAAAAATCAGAATGTTAAGCTTCGAACAATAAAACAAAACTCCACATTCTTTATGCATTAGCTAGAAAAAAGGTAGTTTTAGATCATTCAAATCCCGAAATGAAGGAAAAACAGTCAACCAATCCTCTTACTTCCCAAATATCAATTTTTTTTAAAAGCAGAAAAACTGGACTTCCAGGACAGATTTAAAGAAATAGAACAAACCTGGGCTAGATAAAATCAAAAGGAGGGTCCAAAATTTTAAAAATTTTGGGACAAAGGTTGTAGCTGCAACAGTGTCCTTACCCAAAACAAGAGGAGCTTGATCATGAATAATTTTGTTGTCATAAGTGCAAGGACATGCATAAGAAGAATTTTAAGAAAAGAAGGAAAAATTATATTCCAAAGAAGATAGGGACGATGAGAGTGAAGATGCAGAAATCCTAATCATGAGAATAGATACTCAAACTCAGAATGGTTAATCATACGAAAAATCAGAAGTGGACCTAGAGGATTAATACATGGTTGTTGTTGATGAAATTGAAAAATGTAGAATGAAGAACAAGGTTTTGAAAGAAAAACTATCAAAGTACTAAGAAGAGACAAATCAAACTATTATTGACTTGAAGAACCAACTTCAAGAGGCCAAGAAGATTGCAGAGGACCTAGTAGTGCAATTAAGGAAGAGATTACAAGATTTTGAAAAACTTGAAAAAGAGATTATTCAATTTAGAAAAGGGGTTGATAAAGAATCTATCAAATCAAAGTTTGAGAACAATTCAATGATTTTAGATGATACCTTAAGTAACCAAAGACCATCAAGTGATAAATATGGTTTGGGTTTTGACAAAGAAAAGAAGCCAGAATATTCTTCCTTCACAAACCATGGTGGGAATAAAAGAATCTAGTGTTGTATAGGGGGCAGCAAAAATCTTGTGTAGCAAGGTATTACACAAGATGAGACCTACTAAATGCACAACTGCAACAATAGAACTTGTAGAAAAGTGTGCACGGGGTGTGCACATTAACTGTTCCCAGTTCCTCTTGAACGAACTAATGGACGATGCACGAGAAGCATAGGAACAACCCACAACTAAGTTTCACTTCTCCTGGCTTTTAATTTTAATCTCATTTGCGGTATGGGCTCCGAAAATAGATTATAAACCTATGTATATCCTCATAGAGCTCCTCGGTATACCTTACCAAAACCTCTGGGACCATAAGGACAACAAGCACATGACCGATGCTAGAATTACATTCTTCCTACAGGGAGAAAGGCTCCGTCAAATTGTGCGCACGTAGTACCGGCTGAATCTTGTAACGGTTACAAAGTATCCATTCATTCAATTCCATGAAACTCTGCACAACATCATCCTACACCCATGTGGGGACCCCAAGAAGCAAGCGCTTCTGACAATCTTCATCCTCAGGGATGCGAATATCGAGCGAGAAATCAAAGATTGGCCTAAGGAATGGCTTAGCCATCATAAGGAAGTGTCTGTAGGATAGAAAGTGTTGTAGGGGGATCCAAAATGGAATCCAAACCAGTACCATGCCAATACCAGTACACAGGAGCATCAGGATGGCTCCCAAGAAGACAAAGCAAAAGACGAGCGAGACCCACCCAATGTTAACCTCGATGACCCCACTGCAAATGAGGAGTTGAGCGTCGAGCGAGCCACAAAAAAGGAGAGGAAAACAACCCATGTAGGAGGAGGAAGATGAAGACACATTAAGCTTCCCACATAGCAAGTAGTAGAAGGTTAATCAGCCCCATGTTAGGAACATAGAAGACGAGGACCTGACCCTTCTTCGCGATGTAGTTGCTGAAGTAACTGAGAAAATTTTGGGAAAGCTAGTGACCTGGAAAACCAATTGGACGGAAGCCATCACTACAAAGGTTAACCAACATCCACAGGCTATCACAGAATTGTGAGACACCATGCAGGATGAAACCTATGGTGCAAGCTAGGAAGACTCCTTAGTGTTACGGAGAAAAATTCCTATGGCTTGGGGTACCACAACAGACAGGGTAATCACAGAAATCAATCCTTTCCCATATGCAAGAGAAACCAAATATATAACACTAAAGGATCTCGAAACATACCTTATTCCAAACTGTTGATGTAGATCCCCATTGAGCTTTTCCACTCTCGCTTGTATTATTAATTTTCTCTCTCAACTTTCAGCAAACAAGACAAACATTCTATAGGATGGTGTTAGACCTACTCTATCATATATAATCAATAACATATAAGCATTTAAAAGCATCCATGGATTCAATACTCATTTAAATACACATTATTGGATGGGAAAAGATATTTCTATTAATATAAAACAGAGATTACAAAAGTGACAACCTCTATCGGCACGTCTGCGAATTCGAGAAACTGAGTCCTCCACCTGGGCCTCCACCACTTCAATCCTCCATCTCTCAAAAAGCAAGCTCACAAGAAAAGGTAAGCTTGGGAAGAACACAAAGTTCTCTAAGGGAAAAAGGGATGCAGACTCGAGTATAAGCTCCGGCATCAATGGACTATAGTTTTCTTGCTCTTCAATTCCTCTCCTTTCAATGTATCCAAAGGGTTCCTTATATAGTGCTTCAATGGGGTAATGGAAGGTCAAATCCGAGAAATCTCAAGACATATGGAAGGAAAAGATACAAGTGACTTAGATACACATCAAGAAAAACTCCAAAACTATTTGGCCTTTTTCACACATCCCGATGTACGCGGGTTTGAGTGTTATATCCGCGTATATACGCCAGAATAGGTTTAAAAGTCGAGTATAGAAAATAATGCATGTTTTTAGGGATGATATTGGAAACATAAAAGGTACAAAAATGGTCCATGGTGTCTAAAGAGTCTGCAGAGGGATAGGGAAGGCCATAAAGGTGAGATCCACCATGTGTGGTAAAATCAGCTATAACAGATGCCCCCTAATGTGTGAGGTCAGAGGGGTGATACAATGGCTGAAATACATTATAAGTCCATCCCAGAAGTGGAGTGATGAATAACCAGGTGGAAGAACTAGCCATCCAATAGTATAATACAATAATCAAACTCTGCACATAACTACAAGTACATATAGCAGTCCTGGATACATAAGAGTACAACGGCCATGAATAGGCATGATACAAAATATGAGATGTGTGGTCATCGCCACGTGCAATATAGATAGATCAGAATATCCATCATGAAGATATACAAAGGATCATGATCTCCATGAAATTTGAAGATATACAATGGATCAAGATCTCCATAATGGCTGAAGACATCTGACATACACTGGAATCAAGTCACAATAGCTGAAATCTCATGAACATTGTCACGATCAAGGAGGTAGCATATATGAAATGCCATTAATATGGAAGATCTTCTACCAAATCCGCTATGAGTACATGTCCTACTATGTGAATAGAGGTGTCGAGGTCAAACATAGTAGTCCATCATCTGATTACCAGTCATTGATGTATACCCTTAATAGATGCGAGATCACCCACCAATAATGAAAATGGGAATCAAGGTACTAGAGTGAAAACTAACAAGTGTGAATAAATGTGTTAATTTTAAACACTTGAAAGGATCCATCGATCAGGGGAAATTGATGTATTACCAAAACTATCGATGGCGAGAGAACCTACCACTGATGATTGCAAGTATCAAGGCACTCAAAATGACTCTATATTCCTATCCCATAATAAATTATCTGAATTCGATGGGATGAAATCCACTGGAAGGAGGGAATTAAGGCATCCCCCATCATCCAACACGAGGTACTCGGCAAGGTTTTATAATGTGGAAGGACTTTATCATAATGTGCATGAACCAGTATCAGTACCAGGAATGGCTGACATGCAAAATTAAGAGAACTGAGGAATGACCGACTCAGGTTTCAACTTCCTTCGAACAAGAGCATAAAGGCGAATGGTGACTGAATGTAGGCAACATATACTCGATATACAAAACTGGGACATCTCTACGACACAGGAGGCATCAACAGAGGCTCCATAGGGACTGGAAGCTTAACCAGTCGTTGGAGATAAAGTTAGAGAAATGAGTACAGCTCCTAAAGTCAAACTATTAACCCAACCAATGGATGTGATATATTGTGCTCTGTTCGAAGGAGACATGACTCGACTTCTGCCAAAGATAACAGCTTTTCCTATCCGGCTTTTTGGTTTTTTTTTTTGGAATTTTTCAAATATTTTTAAAAGCTTGAAAAAGAATAAAAGTTCTTATAGTTACAAAATAGGAGGAGACGAGTGTCAACGGGAAAACAAACTAGTTCCAAGCAGTGGAACATACCTATGCTCAATGCAAGGACACGTGTGTAGGATAGCGACACTCAAGGGAAAGTCCCCTCCCGGTAAAAAACAGGAATCAAGCTGCAAAGGATATATAAAATGGTTATGCGTGGCTAGACATGAGATAAGCTCAGGCTATATAGCTGATAATCAAAGTTAGGGAAGTCAGGATAAGGTTCAATGAGGCAGGAAAAACTCATGATAATGCAATTACAACTTGACATAAGGGAGTCCCGGGGGAAAAAGGCCAACAAAAAGATCAACAGGAGTATGAGGCTCTTGCTCAAAGTCATGGTGACACTATACAAAGGACTCCCACACCCTAAAGGAAAAATGTCGTCATGGGTACCAAATGCAAAAAAGGGACTAACTAGGGCACCCATGTATGGTCAAGCTCTACCATTCACATCATGTCACTTCTAAAACAACAAGAAGGTTCCATGACAAGATAGAATGGGTTCGTACCAAAGGTTATAATGAACGGTCATAAGGTGATGCAAAGTGCAAATGGATGTGAAATCTAACCTATATGCTAGTTTAGACATAATACCTGAAATTGACACGAATGGGTCAAAACCACGGTCAAAATGGCGCTCAAAATGGACTCCTACATCATCAAATTAGTCCAAAACGGTCCAAAATGGTCAGAAATAGTTCAAAACTATAGAAAGGGTGTAAAAATTTTATAAATAGTAAAAAATTCAAAAATTCCATATCATTTGAAATTTTTACCCATTTGAGCTCAAAACTTCCAACGTGAATTCTGCGAGCTTCGTCCGGCGAAATTCGACACCGTTTGTTCCAGGTAACTTCTCATGTTGTCATCTTCCATTTTCATACAAATTTTTTCAATTTCCATGGTCAATTTTTATTTTTAAGCCAGTATAAAATAGTCGTTTCGGACCACGTAGATATCGGGCTTTCGCGTATAGGGCTGGCTATACGTAGAAAAAACTCCCAAAACCGCGTACATATGCGGCTGTTTTGCAAATACTCGCGTATACGGCCATGCACAAGGTTTTTTAAGGTAAAAAATGACCAAAAACTACTTTTAATGTGCAGGATGGTTCTAGAATGGAGGGAGAGGGAACATGGAGATGTATAAGAGGTTGTTCAAGGTCACTTAGTGGCTCAACAAGATCTTCATGCATGCGGTCTATATAAGTTTTGGTGTATTGGCAGCCTGAGGGCCAAACCAGGACTCCAGTAGATGCTAGTAGACTACTGGGATCCAGACTTAGAGTCTTTTCATATCGACGGGATGTCCCTCACTATAGAGGTGGAGGACATATATTTCGTTATTAGATTTTCCCGACGGGGAGAGGTGGTGAACCTATGCTCTCACAGGGCCAGAGGTGGCCTCACCATTGATGAGTACATTGCAGTATACTTTTTTTCAGACATGGAAAAGGTTGGGAGTCAAATCCCAAAAAACTCCATCCAGGTACTTGGATTAAAGGCCATACTATTGGCACTCGGCAGAATAGCTGGTCTAACATCACTCCACCAAGCCTCAAGGCCATTGATGTTCTATGTAGTGGAGTGTAGCTAGGGTTTTCACCCTAACTTGTACGAATGAGTACCTACTAAGGACAATGGATTCCTTAGTAGCAGTTCAATGATTTATGAATTGAAAGCTATAACTTGAAATAAAAAGATGCTAAACAATAATGAGAATTAAATCTAAACAAGTGCATTAAACAAAACAGTAAAAAGTAAATAACATAAAACGAAAGCAGTAAATAATGAATAATGATCTTTATTGATGTTACCTCCAATGTGGACGTTGGTGAAGACCATTGCATTGGTCCGATGTCGGTGGCTCCGAGCTTCTAGCTGCTTCTTCTCTTTCTCCAATGGTGGAAATGGGCCAAAAAAGGCTCTTACGGTGAAAGTAGCTTCAATGGTGAGCTATGGTTTCACGAGCAATTTTGGCAGAGGCAGGATGCTTATGATTGTGGATGTGGAATAAGGGGTTTCCACCCCTTATTTATAATTGAAAACCATGCGGTTTTAGGGTTAGGGTTTCAGCTATTTAGGGTTTTTTCCTCATTTCCTCATTATTTTATATTTTTTATTCCTTTTTTGGATATTTTTGCTTTTTTGGAGGAATTTTGGATATTTTTAGCTGAAAAGAAGGTTTTATGGCCTTTTGGAGGCATTTTAAGCCTTTTGGAGGCTTTTTGCATGGTTTTATGGGTTTTTTATGGAAATACGGTAGGAAAATGGACAAATGAGCCATTTAATGGGGCAGATGAGGCAGTGAACCATTTTTAGGTGATAACATGGAGTGTATGAGACCCACAGTGTATGACTGGAGCACTGAGCTATTGAGTAACATGAAGAAGCAGCTTAGTGACTGCAAGATGGGCAGGGTGAGAAACTTCGGTTTCGACAGCATACTGAGCATGTTCTTCTTTGAGCATGTACCCGGGATAAGCCATAGAGTGGAAATTCCTCCACATGGAGTTCAATATCCAGCCCAATGACATTGGGAAAATGTTATGAAAATGTTATGCACAGGCTAGGCAGAAGTAGGGTGGCTAACCCCTACCTAGCGGACTTCTTTCCATGGTGGTTGTAGCATATTATTGCCATCAATGATTATCCCTATGCGGGAATATATTTCTGGGGAGATATAGACATGCCCCTACCACCAAGAGCAGCATACGGTGATATACGTAATGAATCCCAAACCCTCTTTTTAATTTTTTTTTAAATATTAATTTATTTTTTTAAGATATTGACTCAAAAGACACGTTTTGGTGTGACGACACATAGTGACAATCTGTCATGTGTATGCAGATGTTGTACCACAACGACCTGATAGTTTCCCTCATCATAGATGGAGGGGAAGAGGAGATGATATCATGGGTGTGGATGCAGAGTGGACACTCCAAAGCATCCACACACACTTTGTATGCTTGACACACATGGTACCCATGGCACAAGTCGAGGACTTGCTTGAGGCCATGCAGCGCCAGGTGGTTGGTGTACCACGGGCATGGGTTTGGTTATTCTGACGAATAGCTAGAGCAGTGTTGTGCTACCACAATCAGAACCCCCCTCCTCCTCCACGGGCTTAGAGACCTGAGAGTGATTCATTTTTGTACTACCATGTATTATATTTTGGTGGCTTGAAAGCCCCATTTTTGTATTATGACACTTATGTATTATGACGTCACATTTTGGATGTTTAATGAAAAAATTATGATGATTGATTTTATTTATTTACATGTGTGTAAAAATGTATGTTTGTGATATGCTTATGGTCTATGAAACAAATGCCAATCTAACACATAGTTAGCATATGAGTTAGCAACTTGATTAAAATTCTTGAAACATTTATGTATGTTATGTTCTCAAATTGTTGTTCTAGCAATCTCACATGTAAGAATCTTCGTAATAATGTCGGATCCCTAATATGATAAAAGCCATTAAGTTGTGAAACCACTAACTGCGAATCAAGAAGTACCTCAAGAGAGAGAACACCATGTGAAATGGCATCCTACAATAACTTGATAACTGCACTATATTTAGCAACATTGTTCAAAGAAGGCCATAAACACATGCCTCCTGAGGACAATACCTGACCCGTAGGAGTATAGATCACCCAAGCAGCAGAAGCTGAGTTTTTAGTGTGGCTGCTAGCACCATCAGTGAATCATGTGTAAGCGGAAGACTCCATCGACATCTGCCATAAGAAACAAAAGCTAATCAACAAACCCAATCACCATAAGAAAACCTAACTATGCAAAAAATTGTACAATAATATACAATAATCAGCCCTGGCTGAAGATCATGCATAGTATTTCTTAATATAGAGCCCATTTCTAGGCTCCGCCAAGGATGTCCCTTCATAATCTACCAGCTCATAGGTGCCCTTCTCTATCACATGTTTAACTACATAAGGACCATGCCACATGGGATTAAACTTCCTTGCCCCCAAGGTTTGTTTATCTTGATCCCATAAAAGGACCAAATCACCTTCACTAAACCTCCTCGGATAGACAAACTTATCATATTGGAGCTTAATGTGACGCGTATTTACCTCTAGAGCCACTAAGGCATCCTGGCGCTGCTCATTAAGCTGCTCTAAGTGGACCAAACGTCTCCAATGCGGAAGTGTCTAGTAAAAGCTCTATCGCTAGTTTTAACAAAGGGATCTCGCATTCAATGGGCAAGATAGACTCCACCCCATGTACGAGCTGATATGGACAGAAACCGGTGGTATTCTTAACCGAGGTCCTATAGGCCCACAAAGCAGGATATAACATGATATGCCAATTTGTCTTTCTTTGTGCGATGGTTCGTTGGAGAATGGACTTAAGTGATTTATTCACTACTTCAACCTGTCCATTCGCCTGAGGGTAATAAGAAGAGGAGTGCTCCTGCTTACACTCTAACTTCGAAGCAAACTCTTCCATCATTCTATTCTAAAATTTCCTACCATGGTCAGTGAAAATCTCTTTCGGAATGCCGAACCGAGAAATAATTTGGTTGAACATGAAATTTGTGGCTGTCTCACCATCAGATTTAACTGTGGGCATAGCCTCAGCCCATTTCGTGAAATAATCAATAGCCACTATAATGTGATGATGCCCCCCAGCCGAAGCTGGGCTGCAATCCATGAAGTCAAGCCCCCACTTGGTGAAGGGACCGGCGGTGATAATCCAATGTAACGGGGCAGGATGTGAGCGCATATTGCATGTAAACATCTGGCAAGGGTGACACTTCTTGACCACATTGACACAATCTTTGAATATTGACGGCCAAAAATATCCCGCTCTCAAGATTTTTTGGGCTGTAGAAAGCCCAAATAAATGACCACCACATGCCCCTCTATGGCAATCATTCAGCACAAAATCATCCTCATCATGGGTTAAACAATGATGTAAAATGGAATTTACCCCATGGCGATACAAACTGTTATCTACTATAAGGTAGTTATTAGATACGTGACGTAATCGTCATCGCTCATCCCATGAAAGGTGAGTAGGGACCTTCAACGTTTGCAAATATATAATGATATCCCCATACCATGTATCCAAAGTTGAGATAAGGAAAATATGCTCATCGACAAACGTATCCTCATAAACCTCTTCCTCCTCCACACTTGGAAAATTAGAAATGAGCTCTGCAAAAATTAACGATTTCTTCGATTTCACCGAAACAAATTCGAGATCGAATTCTTGCAAATTAACAATCCACTTATTATACTTTCCCCCAATCATCCTTCTAGTGAGGATGAACTAAAATGGATTGACATGAGATACCACCAAGGTCTGGCAAAGGAGAATGTAATGTCTCAATCTCTGAACCGCATGAACAGTGGCTGAGGCAAGTTTCTCCACATGGGAATAACGAATTTCTGCATCTATAAGGTTTCAGCTTAGATAATATATGACATGCTCATGGAGCTCCTCATCCTCCTAAACCAAAACCATACCAATCGTCTCCCTGGACGTGGCCACATAAATCAAAAAATTATGGCTATAGTCAGGTGGACTAAGCACGGGGGCCGATGCTAAGGCTTGCTTAATAGCATCAAAGGACTCTTGGGCTCGCTCATCCTAGCAAAAGGTAGTGTCCTTCTTTAAAAGACGCATAAATCCTTTAGTCAAATTGGAAAAGTTAACCACGAATCTCCGTAAGAAATTTTCCATGTCTTGCAAACATTGAAGATGTCTAATATTGCACATGGAAGACAATTGAAGTATTGCCTCAACCTTTAAGGGATCGACTCTTATACCCTCCTTAGAAACAATGAACCCTAGCAAGCGACCAGACTTCAGGAAAAAGATGCACTTATGAGGATTTAACCTAACCTGGTAATGGCGGCATCTCTCAAATACTAATCTCAAATGGTATGGATGATGCACTCTCAACCGAGAATGAGCAGCAAGGTCATCCAAAAAGACTTCAATAATTGTTTTGAGATCATGAAAAATCAAGGTCATAGCCCACTGAAATGTGGCTCTGACGTTTTTAAGACTGAAAGGCATCTTCCAATATGCAAACGTACCCCAAGGACAAATAAATGTAGTTTTGTGTTGATCTCCAGGTTTGATTTGGATCTGATTATATCCAGAAAATTCATCCATGAAGGAAAATACCTCGCTTCCTGCACACTCATCCAAAATTTGATCAATAAATGGTGTGGGAAAATTATCCTTAGGACAAGCATGATTTAAATCACGAAAATCAATGCATATACGTATCGCTCCCTGCTTCTTATCAACCAGAATGGGGTTTGAAACCCACTCCGTCAAGGGAACATGATAGATAAAATCGACTTTTAATAGCTTCTCTATCTCAACCTTAATAGTGGGTGCTTTTCTAGGATTCACCACATGCAAACGTTGTCGAATAAGCTTCACATTCGGATAGGTCTTAATTTCATGTTCGATAATACAAGGTTCGATACCTGGAATTTCTTCATATAACCAAGAAAATATGTCATGAAACTCTTTGAATAGCTCGGTATACTCCTTAATCTCATTAGGGGAACAGTCCGCCCCAACGTAGACATTCTCAATTTTTCCAGGATCGCGAGAGATATTGATAGGAATAGTAGGTGATATATTCGCCATTTTTCCATTATCCATCTAACCAGGAGATCTCAATGGAACCACGAGACTACCAATATTCTCTCTAAGAAGCTACCTAAATTCCTCACACTCCAAATGGTCAAGCTTGAGAAGAAAATAGGATCTATGATGTAACTCTTCCCAAGGTAGCTGAACCTCGGACATGGCCTCAATAATGGCTTCATCTAATGGAAAAACATCATCAAGGAAATCATGTGCATGAGAGGATGTTGTTTTACTTATGGGCAGACCTGGGTTTACTGTAATGTACCAACAAAACCCCTAGCTCACTGGCCCTTTTGGCGACAGACCGCAAAACGGCCTGAAGTCTCACCCGAAGTGATCTTATATGGGTTGGCTGAAGACTCAGGTGTCCTCAACCAGTTTCTGTGGAATCCTAGGTTTCTCTTGATTCTGGTTAACCAGTGGGATCTCTCTGTGAGATGTTGTTTCTCTCTTCCCAGCTGACTCTGCTATGGAACTCATTCTTATCGCATCGCGGATTCTAGGATGATGCACAAACTTTCACTTCTACTTGACTCTTTACCTACGATATCCCACACCACGGCTCCTCCGACAGTGCGATATCGCCTTTCTGTGCTGCAATAGCTTCTACGGTAACACTCAATAGGACTCTCCAACTCTCAAGGTCCAACGGCTTTCTTTCTGCATCTAATAGCTTAGTTAACATTCACAAGGGTGTTAAACAACTTCACTTGAGCTTCTTCAGTCTATTATGCTTAACATATATTGTGCTCTACTTGCTGAACAAAATATAACGAAGTCACTTAACACTGTAACTGTTACTGTCTTAATCAAGTACTCATAAACTCACATACAGAATACTTAACGCATTCAACTCACATTGAACCTTCTATGTTACTGCAAATGAAGGATAGCATACATACATTCATTAATTGTTAACCAAAGCTCATGTAACAGGTAACAGATAGCAAATAAGTAAACACAATCAAATGAAACAGTCACACAACACACGGATTTTACGTGGTTCACTTCCAGGGGGGGAATCTATCTCCATGGGAACTGGTTTTTATATTATATCTTGAGAGAGCAAACACAGTTCCACTGCAACCTATTATGCAGCTTGAGATCTTTTGGGAAACTCCATGTACACAGTCGGGAGCCCTTCTCTTAGATTTCTTCTCTTTCTATATTGCTTTCTTCTTACAATATTTCCTCTCTCTCTCTCTCAATCCATGTGGATTTTTACATTCATGCTCAAGGAGCCAGCTACTGGTTGCAGTAAGATAATACAAACTTAATAACAGAACCAGAGCTCGACTCAAAGAACAGCTAATTGTCTATCTGAATGTCTGGCTAGCTAACTATCTAACTGGCTAACCTTTTACAATACAAAATACATGCTTAAATAGGTGGCCCGAAGGTCTCACCGTGATACAACACTGTGGGACTTTCCCAACAGTAACCCAAAAACCTAACTATGACAGTTGGCCTATCTGTACTTTGTACTGCCGCTTACTGGTCACACTGCAGCTCTCTGCAGTCTTCCACGCTTCCCGGCGCTGATCGTGGGTATGGGCGCCGCTTCCTCGGTCGCTCCCCTTCTGTACTTTGTCTTCAATACCTCGTCCCATTGCTCCTTTTCCTTTATGAGGGTAGTTGATCCCTCCTATCTTTACCGCTGCCTTAAGTGCAGTGGTTGAGCTCTCTCTTCTCGGCCGCTTCAGGTACTGTTTCCTTTGACTTTCTTGTCCCGATATAGCGACTTTTCTTGTAGCTGCGGGGCCCTGCTCCAACAGTCCCCTAACACTTACTTTTGGCTCGTCCCTGAGCCACTAACGGCTGGCTTCTCTTGCTGTAGCTTCTCCTTGGCTTCCTGCAAAGTCCTTGCAAATCTTTCTCTGAGTCTTGCGACTTCTTTGTCCATATCTTCGACACAGTCTTGTGCTGCTTCCTCTAAAATAGTATCAATGCTTTCTTTAAGTGAGCTCCAGAATAAATGGTGGACCATTTATAGGCTGCAAAATTTGTTGCAACGATCTCACCTTCTACTACCTCGGTCAAGTTTGTACCATTCACCTCAAATTCTATGGAGCACTTGTCCGAACAGATTCATCAAAGCCATCATCATTCTGAATATATGGATAGTAGATGTCTTTCAGCATACATCTAAGTTGATCTTCATTCTGATAATTTGACTTTACTTGGATATATGCACATTGGTAAAACTTCCATGACTATACATGTCCTTTTCCAGCTTTAATGTAACTACCTTCTTTGACATTTTCTGTATCTCTCTCATTTTCAACATCTATGCTTCGTTCTTTTCCCATTTCCTTTTGTTTTTCTAAGTCTCGGATTCCTGTTTCTTGGTCCCTTTTTCTTTCCATGAGATCTTCTAGGAAACTCCATGCACATAGCCAGGAGCCCTTCTCTTTCTTATTCTCACTTTTCTTCTTCTTTGTTTTCTTATCTTCAGTGATCTTCTCGTCTTTCTTCTTCTCTGCTCTAGGCTGGACTCTTCTACTATCTGAGCTTGACTCCTCATCCTTGGCATCTGTCTAACTTGTGGTGCACCTAATTTCATAACCCTGGGCGGTGTCGTCATAGAAAACTCGAGGCCACCATGCTGGAATTGTCGCACAACGTATTCTAAAGGTTCCTTCTCAAACATACACCACCTGGTGCAATACTCTATACTGGCAATGGCTGCGAAATTGGGGAAACTAGCACTCTGTAACTCAACTATCTCTGCTCAGGAAAAACTCTTACAAATTGCTTTATAACTCTCAAAAATTGCAAAAGTAACCCTTCTATGTGAATGATCTATGTACTTATAACGTAGTTGATAATATCTGAAGCAACGGTCACTTAGGCTAGACCCGTTGGCGACATTTATTGCATGGACAAGACAACACCCGTCGTTTCGATCCTCATTAATTGCTGAAAATCCGATCAAATTTCCTTCGAAAATTGTGCACAAGCACCGGTCTCAACCAAGATTTACCAAATCTGGGAAAATCACTGTACTGTTTCCAAATCTAGGGCAACGGATAGCTTTCGTGTATGGATTAACTGCTTGGCAGAAGGCGACGTGACTGGCCCTCTGTCCCTTTCCAAAATCATCTACATGGCACGGGGAACATCGCATCGCTGTGATGTCACACCGCATCGTCCTGAACCAAAAGGTTTCACGCCAAGTTGTTGAAACTCTGCAACGTTCAAAACTTGCGCAAAATAAACTTTCCTGCTGCGATTCCTCATACTTGAATTTTTTTTTGGGGGGGGGGGTTGTAGACTAGTTATAGGTGCAATGTCTCCTTTCAACTACACTGGACATCTTCACAGGTAGTTCCCTGCGTTAGTATTGGGAGGTGGAGTGGCTATCACTATAAATCTTAAGCCTACTACCATTAATCAAAGTAGGAACAAGCTCCCCATTCAGTTTACTGAGCTGAACGACACCTCCTTTTGTAAATTGCTGAATCTAATATGGCCCCAACCAATGCGTCTTGAACTTCCCTGGAAACTTAACAAACTTGCTGTCATAAAGGAGCACTAGGTCTCCTGTATGAAAAATCTTTCTCTTGATGTGCCTGTCATGCCAATCTTTTTCTCGTGCCTTCTGCACTTTTTGATGAAATCCTGCGATGAATCTGTCTTCTTCTAAGGCAAGCAGCTGCGCTAATATGTCATTCATCGTATCTGCATCAGCCATCTCGGTAATTTGAGCAATTCTTAAACTGGGAATAATATATTCCATAGGAATAACAGCCTCTTGTCCATACATCAAGTTGAAAGGTGTGTGTCCTGTAAGTTTCTTGCATGTAGTTCTATAAGCCCATAATACAGCATTAACCCTGAGGTCCCAATCATTTCTTTGGCTGTTACAAATCTTAGTAAGAGCATTTTCTAGAATCTTGTTAAAATCCTCCAACGTACCATTAGCTTGTGGGTGGTAGGGAGTACTCTTATGGTGTTGTATCTGAAATTCCTCCGTCAAGGCCTCAATAGTGCGATTCATAAAATGTGTGCCTTGATCACTCATCAAAATTGCTGGACATCCAAATCTACTAATGATGTTTTCAAAAATGAACTGTGCAGCTGTAGCAGCATCACAATTCCTTACTGCTTTGGCCTCTGCCCATCTGGTGAGGTATTATGTTCCTATGATGATGTATCTCGCACCAGATCATTTTCTTGGTGGGTTGATAAGGCCCACAAAATCTATAGCCCACTTGTCAAATGCCCGCAGTGTAATCTATGGTCGCAGCGGCATTTCATCTCTCTGCGAAGGTTTTCCTACCCTCTGGCAGATATCGCAGCATCTGCAAAACTCCTTAGTGTCTTTGTGCAAGGTAGGCCACCATAATCATGCAGCTAGAATTTTCTGCGCAGTCGGATTTCCTACAAAATGACCTCCTGCGGTACCTGAATGTTCTTCTGTCATAATGGCCTCTTTCTCGTGCGGCATCACGTATCTGCGCAGGACTTCATCTGGACCTAACTTGTATAAATGTCCTGCGATCAAAGTGAAGTCTGCTGCTTTAACAACTAATTGTTTCTTATGCTGCTTAGTAAACTCAACTGGTGCCCACCCTATGGTGAGAAAGTGCATAATATCTTCGTAATACTCATCTGCGATCTGGATAGAAAATAATTACGCATATGGAAAATTATCCTCTAAATTACTTGGTTCTTCTCCTGAGTCTATTTGCGATAGATGATCAGGTCCGGCATTTAATTTTCCTGGTTTTACAGTAATTTCAAAATCATACTCTTGAAATAAGAGTAACCATATGCACATCCTTCCCCCTAACACTGGTTTATTGACCAAATACTATTAAGTGGAATGGTCAGTGAACATATTGAATGGGGCACCCAGTAGGTAGTTCCTGAACTTCTGTAGAGCATACACCATAGCTAATCCTTCTCTTTTTGTAGTGGTGTAGTTCTTTTCTATGGTAGATAACTTTCTATTGGATTACAGGATAGGGTGATCGATACCCCCTTCTCCTGGCTGTGTTAATACAATCCCCAGTGCGATGCCAGATGCATCCACATGTACATGAAATGGCTTGTTACAATCTGGGAATACTAAGATAGGTGCTATAACTATCTTCTCTTTAAGAGTGTCTAAACTTTGTTGGCATTCCTCATTCCATAGGAATTTCACGTCTTTCTTTAACAGCTTTTCCATAGCTGCTGTGATCTTTGCATAGCCTTTTATGAATTTTATATAGTAGCTGGTATGACCAAGCACTGTCCTCAATTGCTTGATTGAGTTGGGTGCTGGAATATTTACAATGATGGAAATATTTGCAGGATCTACCATCAAGCCTTGTCTGCAAACAATATGACCCAACAAAATACCAAATGGTGCACATAATATACATTTCTTCAAGCTAAGAGAAATCTGATATTGCCTACATTTCTCTAACATGAGCCTTAAATCTCCTATATGCTTTTCGATTAATCCAAATACAGTCCAATCATCAAAATAGACTTCTAATAATTTATGGATGTATTCCTTAAATACAACAACTACTACTCTAGAAAATATAGCTGGTGCATTTTTAAGACCAAAGGGCATTATTATATACTGGAATGAGCCCCATTCTGTCGCAAAGGTGGTCTTATGTCGATCCTATGGATGGATTCTTATCTCGTGATAGCCCGAAAAGCCATCCGTGAAGGAGTAGATCTCCTGTCCTCCCACATTGTCTAAAACTTCATCAGTGAAAGGTGTCAGAAATGGGTCATGAAGTGATGCGTCATTGAGTTTGCGCAAATCGACACAAATCCTGATTTCTCCTTTAGTTTTCTTTTCCTGCACAACCATGGGACTAACCCATTTGCTCTCTTCTACTGGCTCGATGATGCCTGCTGCTAGCATCTTATCAATATCATCCTTAACTTTTTGTTTATAGCGAGGATTCAATCTGTATGGACGCTGCTTAACTGGCCTAGCATCCTCTTTCAAAGGTATCCGCATGACTCCCAAATCTCCTACTATTCCCTTCATCTCTGTGAACTTAGCGGGAAATAAGTCTTGATAGTCGTGTAACAGATCTGCGATGTGTCCTACTATTTCATCATCCCAATAGTCTCCAATAGAGGCAAACTTTGGTTCTGGATCTGTGCCAATATTGATCTTTTTAATCGTGATAGGTTCTGTGACGGCTAGAAAATCGAGCTTTGGTCCATCAACTTCACGAGTCCCTTCAGACTCTGGAACGGATACTGTGAGGGTTCTCATCCTCATCACCTAGCTCTTCTGCGAAGTTGTAACACTCTAGCGCATGTTCTAACTGAACGGTCAAATCAGGTTGAGCATACACTGGTAGGGTACAGTCATCAAATATCTTAGTCTTTATAATATCTAGAGCCTGATCAATGCTTGGATCAAATTCAAAAGTGAAAGTTAGTAGAAAGTTGTCTATCATAACTGGCCATGTAATCGTTCCTCTGCACAACTCTGTCTCAGTGTACCAATTCCTTGGGACTGTGTCTAAAGTGTGAATGAATAGGTGAACCCATTCATCCTCTGGAATGTCCGACCAAATTTTTTCACAAATCTTAATATGTGACCAGGGGTCACTTTCTCCTGTATATTTCTGTTGTAAAGGCTCCTTGTTATTAGAGAATTTGATCACCATCAGTCTCTTAAAATCATCCCATGATGTGATATGTTCTTTATGTGCATGCCACCATCTTGCAGGTGTGGCTTTGACTGCAAAGTCAATAGTTGCCATCCTCTGCTCATGAGGAATTTCCTACTTAAACTATTGTAAAAAGTCATTGACATCTGCTAAGCCATGAAACGATGGAATATCCTTAACCTCTGCGCCAATCCATCGCAATGACTTAGTCATAAACGCACATCTGTGAGCTGAGACTTCATAAATTATATTCTACCAATTTTCTAAGCCAACATCTGAATCTGATGCACATGAGTTGTCGCATCTCCAACCAATATTTCCTTCTACAGTGGGGTTGATATAATCACTCTTGTTAGCAGTCATCCGATAGAGGCTTTCCATATTACGCACCTCTTCCTCTGCTTTGATAGGTTAAATATAACGAGGACCTTTGAAAGGATCCAACGATGCGATGACTCGAATCTGATTATCCTCAAAGGTCATTTGTCTTTTCTTTAAATCGATAATAGCCATGTTATCAATTGCCCAATCAATACCTAGTAAAGCTGGATACGGTCTTCTATCACCAAAGATTTCTATGACTTCAAAGTCTATGTTATCTCTGAGAATGTCAAAATGGGTTTGGATTACAATGTATATAGTTCTCTGCATTCCGAAGCACGCAGTTACAGATATTGGAGCTACTGGAACATAAAGCAATATTTACTACTGGTTACAGAGCTGTACTGCATATTCATTCTGTTGTTGAAGAATGTGAAATCCTTTCTTGGAAATTCAGGTTACAGGGCTTCATGGATTGTGTAAAGTATGTCTTCTTATTTTTATGAAACAAATAGGCATAACACCACTCTGAACAATGCAACATGTGTATGCCTTACTAAATTGGTGTTGTTGAAGACATAGCTATTGGCTATGAAGGGAGAATGGAGGATCGGCAAGACATCTCCAGTCACATATCAAGTTCTAGGACAATTCAGATTATGGTTCCAAGTTCAGTGTTGGTGATACCATTGTGTGCACTGTAAACCTTGAAAGCAAGCCTCTAGCTGAACTTTTCTTTCAAAAGAATGGGACACAGCTAGGAATAGCTAAATGATTTGACTCAGGTCCTAAGGGTCTGGAATTCACAGACAGCCCCCTTAAGAAATTGTCTTGGGAGTCGGAAATATTTCCACATGCGCTTTTGAATTGGAGTGATGCACTTCAGGATGGGAATGGGATAATTGACCCTCAATTTAGTAGTAAGAAATAATGTGAACTACCTGGGACGAGAACTGGACAAAGGATCATCCAGATAAGTGATATATGATTCTTGGGACAGATTTAGCACTTGAGCAAATGAAAGTTCCAGGGTTGCTGCGAAAACACAATTATGGGGAACGGTTTGATCGTTTGATGGATCGAGCTACTGGAATATTTAATACACTATTAGATAGAGCAAATAAAATAGCTCGCAATTACATCCTAGATCAAACCAATGTTTATAAAAGTGCCTGTAAACGCAAACTAAGAGCGTTTGTGGACTATCACAAGATTGCAGTTGTTATCTTCCCTCTTCCTCAAGAGATCAAAGTAAGATCAGCTAAGCGTTTTAAGGAAATGGAAAGGAAGTCTCGGCAGATGCAGTAAATGAAATGCTAGCAAATTTTGTTCTACCAACAAGCAAGGACAAGCTTGATAATACAGATGGGTGAGAATGATGAGGACGCCAGCGTAGAAGAAGGATCAGATTTCCAGATAGCAGTGTATAGGTAGCAGAGCATTTCGAATTTGAAGGCAGCACTTGCAATGATTCCAGATTTCAAGGAGTTGAGTTAGCAATTTGATCTCATCATCTCCAGATTATTAGGGATTTGGTCAATATCTTCCAGCAGCGTTTAAGCATTCAATGATACAGATGGAAGATAGCCTAAAAACAAAGAATTATTTTATATTTGATGGCTTTTAAAGTTCAACGGTTTCTAGATTGCCAGGCAATCGAATCATCATTTCAATAACTCACTTTACAGGTGGCAGACCTCATTGAAGAGGCAGAGGAGCAAATAATTTCAGATTCCTTGTAACTAGAGGGGAACTAAATTAGCAAGAGTTAGTTGATTTAATTAGATATAAATTCTAGAATTGTTCAATGTAAATGGGGGGAGAGCAGGGCTCTTGAGAAGGGGACTGTAGGTTGGCAGTTTTGGGAGTAATGCATGTCAATTGTAAACACATCTGTGTAGCATGAGCATTTTGTAGCTTCAGTAATAGGTTCTATTTCTGAATGAACATGATGATGATTTTCCCTTGTGTTATATAAATTGTCTTTCTGATAATTCTGTTATGTATATGGTCATGCATATTCCATTACACTAATTCTTATCTTGAAGAGACAGTTATCTCTTTATTTTATAAACATTGGAAATTTCACTTCTTGATTTATGATCATAGTAGCCTGGGTAGTCAACTTTGTGATTGTCCATGTTATACAGCATCTGTTGGATTCTCCTGCAACTCTGATTCATACCAGCCTATCACTTCAATGATTTGATATTCTTATAAATACCTGTATTTACCAATCTGTGACATATACCAGCTTTGCTTATTGTATATTGTGTGATGCATTTAAAGCTTTTGATTTCATACCAGAATTGTGTAATCTGTACAAACAGTTATACTAGCCTAGTTCCTTCTAGTGCTGTGAAGTTCCATTAGCCTTGTTTGATACCCGTTTGTGTTTTTAGTTTTATTTCATTTAATTTATACATTTTTTTGAACAAATATTTCCTTAAGATTGAATCCCGTAGTCTAGGTTCAACTTTAGGGATAACAGTCTACAAAGCTGCGAACTCCCTCAATATCAACTGGTACTTGCCGTAATCGACCCAGTGGTGATACCCTTTGCTGATTGGCTAGTCGTAGATGGATAGGTGATCTTGCTAGATTAGGGCTACCCATCTATTCCCATGTCTGCTTAGTTAGAACATTTACCTCTGATCCTGAAACTAGGATTACCTCATCCATTTCAAATTCTCCAATTTGTGCTGTAAGTCTCATTTCTCTTCCTATTCTTGTATGGCCCATAATATTATGAACAGCACACTACGTACTGCTCATGGAAGAAGGCTGTTGATACTGGTCTATGATGCATTGAATCTCTCTGATAGCTTTCTCATTTCTTACGAGTTTCAAGCAGCTCCACAGGAAGGATTGGACACTTCCTGTCAACTCATCTTCTTCGTTCCTTCCCGATGTGGTAGCCTGCAATGTCTGCATAGGATTAATGCCACAATGTTGCTGCTGCGGTATGCCCCTACAAGGAAATACCTATGATCCTAATGGTGTAGGTTCAATAAATAAATTTTTATCTTGCTGAAATGTTTCTTTGTTCTTCTGCATGTCAAGTGGTGTTGATTTATCAATGGCTTTACGCACCCACTCCGGACCTGTATTCTTTTCGGTATCCTGCGATGTCCTACTAGTAGAAGCACCTCTACGAGTCACAATATTGACTCTTGGTTCTGGTTCTTTCTACTCAGCAGGAATAAGCTGAATATTCTGGTTTACTACTGGCTTCGAGTCCCTAATCTTGACTATCAAGATAGGACATTCTTCTATAGTATGATCATAGGACTTGCAATATTTACATGTCGTACTAGGGTTCTGACAATCCCTAGCATAATGTCCTATGGAACCAAAATTGTAACAAATAATTAGTCCACGGCCACAGCCAAAGCCTCCAGCATGGCCTCATCCTCTGAATCCTCCACCACGGCCATCATGAGCCGGTTCGTGCTGTAGTCCTGCTGCTGTACCTGATGTCTCTGACTGGACTCTGTAGAAGTCGTGTTTTCTCTCTATCATGAGATCATAAGCTCTACAATTATTTTCATCATGTCCTACTAACTTACATAAGTTAGAGTATAAGTTCTTAGGAGTTTATACATACTTCTGAATTAAAATAGCATTCCTGTGGTCTATGTCTTCTTGTTCTACAAATTTCACACCATGGCCCTTGATTCTATACTAAGGGGTTAGGAGCCCCACTTGCTAGATACTCAACAAATACTGGACAGTTATCTTTAGTATGGCCATGTCTTTTACACTTTGTACACCATAATTCTTGTGCAACCTCTTTTCCTTTCTTAATCTCGTGTAGCTATAAAGTGAGATTGGCTAACTGATTCTGTAAGTTTGTCATACCTGTACTAATCTCAGCTAGAGGTGAAGCCTCTAGTTTCATTGCCATCTCCAATGCTTCATCCTGCATACAAAGTTTCAGTTGCATTAGTGGAAGTATGATGTGAGGGAGCAGTGCTGCTATGAACCATTCCTTATGCTGCTCTGGCGCAAACTCAAAGCTAACTTGGTCTATAAGAGCTTTAAATTTCTGATCAAGATCCCATACTAACTCTGTGGGTAACTGTTTGATGTCTTTAAGTTCTGTAATACATTGTGAATCAGACTTAGGTTTCTTAAATTCCTTAATCATGGCGGTCCTGACCTGTACAAGCATTCTGGGTTGTGTTGATGTATACTTCATATACCATGTTAAAGATCTTTCTCTAATTGTAGTGGCCAACTAGACAAGTTTAGTATTATCATCTTGGATCTGTTTAATGGTCCATACAGCTTCACATAGGAACCAATGCTATTCTGGGTCTTCTGCCCCTGTACCCTTAAAGGTAGGTAATTTCATAGCATCCCCCATTCTGTTTCTACGTAGTGGACTCTGATTTGCTCTGTTACTACCACTTGGCGATGTAAATCTAGGTGGTGTAGAGGTAGTATGCACTGTGTGTGAACTACTAGACGGAGTTCCTGCGGGATTATTCTGAGTCTCGGTTGCTTTATGTGGGGTATAAGAGTGGTAAGGGATACCCCCTACTGTTCTTTCTCTATTATTTTGACTCTGTTCTCTAGTACTGTCTAAACTGTCTTCAAAGAAGGAAGATCTGAAATCTACTTTATATCTCTTACCGCTACGTGTACATCCAATTTCTTCAAAATCACTCTCAAACTCTTGTGAAATTACACTTACTTAATTTATTCATCTAAGAATATATCCAATACTCCTTTTTCATGTAATAACATCTTAAGGGACAAATTTAAAGAGTTCAAGTACTTACCGTGATATCCTTTGAAGAAGTACCTCTCCACTTTGCTAAAACTCTTTCAGCGACAGACCGCAGAATGGCCTGAAGTCTCACCCGAAGTGATCTTAGATGGGTTGGCTGAAGACTTAGGTGTCCTCAACCCGGTTCTGTGGCATCCTAGGTTTCTCTTGATTTTGGTTAACCAGCAGGATCTCTCTGTGAGATGTTGTTTCTCTCTTCCCAGCTGACTCTGCTATGGAACTCACTCGTATCTCATCGCGGCTTCTAG
This sequence comes from Pseudotsuga menziesii, assembly GCA_001517045.1. Classification (NCBI taxonomy): domain Eukaryota; kingdom Viridiplantae; phylum Streptophyta; class Pinopsida; order Pinales; family Pinaceae; genus Pseudotsuga; species Pseudotsuga menziesii. The sequence continues at coordinate 1,205,090 of LPNX010998237.1, read as the reverse complement.
GACGATGCGCAAACTTTCTCTTCTACTTGACTCTTTACCTGCGATATCCCACACTGCGGCTCCTTCGACAGTGCGATATCGCCTTTCTGTGCTGCGATAGCTTCTATAGTAAGACTCAATAGGACTCTCCAACTCTCAAGGTCCAATGGCTTTCTTTCTGCATCTAATAGCTTAGTTAACCTTCACAAGGGTGTTAAAAAAATTCACTTAAGCTTCTTCAGTTTATTATGCTTAACATCTATTGTGCTCTACTTGCTGAACGAAATATACAGAAGTCACTTAACACTATAACTATTACTGTCTGAATCAAGTACTGATAAACTCACATACATAATACTTAACACATTCAACTCACATTGAACCTTCTATGTTACTGCAAACGAAGGATAGCATACATACATTCATTAACTATTAAGAAAAGCTCATGTAACAGGTAACAAGTAGCAAATAAGTAAACACAATCACATGAAACAGTCGTACAACACACAGATTTTACGTGGCTCACTTCAAGGGGGGGAAGCTACGTCCACGGGAACTGGTTTTTATATTATATCTTGAGAGAGTAAACACAGTTCCACTGCAACCTATTATGCAGCTTGAGATCTTCTGGGAAACTCCACGTACACATTCGGTAGCCCTTCTCTTAAATCTATTCTCTTCCTATATTTCTTTCTTCTTACAATATTTCCTATCTCTCTCTCTCTCTCTCTCTCTCAATCCCTGCGGATTGTTACATTCATGCTCAAGGAGCTAGCTACTGGTTGCAGTAAGATAATACAGACTTAATAATAGAACCAAAGCTTGACTCAAAGAACAACTAACTGACCAACTAGCTAATTGTCTATCTGAATGTCTAGCTAGCTAACTATCTAACTGGCTAACCTTTTACAATAAAAAATACATGCTTAAATAGGTGGCCCAAAGGTCTCACCATGATACAACACTGTGGGCCTTTCCCAACAGTAACCCAAAACTCTAACTATGACAGTCGGCCTATCTATAATTTGGACTATCGCTTACTGGTCACACTATAGCTCTCTGCAGTCTTCCACGTTTCTCGGCGTTGATCGTGGGTATGGGTGTCACTTCCTCGATCGCTCTCCTTCTGTCCTTTGTCTTCAATACCTCGGCTCGTTTCTCCTTTTCCTTTATGAGGGTAGTTGAGCCCTCCTGTCTTTGCCGCTGCCTTAAGTGCAGTGGTTGAGCTCTCTCTTCTCAACCGCTTCAGGTACTGTTTCCTTTGACTTTCTTGTCCCAATATAGCAGCTTTTCCTATAGCTACGGGGCCCTGCTCCAACAGTCCCCTAACACTTACTTGTGGCTCATCCTCGATCCACTAACAGCTAGATTCTCTTGCTGTAGCTTCTCCTTGGCTTCCTACGAAGTCCTTGCAAATATTTCTCTGAGTCCTGCGACTTCTTTTTCCATAGCTTTGACATAGTCTTGTGCCGCTTCCTCTAAAATAGTATCAATGCTTTCTTTAAGTGAGCTCCAGAATAAATGGCGGACCATTTATAGGCTGCAAAATTTGTTGCAACAATCTCACCTTCTGCTACCTCGATCAGGTTTGTACCATTCACCTCAAATTCTACTGGAGCGCTTGTCCGAACAGATTCATCAAAGCCATCATCATTCTGAATATATGGACAGTAGATGTCCTTCAGCATACATCTAAGTTGATCTTCATTCCGATAATTTGACTTTACTTGGATATATGCACATTGGTAAAACTTCCATGATGAGACATGTCCTTTTCAGCTTTAATGTAACTACCTTCTTTGACATTTTCTGTATCTCTCTCATTTTCAACATCTCTGCTTCGTTCCTTTTCCATTTCTTTTTGTTTTTCTGAGTCTAAGATGCCTGTTTCTTGGTCCCTTTTTCTTTCCATGAGATCTTCTGGGAAACTCTACGCACACAGCTGGGATCCCTTCTCTTTCTTATTCTCACTTTTCTTCTTCTCTGTTTTCTTATCTTCAGTGATCTTCTCGTCTTTCTTCTTCTCTGCTCTGGGCTGGACTCTTCTACTATCTGAGCTTAACTCCTCATCCTTGGCTTCTGTCTGACATGTGTTGCACCTAATTTCACAACCCTGGGCGGCGTCGTCATAGCAGACTCAAGGCCACCACGCTGGAATCATCGCACAACATATTCTAAAGGTTCCTTCTAGGACATACACCACCTAGTGCAATACTCTGTACTAGCAATGGCTGTGAAATTGGGGAAACTAGCACTCTGTAATTGAAGTATCTCTGCTTAGGAAAAACTCTTACAAATTGCTTTATAACTCTTAGAAATCACAAAAGTAACCCTTCTGTGTGAATGATCTATGTACTTATAACGAAGGCGATAATCTCTGAAGCAACGGTCACTTATGCTAGACCTGTTGGCGGCATTTATTGCATGGACAAGACAACACCCGTTGTTTAGATCCTCATTAATTGCTGAAAATCCGATCAAATTTCCTTCAAAAATTGTGCACAGGCGCCGGTCTCGACCAAGATTTACCAAATCTGGGAAAATCACTGTACTGTTTCCAAATCTAGGGCAACGGATAGCTGTCGTATCTAGATTAACAGCTTGGCATAAGGCGACGTGACTGGCCCTCTATCCCTTTCCAAAATCATCTACATGGCACGGGGAACATCGCATCACTGCGATGTCACACCGCATCGTCCTGAACCAAAAGGTTTCACGCCAAGTTGTTGAAACTCCGCAACGTTCAAAACTTGCGCAAAATAAAATTTCCTCCTGCGATTCCTCATACTTGAAATTTTTTTTTCTTTTTTGGGTGTAGACTAGTTATAGGTGCGATGTCTCCTTTCAACTACACTGGACATCTGCACAGGTAGTTCCCTGCGTTAGGATTGGCAGGTGGAGTGGCTATCACTATAAATATTAAGCCTACTGCCATTAATCAAAGTAGGAACAAGCTCCCCATTTAGTTTACTAAGTTGAACGACACCTCCTTCTATAACTTGTTGAATCTGATATGGCCCCAACCAATGCCTCTTGAACGTCCATGGAAACTTAACAAACTTGCTCTCATAAAGGAGCACTAGGTCTCCTGTATGAAAAATCTTTCTCTTGATGTGCCTTTCATGCCAAGATTTTTCTCGTGCCTTCTGCACTTTTTGATGAAATCCTGTGATGAATATGTCTTCTTCTAAGGCAAGCAGCTGTGCTAATCTGTCATTCATCGTATCTACATCAGCCATCTTGGTAATTTGAACAATTCTTAAACTAGGAATAATATATTCCATAGGAATAACAGCCTCTTGTCCATACATCAAGCTGAAAGGTGTGTGTCCTATAAGTTTCTTGCATGTAGTTCTATAATCCCATAATACAGCATTAACCCTGAGGTCCCAATAATTTCTTTGGTTGTTACAGATCTTAGTAAGAACATTTTCTAGAATCTTGTTAAAAGCATCCACCGTACCATTATCTTGTGGGTGGTAGGGAGTGCTCTTATGGTGCTGTATCTGAAATTCCTCTGTCAAGGCCTCAATAGTGGGATTCAAAAAATGTGTGCCTTGATCACTCATCAAAATTTCCGGACATCCAAATCTACTAATGATGTTTTCAAAAATGAACTGTGCAGCTGTAGCAGCATCACAATTCCTTACTGCTTTGGCCTCTGCCCATCTGGTGAGGTATTCTGTTCCTGTGATGATGTATCTCACACCAGATCATTTTCCTGGTGGGTTGATAGGACCCACAAAATTTATAGCCCACTTTTCAAATGCCCACAGCGTAATATGTGGTCGCAGTGGCATTTCATCTCTCTGCGAAGGTTTTCCTACCCTCTGGCAGATATCGCAACATCTACAAAACTCCTTAGTGTCTTTGTGCAAGGTAGGCCACCATAATATTGCAACTAGAATTTTTTGCGCAGTCGGCTTTCCTGCGAAATGACCTCCTGTGGTACCTAAATGTGCTTCTTTGATAATGGCCTCTTTCTCATGCGGCATCACACATCTGCGCAGGACTTCATCTGGACCGAACTTGTATAAATGTCCTACGATCAAAGTGAACTATGGTGCTTTAACAACTAACTGTTTCTTCTGTTGTTTAGTAAACTCAACTGGTGCCCACCCTGTCGTGAGAAAGTGGATAATATCTTCATAATACTCATCTGTGATTTGGATAGAAAATAATTGCGCATTTGGCAAATTATCCTCTAAATTACTTGGTTCTTCTCCTGAGTCTATTCGCGATAGATGATCAGGTCCGGCATTTAATTTTCCTGGTTTTACAGTAATTTCAAAATCATACTTTTGAAATAAGAGTAACCATCTGCACATCCTTCCCCCTAACACTGGTTTATTGACCAAATACTTTAAAGCGGAATGTTCAATGAACATCTAGAATGGGGCACCCAGCAGGTAGTGCCTGAACTTCTGTAGAGCATACACCATAGCTAATCCTTCTCTTTCTGTAGTGGTGTAGCTCTTTTCTTTGGTAGATAACTTTCTGCTGGATTACGCGATAGGGTGATCGATACCCCCTTCTCCTGACTGTGTTAAGACAATCCCCAGTGTGATGCCAGATGCATCCACATGTACATGAAATGGCTTGTTCCAATCTGGGAATACTAAGATAGGTGTTGTAACCATCTTCTCTTTAAGAGTGTCTGAACTTTGCTGGAATTCCTCATTCCATAGGAATTTCACGTCTTTCTTTAACAACTTTTCCATAGGTGTTGTGATCTTTGCATAGCCTTTGATGAATTTTCTATAGTAGTCGGTATGACCAAGCATTGTCCTCAATTGCTTGACTGATTTGGGTACTAGAATATTTACAATGATGGCAATATTTGCAGGATCTACCATCAAGCCTTGTCTGCAAACAATATGACCCAACAAAATACCAAATGGCGCACAGAATATACATTTCTTCAAGTTAAGAGAAATCTGATATTGCCTACATTTCTCTAACATGAGCCTTAGATCTCCTATATGTTTTTTGATTAATCCAAATACAGTCCAATCATCAAAATAGACTTCTAAGAATTTATGGATGTATTCCTTAAATACAGCAACTACTACTCTAGAAAAGATAGCTGGTGCATTTTTAAGACCAAAGGGCATTACCGTATACTAGAATGAGCCCCATTCTATTGAAAAGGTGGTCTTATGTCGATCCTCTAGATGGATTCTTAACTAGTGATAGCCCGAAAATCCATCCGTGAAGGTGTAGATCTCCTGTCCTCCCACATTGTCTAAAACTTCATCAATGAAAGGTGTCGAAAATGGGTCATGAAGTGATGCGTCGTTGAGTTTGTGCAAATCGACACAAATCCTGATTTATCCTTTAGTTTTATTTTCCTGCACAACCATGGGACTAACCCATTCGCTCTCTTCTACTGGATCGATGATTCCTGCTGCTAGCATCTTATCAATCTCATCCTTAACTTTTTCTTTATATCGAGGATTCAATCTGTATGGACGATGCTTAACCGGCCTAGCATCCTCTTTCAAAGGTATCCGCATGACTCCCAAATCTCCTACTATTCCCTTCATCTCTGTGAACTTAGTGGGAAATAAGTCATGATAGTCATGTAACAGATCTGCGATGTGTCCTACTATTTCATCATCCCAATAGTCTCCAATAGAGGCAAACTTTGGTTCTGTTTCTGTGCCAATATTGATCTTTTTAATCTTGATAGGTTCTGTGACAGCTGGAAACTCTAGCTTTGGTCCATCAACTTCACGAGTCCCTTCAGACTCTGGAATGTTGATACTACAAGGGTTCTCATCCTCATCACCTGGCTCTTCTGTGAAGTTGTAACACTCTAGCGCATGTTCTAACTGAACAGTCCAATCAGGCTAAGCATACACTGGTAGGGTACAGTCATCAAATATCTTAGTCTTTATAATATCTAGATCCTGATCAATGCTTGGATACTAAGATTCAAAAGTGAAAGTGAGTAGAAATCTATCTATCATAACTGGCCATGTAATCGTTCCTCTGCGCAACTCTATCTCAGTGTACCAGTTCCTTGGGACTATGTCTAAAGTGTGAATGAATAGGTGAACCCATTCATCCTCTGGAATGTTCGACCAACTCTATTCACAAATCTTAATATGTGACCTGGGGTCACTTTCTCCTGTATATTTCTGCTGTAAAGGCTCCTTGTTATTAGAGAATTTGATCGCCATCAGTCTCTTAAAATCATCCCATGATGCGATATGTTATTTATTTGCATGCCACCATCTTGTAGGTTTGGCTTTAACTGCAAGGTCAATAGCTGCCATCCTCTGCTCATGACGAATTTCTTGCTCAAACTGTTGTAAAAAGTCATTGACATCCGCTAAACCATGAAACGACGGAATATCCTTAACCTCTGTGCCAATCCATCGCAGTGACTTAGTCATAAACGCACATCTGCGAGCTGAGGCTTCATAAAGTCTATTCTACCAATTTTCTAAGCCAACATCTGAATCTGATGCGCATGAGCTGTTGCATCTCCAGCCAATATTTCCTTCTACGGTGGGGTTGATATAATCACACTGGTTAGCAGTCATCTGATAGAGGCTTTCCATATTATGCACCTCTTCCTCTGCTCTGATAGGTTCAATATAACGAGGACCCTGGAAAGGATCCAACAGTGCGATGACTCGAATCTGATTATCCTCAAAGGTCATTTGTGTTTTCTTTAAATTGATAATAGCCATGTTATCAATTTCCCAATCAATACCTAGTAAAGCTGGATACGGTCTGCTATCGCCAATGATTTCTATGACTTCAAAGTCTGCAAAGCTGCGAACTCCCTCAATATCAACTGGTACTTGCAGTAATCGACCCAGTGGCGATACCCTCTGCTGATTGGCTAGTCACAGATGGATAGGTGATCTGGCTAACTTAGGGCTACCCATCTGTTCCCATGTCTTCTTAGTCAGAACATTTACCTCTGATCCTAAAACTAGGATTACCTCATCCATTTCAAATTATCCAATTTGTGCTGTAAGTATCATTTCTCTTCCTGTTATTGTATGGCCCATAATATTATGAATAGCACGTTGTGTACTGCTCACGAAAGAAGGCTGCTGATACAGGTCTATGATGCGCTAAAGCTCTCTGATAGCTTTCTCATTTCTTACGAGTTTCAAGCAGCTCCACAGGAAGGATTGGACACTTCCTGTCAACTCATCTTCTTCATTCCTTCCTGATGTGGTAGCCTGTGATGTATGCACAGGACTAACGCCACAATGTTGCTACTACGGTACGCCCCTACAAGGCAATACCTGTGATCCTGATGGTGTAGGTTCAGGAAAGAAAGTTTTAGCTTGCTAAAACATTTCTTTGTTCTTCTGCAGGTCAAGTGGTGTTGATTTATTAGTGGCTTTACACACCCACTCTGGACCTGTATTCTTTTCAGTATCCTGCGATGTCCTACTAGTAGAAGCACTGCTACGAGTCACAATATTGACTCTTGGTTTTGGTTCTTTCGGCTTAGCAGCAATAAGATGAATATTCTGGTTTACTACTGGCTTCAGGTCCCTAATATTGGCTATCAAGATAGGACATTCTTCTATAGTATGATCATAGGACTTGCAATATTTACATGTCGTAGTAGGTTTTTGACAATCCCTAGCATAATGTCTTATGGATCCACAGTTGTAACAAATAATCAGTCCACGGCCACGGCCAAAGCCTCCACCATGGCCATCATGAGTCGGTTTGTGCTGTAGTCCTGCTGCTGGACCTGATGTCTCTGACTAGACTCTGTAGAAGTCGTCTTTTCTCTCTATCATGAGATAATAAGCTCTGCAATTATTTTCATCATGTCCTACTGACTTACAGAAGTTACAGTATAAGTTATTAGGAGTTTGTACATACTTCTGAAGTAAAGGGCATTCATGTGGTCTATGTCCTCTTGTTCTACAGATTTCACACCATGGCCCCTGATTCTGTACTAAGGGGTTAGGAGCCCTACTTTCTAGATACTCAACAAATACTGGATAATTATCTTTAGTATGGACATGTCATTTACACTTTTTACACCATAATTCTTGTGCAACCTCTTTTCCTTTCTTAATCTCGTGTAGCTGTAAAGTGAGATTGGCTAACTGATTCTGTAAGTTTTTCATACATGTACTAGTCTCAGCTATAGGTGAAGCCTCTAGTTTCATTTCCATCTCCAATGCTTCATCCTGCGTATGGAGTTTTTGCTGCATTAGTGGAAGTCTAATGTGAGGTAGCAGTGCTGCGATGAACCATTCCTTATGCTGCTCCGGCGCAAACTCAAAGCTAACTTGGTCTATAAGAGCTTTAAATTTCTGAGCAAGATCCCATACTGACTCTGTGGGTAACTCTTTGATGTCTTTAAGTTCTGTAATACATTGTGACTCAGACTTAGGTTTCTTAAATTCCTTAATCATGGCGGTCCTGACCTATACGAGCGTTTTGGGCAGTGCTGATGTATACTTCATATACCATGTTAAAGCTCTTTCTCTAAGTGTAGTGGCCAACTAGACAAGTTTCGTATTATCATATTGGATCTGTTTAATGGTCCATACAGCTTCACATAGGAACCAATGTTGTTCTAGGTCTTCTACCCCTGTACCCTTAAAGGTAGGTAATTTCATATCATCCCCCATTATGTTTCTACGTAGTGGATTCTGATTTGCTGTGTTACTACCACTTGGCAGTGTAAATGTAGGTGGTGTAGAGGTAGTATGTACTGTGTGTGAACTACTAGATGGAGTTCCTGCAGGATTATTCTGAGTCCCGGTTTCTTTCTATGGGGTATAAGGGTGGTAACGGATACCCCCTACTGTTCTTTCTCTATTATTTTGACTATGTTCTCTAGTACTGTCTGAACTGTCTTCAAAGAAGGAAGATCTGAAATCTACTTTATATTTCTTACCGCTACGTGTACATCCAATTTCTTCAAAATCACTCTCAAACTCTTGTGACATTACACTTAATTTATTCATCTGAGAATATATACAATACTCCTTTTTCATGTAATAACATCTTAAGGGACAAATTTAAAGAGTTCAAGTACTTACCGTGATATCCTTTGAAGAAGTACCTCTTCGCTTTGCTAAAACTCTTTCTTTGATCAACTGCAAACTTTGTAATGAAACCTTCCAGCAAACTCACAAGCCAGAAGTCTACTACCCACGAAATGGGATTATCAACGCTCTTCACGGTGTGAATCAGCTTCGGTGTCCAGACAATGTTCCTTTTGTTTTTGAATACGTGCTTATCATTCAACTTTGATAGATAATCGTACAACTCATTCGCATAGGTCGAAAAAAATATCTCGTGCAGGTCTGTGAAGATATATTTTTGTAACCAGTCCTTTGTACTCAGTCTAGGACTCTTGTTTTCTTTTTCAGCAAATTCTCTCTCCTTAGACTCAACCCAGTGGTTAAGTTCTTCTTTAGTAGGATGCCAATAGAACATTAGCTCTTCAATTTGTTCAAAACCAGCAACGGAATCATTTGTTGGTTTACTTATGGGCAGACCCGGGTTTACTGTAATGTACCAACAAAACCCCTAGCTCACTGGCCCTTTCGGCGACAGACCACAGAACAGCCTGAATTCTCACCCGAAGTGATCTTAGATGGGTTGGCTGAAGACTCAGGTGTCCTCAACCAGGTTCTGTGGCATCCTAGGTTTCTCTTGATTCTGGTTAACCAGCGGGATCTCTCTGTGAGATGATGTTTCTCTCTTCCCAGCTGAATCTTCTATGGAACTGACTCTTATCGCATCGTGGCTACTAGGACGATGCGCAAACTTTATCTTCTACTTGACTCTTTACCTACGATATCCCACACTACGGCTCCTCCGACAGTGTGATATCACCTTTCTGTGCTGCAATAGCTTCTATAGAAAGACTCAATAGGACTCTCCAACTCACAAGGTCCAATGGCTTTCTTTCTGCATCTAATATCTTAGTTAACCTTCACAAGGGTGTTAAACAACTTCATTTCAGCTTCTTAAGTCTATTATGCTTAACATCTATTGCACTCTACTTGCTGAACGAAATATACAGAAGTCACTTAACACTGTAACTGTTACTGTCTTAATCAAGTACTAATAAACTCACATACAGAATACTTAACGCATTCAACTCACATTGAACCTTCTATGTTACTGCAAATGAAGGATATCATACATACATTCATTAACTATTAAGCAAAGCTCATGTAACAGGTAACAGATAGCAAATAAGTAAACACAATCACATGAAACAGTCGCACAACACATGGATTTTATGTGGTTCACTTCCAGGGGGGGAAGCTACGTCCACGGGAACTGGTTTTTATATTATATCTTGAGAGAGTAAACACAGTCCCGCTGCAACCTATTATGCAGCTTGAGATCTTCTGGGAAACTCCATGTACACAGTCGGGAGCCCTTCTCTTAGATCTCTTCTCTTCCTATATTTCTTTCTTCTTACAATATTTCCTCTCTCTCTCTCTCTCTCTCTCTCTCTCTCTCTCTCTCTCTCTCTCTCAATCCCTGTAGATTGTTACATTCATGCTCAAGGAGCTAGCTACTGGTTGCAGTAAGATAATACAGACTTAATAACAGAACCAAAGCTCGACTCAAAGAATAGCTAACTGACCAACTAGCTAATTGTCTATCTGAATTTTTGGCTAGCTAACTATCTAAATGGCTAACCTTTTACAATACAAAATACATGCTTAAATAGGTGGCCTGAAGGTATCACCATGATACAACACTGTGGGCCTTTCCCAATAGTAACCCAAAACCCTAACTGTGACAGTTGGCCTATCTGTACTTTGGACTGCCGCTTACTGGTCACACTGCAGCTCTCTGCAGTCTTCCACGCTTCCCGGCACTGATCGTGGGTATGGGCGCTGCTTCCTTGGTCACTCCCCTTCTATCCTTTGTCTTAAATACCTCAACCCATTGATCATTTTCCTTTATGAGGGTAGCTAAGCCCTCCTGTCTTCACCGCTGCCTTAAGTGTAGTGGTTGAGCTCTCTCTTCTCGACCTCTTCAGGTACTGTTTCCTTTGACTTTTTTGTCCCGATATAGCAGCTTTTCCTATAGCTGTGGGGCCCTGCTCCAACAGAGGACTCAACTACCCATGTAGGAAACACATACAGGTCCTCCTCCTCCATCTGCGAAGAGTAAGGACTAGGCTCTACAACACAATCAAGATTCGCCTGATATGCTATCATTGCTATAAGCAATGGCACATCTATTTCGACAGGTCCATTCGAAGGACTCAGTGAAGGAAGAATCCAAGGATCTTCCATATGGGTAGTGAAAAAAGACACCGAATTCAATGAAGATGAAGCCCCACCAAAACTAAAGGTCCCCATAAGGGATGGAGACATACCTACACCCACACTTCTAGTTGCTGGATGAGAATGATCGATAATCAGGATAGAAGCTCCCAATGATGCATTAACACTCAGATTTTTTATTGATGTCTGATCAATCGTAACAATCTTCCCATTAAATGGAAAGCATACTACTTGAAATAGAGAAGAGTCTATGGCTTTCATACTATACATCCAATTCCGATCCAGTAAAAAATTGTAATCAAGGGGTGCATCAACCACCTCGACCTCGATCGTGACGATATTCCCTCCCAAACGAATCTTAATAGAAGGAAGAATATCATGTGGCCAAAACAATCTACCATCAAATGCAGTCAACATGTTAAGGGATTGATACAAGTCAGGAGAACCCAAACCCTTCCAACACAATAAAGACATCACGGAAGCAGCAGTGCCTTCGTCAATTACAGTGCATTTGACGGTCATATTAAGACACTCTACATGAATCAAGAGAGACACGTAGTAAGGAAAGCGAGGCTGTAGTCTCATGGTTTCAAATTTGATGATGGAAGAAGAGCTATCATCATTAACCCCAAGAGAAGAAAGCAAATATTTCCTTTGCGAAGGACAACTCTGAAGTACTTCAAGCACAGACATCGCACAAAGAGTTTGTCCCAAATCCTCGACAACAGAATAGTTCTGGGTGGATCGGGCATTAGGATTGTGCCCCGAACGCTTTAGGACTCCCTTAGGAATGCGAGGTGCAATCTTAGGTTTATCCATAGGGTTTTCAATACACAAAGAGCTCTCGGGTGGAGCGGGTTCTTTTCCAAGGTCCGGTTGTGATGAACCATAGTCTTTCGCACGAGTCACAACCTTAGTAGCACACACCATGTTAATGCAACCATGACCAATATTGGTTTCCAGTGGATTTTGATCTCCACCCAATGCATAATGAGGATCATGGGTCCTCAATTTCATATTTTGATTATGGGGTAAAGGATTAGTCAGCACCGCTGGGCCCTATGCTATGAATCTCGAGGCATGTTCCATACAAGGGCACAAGTGAGTGAGGTGGTCATCCTTACACAATTTGCAAGGAAAATTAACCTTACATTTAGACTGCTTGTCCCCCCCGGCATTATGGCCATTCTTGTCATTAAAATTGGCATTTTCATTCTTATTCCCACCTTTATGATTGTTTTTACCATTTTTCTTATTTCTTCCAGGCGTTGCCCTTCTAGTCCGACAATTGCACAAAAAGTACACTCGCCATTTGGGTGGGTTGAGACGAAGTCGTGGCTTGTCCTGATGTGGATTGATTAATAGACAATTGAATCACTTGTTTCACAATTGAATCCACAGGTTTGGTACTTGTACAACCCATGATGCCATCGACATGTGGTCCAGGCTTGATCTTGGGATCGAAACTAGAACACAGAGCATTAGGTATGATCTCATACAGAAGTCTGAATTGAGCATAAATCAAATCCAACTCATGTGCCCTAAAAATCACTTGTTCCTCATTCTGGACTTTGGATGTAGAAACATCATTCACGATGTATGGTAACAACAATTTGAGGAAACATTCAAGGAGAAATTCTGGTGGTATGAAGCTTTTAATCAACCTCTTCCATCTATGCCACTCTTGGATATGGTCTGAGATATGTGTGGCTTTATCTTGTTGAAATGTCAACAAGAGTTCTGTACCAATGTCGTAATGCACGAGTAGCTGGAAGTGATTGAGGAAAGTCATAGCAAGGTCATCGAACAAAATGAATCCCTCCCTCGATAACTCTATATACCATTTCACTGCAAGCCCGGTGAGGGTGCATTGAAATAGCCTTAAACGTATCGAGTCATCATGTAAGGAATTGGAATACCACCAAAGGTGAAAAGTAGTGACATGTTCACTAGGATCTTCTCCTACTTTTCCCTCAAACTTGGGAATGTCTAAGGGAAGCTTGTTGGGGACATCCAGCCAAGCCGGGTCATGAGATACTAGATTGTTCATGAGTCTTGATAAGTTAGGTAAGTTTAACGTTGTGAGGAAAGGCATCCTAGGTTCAATCGGTCTATGCCATGGTCCCTGATAATTTTGGTTCATATAAGGCTGATTACTATAAATACCATGGCCAAGGCCATAATATCATCCTCCTGTTTGACCTGTGTAGAGCTGCATGGAAGCAATATGATGTGGTGTACCTTGACTAGGATGCACTACAAAGCCATAATTATACAAGTAAGTGGTTTGTTGATACCCATACCCATAGGGTTGATATTTTTGTCCATACTGCGGTCCATAAGGTTGTCCATGAGAATCTCCATAAGGTGTCCCATGGGATGTCCCATGAGAAGCTCCATAGTTAGGTATATGGGGAAGCCCTTGACCTCCCAAGACAACAGGATGTACTTGACTCTGAGATACTACCGTGCGAGCAGTTGTAGTATGAAAATGACTAGTAGAAACATTCCGGCCCGAAGGACCATGTGAATGAGGAGGAGGAAGGGTTCTCAAAAATGCATTTGAAGGAGTAGGATTTGAGGACGAAGGGACATGCAAAGAGATGTAAGAAGTGTTCCCTATGGTCACTTGTCTAGGTTTTGGTATCCGTATATGACTACTAACACTAGTTCTAGGATGGACATGTGAGGTAGCTTCCACCACCAAGATGGAAGGTGCAATGTGACTAGTGCTCCCAAATCTCTCTGCATGGAAAGGAATAGGAGTGCCCCCAGGCGTAGTGCTAGGTTCAATCTCTGACTCGACGTGATGTGTCGGATCGTGTGTAGGGATATCAGGTATGCCATAAGAAATATAATTAGTGCTTGTGGGTTCATGATGAGTCTCGTCACCTGGAAACCAATACTAGAGACCTGTGAATGAGGGATCATAACCAGAATGTGAAGGTATATCTGGTGAAGGATCATATATAGGAGTAGAATCTACATCCCCAACCTCGTGAGGTGGAGAATACATCTCAGGACTCTCATCCTCATGATCTCCCATCGTGTGTGAATCAATGTGAGAAGTACTCTACCCTAACTGTCTGTTTCTCTCTCCCAAAGGAGGGGGATATGTGGAAGGTGGAAGTCCTGCTAAATGGAAAGAATGACGAAGTGTCGCACATGAATCCACAATGACTTAAAAAAAATTCAAAAAAGACTCTATCTAATTACGCAAACCCTAGGAAAACTAGCGTGCATAGAGCATACACCTATACAATGTAAATCCAAACCACAAGCAAGAAAGTGTAGGATATGTGACCTCTCAAATGAATCAAGTATGTCTCACCTAGGAGAGGCTTGAGACTCCCATACACAACAAGCGGAGGTCTGTAACCAATTATTGTGGCCCTTAGCTTCAATGCATATGGCCAGTGTGTTTCTCGACCCCTACCTGGCCAGGACACCTGCAGAATAACCTCTACAAAGTACCCCTTCGATAACCTAGGTAAGGAAACTAAGGTCACCTCAATATAATCAATGCTCAGGCAGACAGTCGCAGGTGGGATTAATCGTATGGGCAGGGTAGCAAAGCCTGAAACTCTCAAAAGAGCCCCTAGATATTAATACAATCCTAGAAATATCTCTGGTGCTACTTAGTTATGACTAGGGGTCATCCCAATCATTAACCACTCACACTACCTCGTGCTTAGCTCCCTTGTAAGAGGAGGATCCTGAGAAACACTAATTATACCAAGGAATTCCACACTCTCACTTGGACAGACACATACATGTTTCGTTTAGTGGTCTTGGAGAATTTACTCACAATGAACTATTCCAAGACCCTAAAACATAATCTTGTTGGTGCACCATATAAAATAAAAGAGTGTAATTCATTTTATTATGCATTGGTTTTAATTGGCTTATTACTCAAAAGGGAAAATGATCGTGCAACTAATGGTGTTATGACACAACAAGAAGTAAAATGCACACCTAACAATCAATGCAAATGCACTGTGTCGAATGAAAAACAGGGTATGATACTACGTGAAATGCAAAATTTTCCTTCAAATGAAGATGCAATCATTCCTATATGAAAGCCTGACTAGTACTTCTCCAAGCAAACCTATTGCAAGTACCATGCAAAATGCAAAATACAATAATGCGTAATGATGCAAAAAGCAAATATTTTTATATTTTTTGAATTAAAATGAGATAATAAAGCAAAAGAATGACTCTACCACCCCCAGACTCTGCAAGCACTATCAAACAGCACCCACGCAAAGAAATAAGGTAAAAGAGACCTAATGCCCTAATCCCAAAACAAAAAATAGAAAATGCAATGACAAGAACATTCTCAAAAAAAAAAATCAAACTAAAAAGTGTCTCTGGTCAGAAACAGAGGTGTATACAGACTCTAGAAGCATCCAAGAAGACTCAACAATCATCCAAACTCACCCAGCAACACTTAATCTTCCCCAAAAGGGAAAAAATTAGGGCATATGTGATTGTGTGCAAAAAAACCGCATATATACGCGGATATCTTAGTAAAAACCGCGTGTACACGCGACTGTGAAGACAAAACTCATGTACAGGAAGAAAAAGAGATAAAAAAGAAGGTAAATAGACAAGCTGAGACAAAATTTACTCCTATCAGACACTACCAGGAAAACATGCTCCCAGACTCGACTCAAAAACAGATAAATCAGAGCAATTCAAGAACATTGAATGCCGATAAAACCCCCAAAGGAAATGACTAGGAACTCCCCAGTATGGTCTCCAATTCGGTTACGGAGAAAACTTCCTATGGCTTGGGGTACCACAACAGATAGGGTAATTGCAGAAATCAATCCTTTCCCGTATGCAAGAGAAACCAAATATCTAACACTAAAGGATTTTGAAACATACCTTATTCCGGATGGTTGATGTAGATCCCCGTTGAGCTTTTCCACTCTCGCTTGTATTAGCAATTTGCTCTCTCAACATTCAGTAAACAAGACAAACATTCTATATGATGGTGTTATACCTACTCTAGCATATATAATCAATAACATATAAGCATTTAAAAGCATCCATGGATTCAATACTCATTTAAATACACATTATTGGATAGGAAAAGATATTTCTATTAATATAAAATAGAGATTACAATAGTGACAACCTTTGTCGGCACGTCTGTGAATTGGAGAAACTAAGTCCTCCACCTGGGCCTCCACCACTTGAATTCTCTATCTCTTAATAGCAAGCTCACAAGCAAAGACAAGCTTGGGAAGAACACAAAGTTCTCCAAGGGACAAAGGGATGCAGACTCAAGTATAAGCTCCGGCAACAATGGACTATAGTTTTCTTGCTCTTCAATTCCTCTCCTTTCAATGTATCCAAAGGGTTCCTTATATAGTGCTTCAATGGGGTAATGGAAGGTCAAATCCAAGCGATCCCAAGGCATATGGAAGGCTAAGAGACCAATGAATCGGATCCCAATCAAGGAAAACTCCAAAACTATTTGGCCTTTTGCACACATCCCGATGTATGTGGGTTTGAGGGTCATATCCACGTATATATGTGAGAATAGGTTTAAAAGTCGTGTATAGCAAATAATGCATGTTTTTAGGGATGATCTTGGAAACATCAAAGGTACAAAAATGGTCCATGGGGTCTAAAGAGTCTGTAGAGGGACAGGGAAGGCCATAAATGTGTGATCCACCATGTGTGGTAAAATCAACTGTAACACTTACCAACACCAATAATGCTCCTGCCCCTAAGAATACAAATTCCTGCAGAGGCATTGTCTAAAAAAGGCGAAGAAAATAAGGCAAGCCTCCATAACTTGGACACATTAATTTTAAAATTTTCAAAGTTAACCTTGCCATAGATATACTCTATTCCGCAGGCCGTTGCCACAGAAATTAGAATCCGAGAAAATGCAGTTGCATATCAAGCAGCTAAGGCATCTAGGAAAGTAAGGGAGCGAAAACAAGTTATCAACCACGAGTGGGAAGACCTGGAAACCCAAGCACAAAGGCAGGCTTCGCTGGAACAAGAAATAAAGGAGGAAGCTGTGTAGCAAATAGATGGGGAGGTAGAGACTGAGGTATAACCTATGCATCAATTAAGACGCCTATCCAAGCTGGCCGCAAATCTCCAGAAGTAGATCCAGGAGATGAAAACCAACCCGCAGTCCGGCACACCCCTTGAAGTACTGCAGCAAAGGCAGCATTTGGCAACTCAATCTGTTTCCCAGCTTATGGAAGCTGAGAACATCTATGCATAAGCAATGGACTTAGTTGCTACAACATGGGAATAGCTCATCGATGATGAGACTTGCGAACAACTTGTCGAGCAAGCACGACAAGTAGACTTACAAATATTGGCAATGAAGGTCGATATTAAGAAGCTGTCAACAAAGGAGAAAATAACAAGGGGCACTGAGCTTAAGTAGCTCCTTAATAAGGCAAGAGCCCTATATGACCAATAAAGCATGCACAACAAGGAAACGGCTGAGCAGCAGGATGAATTTGAAAGGATAATAGAGTTAATTCAGTTGGTCCAGCAGCGAAGCCACTAGTTCAGTCATGCACTGGCTAGTACCTCATTAGAACACCCTAGCAGCGGCAAAGTGTAGGAACTTGAGCAGCAGGCAGATGAAGCTTGTTGGGCAATAGAATGACTTACTCATATTCTGGCCTAGTTCTAGCAAAACATTGGAAGAACAGAACAACTTGCGGAGAAAGATATAACCACAGCGGTGAGCATAGAAGAACTAAGAGAAGAAACAAGAGAATAAGAGAAAAACAAAGAGAAAGGCGGGCAGGAAGATGAAGCAAAACATGAAGAGTGCCATTAAGAAGGTCCTGACCAGACATAAGACAAACCTGTGGGCATAGACTTATCAGAACATGCTGAAGAGGAAGTTGTATAATCCCAAGTCTAATCTAAAAAAAAAAACACGCAAGGAACAAGATGCGCAAGCCAGGAAACAAAATAAATTGCGTAAGGAAAAAAAAACACACACACACAGGAAGATAATTTTTAAAAAGATGCACCGCAGATAGCACCCATCATATGTCCCTTGCTTAGTTTCTTCCCTATGCTCGGGAAAGGAGCATAGGGAAGAAACTCAAGCACGCAAAAAAAAAAGATGTGCCACGCACGCGATGGAAAGAAGGGAGGATCATGAAGGAACCAAAGGACCCACGCAGGCAGAACAAAGAGGTGCGCAGCGTAGGAAAGAAAAGTGTAGAAGTGCACAAATGATAAACGGTCAGAAAGCGACAGGGCGGTCATGGGTACAGAAGTTGGCGTAAGTTGATGGATTCCACACGAGTGGAAGCACTTTGTAAAGCCGTTAGTGCCTCGTGTCAAGTCATGATCACCACAGCTATAGCCTGGGGGTGGCTGATGGTGACAGTTAATAGACTGCCTGTAAGCAGTCGACCCGGTGTGGTCATGTAAAATAATATAAATAGAAGAGATTTAATAGTTAGAAGGTTTATTTTTGTTAGTCGTAAATACAGAGTAGGTTTGATAGGCGAGATTTTTATATAGTTGCAGAGAACAGATCTAAGAGGAGAGTAGTCAAGAATCTGTAGGATTCATTCAAAGTTAGTGCAATAGGAGAGCTCTACTAGAGTGGCGTAGATGCTAGGAAAGTCGATCCAGGTTGTGTGCGATTTTGTAGGTAGTAGTAGTATATTAGGAGAAATAAGACAGAGAGCATGAGCACCATAAGTCTAAACTTAAAGATAGATCTCAGGATTAGTCTGCATCCCACAGAATGCAAGGTACTATATCCTTTCTCATGCCAGATGAAGAGCACCTTGGTGGTTTTTCCCAGATGGGTTTCCACGTTATTTCTTGTGTCTGAATGAATGGTTGGTGTGGTGAATTTTTATGTGATTGATTAATAGTTGCTTTTTGTTTAATGTTAAATGTGCTTCAGTCTCTATTAATTTCTTGCAATTGGTAAATGGATGAACAAAATGCATTGTTGAAT
This sequence comes from Pseudotsuga menziesii, assembly GCA_001517045.1. Lineage (NCBI taxonomy): Eukaryota > Viridiplantae > Streptophyta > Pinopsida > Pinales > Pinaceae > Pseudotsuga > Pseudotsuga menziesii. The sequence goes on along the minus strand of LPNX010998237.1, from coordinate 1,185,875 downwards.
TGAAACCGTATATATATCATTCTGTATGATTCCTGTTATGAATCCCGACTTAAGTCGTAGAGCCAATTGATGTGAATCAGCTATGCCGCACGAGTTGCGCCAGCTGCGAGGTGGAAAGGAAGGTCAAGTAGCGCGCAATGATATATGTTTGTGCTCGGTCGCATAGAATTGAATCCTCTGTCCAACCATCCTACTACCTTCATTGAGCTCCCTGGATACAATCCAAGGGACTATACTCCCTTGACAATCGTGGAAACATGGTTCCGGTGGTTACCCATATATGAGATATCTCGGGTGAGACTACTCCTTCTTGGTAGGTGATTCCAATGGGGCTTGCTCTATCGGACCGATATCTGTTGTAATCTCACAGATCACATAAGGTTACCAATAATACATACAAAAATATACAGAAATGTACATAGATACAAGAGACAAGAACAGATAGAATGAACAGATTATATTATTCTCAATAGTTCGTACAAAGCCAAGAACTGAACTGGGTTCTTATGAGGCTCAACAGCCTAATATATACAGATTACAAACAGTTACAAGATAACTACCTGTCGGTTCGGTGAACCGACACAACTATTAGTTAGCAGACTTAATTACTGTGTTTACTCGCCCGACCGACTAGGTCGATCCATCGACTTAGTCGGTTGATCGACTAAGTCGGTCTTCTTTCAAGTCGACTTATGTCGACTTGCTCCTTCTACATCTCCCCCACAAACAAAACATTTCTTCGTCCCGAAGAAAAAGGGAAGTACAAAAATGAAGTCTCGTTGAACCTTTCAGACTTGCTCCGTGTGAGGACTATGTAGTCGGATGGTCGGTCGTCTCTGAATGCACACTTCGACTATGGCGGGAGCTGTGATGGCGAGTTGACGCTGGAAATCTGTCCATGTATGCGGGGCTTTCTGGATGTCGATTGTTAGAGTTGTTACACTTGATAATACCGACATCTTTTCGGTCATGGGAATTTCTGCAATATTTTCCATGCTAGGGCCCAATAGTTGGGTTTTTTATTTTGCTAATCTGAGGGTTATCAGGCCTGGTTTTGGTGCCTTGTCGAGTGACAATGTGCAAGTTCTTAGTAGTTATTACATCATTCTTCTGGACACAAGACAAGACATTAACATTCTTTTTATTGCTGATTTTTTCCAACATGGTAGGACAATCCTCCAAGGAGTGATCGCCTACCCCACAGTGTGTACAAAATTTGAGGTCAGTTCTGTCCTTGTACGGACAGTCTGCGCATATGTGCCCTTCTTTGTAACAAATAAAGCATTGTGTGGGTCGTCGACTTTGTATTTCGCGATTCCCCACGAATCGACCTGTTCGTCCAAACCCTAGTCGTCGATTGTCATGTCGGCGTTCATAGCGTCGGCCATCATTGCGTTGCCCGTTCTAATTATTGTTATTGTTTTGCTCCGTGTTCTGTGCTACTGCATTCGTCTAGTAGACGGCCTGGTAGTTCTGTCTATTTTTCAGGTTAAGATGGCAGTCGGCCGTGTTGTGATTTGCAGTTTCGCAGATAGCACACCAGGAAGCCTTTCCATTCTTCATATTGTAAGGACAGTCGGCCGTAGAATGGTCTCCACGTTCCTGGAAAATGTCACAAAACGCCTTTGTCTGCACAAAACAGACATCTTGTCGGCTGAATTGCTGTCGACAATTATCTTTGGAATGTCCGGCTGTTGAACAGTTAGTGCACCATATTTCCTGGTTCTTCAGGGTCAGCTCTTTCAGGGACTTCTGCACGTTTTCCAGTTGTTCCTCCAAGCGGTGGTCGGTCGGATATGCAGGTATATCTTCATCCATCTCGACCTGCAGAGCTTTGGTCAGTGCATCTTCATATGACTTGAAAGTTTCCAGACTGATGTGTCGGCGAACCTTCTGTGAGAGTCCTGCAAGGAACCATTGAATCAGTAATTGTTCGTCAATAGTATAGTCTAACTGGCTCAATAGATCCTTCCATCGTTTATCGTAGTCGCGGACTGTTTCTCCTGGCTTCTGTGATGTCATTTTCATCTTCTTAGCGGCCAGGTGTTTGGCGTCTGGGGTCTTAAAAAATGATAGGAATTGCGCTTTTATCTCTGATTTTGTTGCTCTGGGCTTCCGTTCAAAAAATGTCATATACCATGTTAGAGCTCTTTTCCTTAGGGCTCCTGCGAACTGGGCCATCTGGCGATATTCTTCTGTTACCTTGTTGGCCTCCCATATCGACTCACAGACGAACCAATGTCGTCTGGGGTCTTCGTCGCCCTGATAAAGGGGAATCTGAGCAGAGCTGTGACCCATGTCGGAGTCACTTTCACTACTCTCTGAATTTGGTGGGTGGGAGGTGTTGGTGGGGGTGAAAGAGGTGGGGTCGATGATATAGTCAAACCTGTGGGGGTGACGATGGGGTTTTGGTCGACGGAACTTGTGCCTCCGTCGGTGGTTGATTCTTTCTCGCAGTACAGCGGATTGTTGATAATTTGTCTTCTCGATGACCCACTATCACTTTGCGTGCTCAAGTCTGACTCTTGGTTATCTTCGAAAGTTGTATGTGGCAGGGGGGGTGCTCCTTCATGTGTCGGCAGGAGAAAGTGGATACTGTGAAAGGAGGGTGTCGTTTGAAAGGTCACCCAGTTCCCTTCGACCGGTCGGCGGATGACCAGGTGTCATCCCGGGTACGGTTCATCACTGAGTCAACTCTAGAGTTTGATGTCACCAGCTCTCAGTTGGAGGTTGTCTTCAATAATAGTCTGTATTACGGTATGTGGATTGACTGGGGACAGGGTTACTTCATCGGGAGTCATTATTTGGAGAGCTTCTTGCTGCTCTATCCACACTTCTTCATCCTTAGGGCCGGTTTCGTCTTCCACGCCTTCTTCTGGTCAGTCATGACCCGACTCTGGCGGATGCTCATCTCGGTCAGTCTCCCTAGGGTTTTGTTCTCTACGCAGCTCATCGGCTCATTCCCTTCTGGCTTCCCTTCTCTGCTGTCTTTCATCCCTCTCGATTCTTTTAATGTCCGACATACTTTCATACAATACTATCAATTCCTCTTTGGTCGACTGTTCATTACTGGCTTAAGTCTGGTCGACTGGTTTCCACCATGCTCCCTCTTCGACACACGACCAGCTACCCCCCCATAGCCTACCTGACGCTTTTTAGAAAGCTCGGATAATGCTGTCTATTTGCTCAGGAAGTATTCCCACTCCCTTTCAGCAATGAATTTTTCCCACTTCTTTTGCTTCTCCGCCCAGTTAGTGTTTGAGGGTGGTTCACGTAATAGTGGTTGAGCTTCGACAGTATGGCCTGCTCCTTTTTCTATTAAAAACTTGAACAACAAAGTCGGCAGGGAACACAAGAATTGATCAGTAAATTCTATGAAAAATTTCTGTCGGACAGTTTCCACAGAAGTCCTGTCTTCGACTGCTTGTTCCTCATAGAGGTCGTCGGCTATCTTTTCGAACCACTCCGATAGATTCGTACGTCCTCCTCGGATCAGTTTCTGGAGTAACTGTTCTTCTTTAGTCTTGTCCATTTTTCTCATCCAAAAGCTGCTTCAGTAGGTGTGGCACGGATTCGACAAACTTTTCGTGAGTCTCAGTGAAAAATATGGCTTTTGCTTCTGCGACTGTCAATCTGTTCCTCAACGGAACCAATGTTGTAATCTCACAGATCACATAAGGTTACCAATAATACATACAAAAATATATAGAAATATACACAGAGACAAGAGACAAGAACAGATAGAATGAACAGATTATATTATTCTCAATAGTTCGTACAAAGCCAAGAACTGAACTGGGTTCTTATGAGGCTCAACAGCCTAATATATACAGATTACAAATAGTTACAAGATAACTACCTGTTGGTTCGGTGAAACGACACAACTATTAGTTAGTAGACTTAATTACTGTGTTTACTCAGCCGACCGACTAGGTCGGTCCATCGAATTAGTCGGTTGATCGACTAAGTCAGTCTTCTTTCAAGTCGACTTATGTCGACTTGCTCCTTCTACAATATCTCAGGTAGTTGTTGGATCGGCGGGCTGTGTAGAACCTAGGTCGTGCAAGTGGGGAAAAGTGGCCAACAGAGTTAAATTTAGAAAATTCCAAATGATATCTAAGGAAAAATTCAATTGGTATGTAATGTTGAGGTATGATGAAAGCTATATTCCTCAAAAACAAGAGATGATCAGGGTTAAATGATAATACTGGTGCATGGTTGACATAGAGAAAAGATGCATAAATTGGTTGGAAGTAGACTGAGAGAGACTCAATAATGGAGCAGAAGGAAGACAGTGATTGGTGAAGTCTATGAATTTATCACTTAGGTTATCATTCAAACACATGGTGCAAGAAGGAAAATGAGGATGCTAATTAGGACTCATTCTTCAAGCAATTATTAGTACTGAGTATAGTTAACAAAGGGAAGAGACATGTTGGCAAGTGAAGCATTGATGCACACTTAATATTTTAAATTCTAAATCAGAATTGTGATAAAGCAAAGATAGATGATGATCATGAGAGCTAACTACATCCAAATATTATGGAATTAGATTAACTCTAAAAACTGAGAAATTTCAGATAACTATTCTTGAATCTAAATGTGGAGAAAATCATGCCTGGAAGCAATGAATGAAGATTAGAATTAATATGATACTCCTGAAATAGAGACTAGGTCTGTAAATGAAAAGAGAAGGCATCATGTCAGGGGGAGAAATGTTATCAGGGGGGGTTTTTCAAAAGGAAGCTTTGTCATTGTTTTCAAAGGGGGAGAAAATTGACTAAAAGAAAATGTAGCCATCAATTCCAAGGGGGAGAAATGTTGAAAACAGTTGTCAATTGATGTCAAAGGAGTTCAACAATGACAAAACCAGTGAACATGATGCAAGAGGCATAGGATCGACAAAACAACCCATAAGAAGAATCAACAACCATTCGATCACCGTACAAAGACTCAGCAACCATCCGATCAAGGCAATCAATAGTGTAGATTGATTTTGACGTTTGGGATTTATCCCACATGGGAAGCACGGTTGATTTTTTAGGTTCTTATATGCATTTTTCTCACTAGACTTATTCAACGCATAGAGAAAAGGTATTGTGGCGGTTCTAGGTGCTCGGACACCACGAGAAGTCACCAGCTTGGAGCCTAGGATGACCTATCAGACCCCCTACCTTATGGAAGGATCGATAATGTACAAATAACATGCTAGATTTGAATCCACAAAAGTATTGACGGTTAAGATTGAACCTACATTTAATCATGGATCAACGATTAGGATTGAATCTGCAAAGAGATCAATGGCTGCAGAGCGATCCACAATACTATAGCACAAATCTGCATTTTATTGTAAATCAATGGTCATGAATGAACCCTTAAGATCAAATTTTAGGAGAGAATCCGTAAATGATTGACGGTGAGAAAGAAAAATGTGGAAGCAACGTTTGAGATTTTATGAAACTCAAACCCACAATCTAGAAGATCAATGGTCAGAAAATACTCTATAAGAGATCGAAAATGTGTAAGAAATATTGCGAAAAGGAAACTGTGAAAGTGTTTTCTGTGGAAATTGAACCCAGGTGATAGATCAATTGCACTCACAAAATTACTAATCAAACTTGCAAATTTACACACAAAGGAGACTGAATTTGGAGCATAACACTAATCTGTATTGAATAAGTGTACAATAGCCAACCTTGTGAAGTCATAGGCTGCCACAATAAATAATTACATGAGATATTTGAATGCATAAGGATGCCATTCGAAATAGTAAAAAAGCAGGCTTACTAAATCTAATCAAATCCCCCATAGGTGCATAAAGCAGTTTCCAAATCTACCTAGGAGCTCATGAATTGGAAAATTCAAGTAGGAAAGATAATAGGTGATGGAAAGACGACTCATACATGCTTTTATTAGGAGAAAATAATGGAGGATGATGAGATCAAAAAACAAGTCAACTGCACCTAGTCTTACTTTCCCTTTTGCCATAAAACTCGGTAAAGCAAGCAATAAAGCAGAAAAAGCAGACATGCACTAGGGAGGATCTGAAATAAAGCAGATATGATAAATATGGATTCCAGGAGGTTTCCCAAGCACTCCATGACTCATTTTTAGCAATTTTGACTTCTAGGACATGTGGAATACAACTTGCATAGAGTGGAATATTGGAAACTAGGCAAATAAGACAAAAATGGATTAAGTAATGTCTAAGGTAGATAACTATGGGTTGATTATTCTAACACCCCCCATTAATCCTGACTTATGAGTAAAATATCAGAAAACTATAGGGCCTAGAAACAAGGCTTAGTCACCCTTTACATACTGCATGTCCATTTAACCAAGGAAAGAGGCAAAAACCCAGTGGGAAAATCCTCCCTTAAACATGGACAGTAAAACAAAATTTGAAAATATTGTCATCAATCATGCTTCATAGCATGATCAGCAATCCCCAGCAGTGATTTGAGATTGTTGAATGTCTTCTCACAAAAAACTTTGGTGAATATGTCAGCTACTTGTTCTGAAGATGCACAGAAGATTAGGTGAATGATGCCATCATGCACAAGCTGTCTGGTGTAGTGCATATGGATCTCAATGTGTTTGGTTCTCTGTCTCTGAATTGTATCATTACATATTCAAATGGTGCTCTGACTATCACAATAGATAATAGTTTAGAACTCTGATTCAAATCCACACTCACCAAGTAACCCCTGCAACCATAAACATTGAGTTGCTGCATTTACAACTCCTCTGTACTCTGCTTCTGTAGATGAGAGTGCAATGGCACTCTATTTCTTGCTTGACCAGCTGATTGGTCCTTCAACAAGCATGAACACATATCCTGATGTTGAATTTTGATCTGTGTTGTCACCTTCCCAATCACTGTCAGTAAACCCAATCAAATCAAGATCAAATTTAGCTTTGTAGAAGATCCCATGAGTTCTTGTTCCCTGAACAAAGTTAAAGATCCTTTTGTCTGCTCTCCAATGGATCTCATGATGCTGATCCATGTATCTTGAATCCACACTTACTGCATAAGAAATATCAGTTCGAGTGTGTGTAAGGAACAGCAAACACCCAATCAATTGTCTATACAGTGTACTATCTACCATAGGAGAAGAACCTGCTTCTTCAAGCTTAACTCCTGAAAGGAAGGGAGTCTTGCTTGGCTTGCAATATTTCATGTTGAACTTTTTCAGAAAATCCAGAGCATACTTGTACTGATGTACTTTTATTCCATGTTGGTATTGAGCAATTTCGAGACCCAAAAATTGGCTCAACAACCCCAAATCAGTCATAGAAAATGCATGGTTCATTGCATCCTTCAAGGAGGCAATTTATTTATTTGAGCTTCCTGTAATCAGAAGTTCATCCACATACAAGACAATAATCATAAAATAACCATGAATCAGCTTCAAATAAACATTTGTATCAGACTTGCATTGAAAAAAACTCAATGACAGCAGAAATCCATCAATCTTGGCATACCAATCCCTAGGGGCTTGCTTAAGCCCATACAATGATTTCTTTAGCCTGCACACAAAATATTGATTAGTAAAAAACCATTTAGGATGCTGCATGTAAATCTCTTCGGTAATATCTCCATTCAAGAAAGCACACTTCACATCCATGTGATGTACCTCCCACTGCTTCAAAGCTGCAATGGCTAAGGCTAGTCTGATGGAGTCCATCTTTGCCACTAGTGCAAAGGTCTCATTGTAGTCAATACCATGTACCTTTGAGTGTCCCTTGGCTACCAATATTGCATTATATTTCAAATTTTTACCATCAGCAGAAAACTTAGTTTTGAAAACCCACTTACATTGAACTAGCTTCCTCCCTGGGGGAAGATCAACCAGCTCCCAAGTGTTGTTCTTCTGGAGTGAGCTGAATTCTTCTTTCATGGATGCTTGCCATATTGGATCATGTGATGCATATTAATATGTCTATGGGTATAATTAAACCATCAGATATCATTTCTCTGCAAACAAAGGGTCTTTAATGCTCAGGGCACTCTCAAACTGAGATCTAGTCCTCCTAGGATCACTAGGATTTATAGCTAGTTCCCCAGCTACATGAATGGTATTTGCTGCCCATTTTGGTCTTGTAGGACTGTTAGGATATACAATTAAATCATCATTATCAGACATATCAGAATCAGTAAACTCATTTTTCTCTTCACTTACATTCAATGGTTTTGGTGGTGAAGAAAACTCTCCAACTTCAACTGCTGCTAAAGGCTCTTCTTGGAACTGGACACTCCTTTCAATGAAGGATTTTTTTGTTCTTAAATTGATCAGCTTTTACCCTTTTGAATCTTCATAGTACCCAACAAATAGACACTCTTGGATTTGGGGTTGCAAACCCTTCCTCTTTTCTGTTGGAATTCTAGCCCAAGCCCTTGAGCCAAAAATCCTGAAATGGGTCACATCTGGCTTGTGCCCACTCCATGCTTCGAAAGGAGTCATACCATCAAGCTGTTTATGAGGCACCCTATTCTGAATATAGGATGCATAGTTTATAGCCTCAGCCCAAAAATTTGGTGGCAAAGTCTTAGCCTCTAACATACAGGTTGCCATCTCTTTCAGTGATCTGTTCTTTCTCTCAACAACACCATTTTGTTGTGGTGTGTAAGGGATTGAATGTTGCATCTGAATACCTACATCTTCACAATATTGAATGAACTAATAATTGACATACTCACCACCATTGTCAAATATGAGGATCTTGAGTTTCCTCCCAGACTGGTTTTCAACCAAAGCCTTAAATACTTTGAAGAGGTCAAAAACTTCAGACTTATGCTTCAGGAAGTAAACCCAATAGTACCTGGAAAATTCATCTATGAAATTTAGTGCATATTTGTCCTGACTCATTAACATATGAGGGAATGGACCAGAAACATCATTGTGGATCAACTCAAGAGGTTCAGAGGTTCTCTCATGACTAGCTCTCTCAAATTTATGCTCTGGGTGTTTTCCTAGGACACAACCTTGACAGACTCCCTTGGAAAACTTAATCTTTGGTAACCCTATGACCATTTATTTTTCACTTAGATCAGAAAGATACTTATAGTTAATATGGCCAAATATTTCATGCTAAAGCTTGCTTGCCTCATTAGCATGAATCAGAAGAGCAGAGGGGTTTGAGTAGGGTAGAAAATCTGAAAACCAGTATACCTTCGAAGTGTGATCTACAACTCCTTTTGCAATGACTTTACCGCTTGAGGTCTCCATGATCTCAACATCATCAGGGGAGAATATGATCTTCTTTGGAGACCCTGTGTGGGTCATTTGATACACTGACAAGAGGTTAGAGGCAAGACCTGGAACATACAATACATTGCTAAACTTACCATGGTCAGGATCAATCCTTCCTTTGCCCAAACTGTCAGTTAGAGAGTCATCTCCCAGCACTATTGGTGGACCTTTCGACATGTCAAGAGAGGAGAATGCCTCCTTGGTCGAAACCATATGTCTTCAAGCTCCAGAGTGTTAGCACCCCAAATTTTTACAAAAAATTAAAATTTTGAGATAACATAAAATGTTTACAGTTGCAGTTTGATAACTACTAGCAGCTATTATAAGATATGAAAAATAAAAGTAACCATTTATCTTTAACACATCTAGACTAATGTTGTTTTAAATTTTGATATGTGATGTAAGTAATCTGCATTCGATTATTTAGCTCTACTGATAGTTTGAATGTCAAGTAGGTGAGGAGACATTTTCTAGATGGGGCTTACTTAGCAATTGATAACGTATCTAGATTTCTAGATCTTTACAGGCTTGACAGGTAATCTTTGTCCCAGTAAAAGTTTATTAAGGCGATAAATCAGATATATTTCTCTTAGCGTAGAATGTACTGCTAGAGTAAAAGTTCTACTTAGAAGACTCAAGATTCTGCAAGGTAAAGCAATGTTTCTATTACTTGATCCACAATATTATTTTACTTAATCTTTGTTTTGTAGAGGTTATTAATGTCGCCCTACTGTTTGTTTCTTAATAGTAAGATCTTTATGATAGATAAAAATTTCCTTCTAACTTTACTCTAACTGATTTCCAGTTCTTAAAAGAGATTTCATGTTAATATTTCATAACTCTTCCTTAGACATAAGAGTCTATTGCTATTATCATCATAATAATTAAAGCACTACTTATCATTATGCAAATAGACCTAAGTCTTTCAGAACATAAGCCTATTGTATTCTTTTCAACTCTGTTTTAGTTAGGACTCAACATGGTTAAATTATTAGCTTAATATCGCTTGTAGTTTATGAGATATCCTCTTCATAAAAATCGTCAAGATCGTGGTTGGAATTCCCATTTTCTTCATGAACAATATAATGTGACAATTTCACATTACCATACTATTTGCTTATATGTGAATAAGATGCAATAAAATCCTAAAGAGTTTACTATTCTAACTCTAAATTTTAACTTCATCTTGATTCGATTCGTCTTAGAACTTGGTAAATATTATGGAGTTCTATGATCATGTACTTATAGATTTATATCCTACATCTAGTACTATAGATCCCTTTTTGAGTGTAGGAACTATTCTTGTGTATAAGTGTCATTATATCTTTATACACCTTATTAGTTTAATTCTAATTCTTATAACTTAACCATTCATAGTTCATGATTATAAGACCAAGTTACTTAAAGCATTCTCAAACCTGTTCAAGCTTAGACTAACCTCTTAATCTTTTTCTTACAAGTTTGATTAAGAAAGGTTATAAAATCCTTACAATACTAGGCATCAAAATCATAAATAAAACCCTTGAAAAACAAGTGCATCGAATCCATATGCAGTTCGGTTCTTTACTAAATCTATTTATAAGGTTGAACATTATGTTTTAACGTTGGTATAACACTTGTTCATCATCGAGGCTTGACTTTGTTTGGCAATCATATGATTTGGACTTTATGTGATAACACATTATTACTACATGCATAAAGTTTTAACAAATAATTGGGTTTGAATGATTTGCAGTGGAGACTATATGAATAACCCACCGTGAACTAAAAATATTTGAGTACACATGGAACTCTCCTTACCATGCAATACGTGACTTATAAGCCTTACCTTGCAACCCTAAATTTCATTACTTCAGCGAGGGTTTCAGTCTTTGCTTTGTTGGGTTCACTGCGGCCATGAGGGCTCGCAGTTGCTTGCCTCCATCTCCACTGTCTATGCATTTTCTTTGAAGAGCCATTGTTTAGAGTGAGAGTTATAAGCCATAGCTCGTGAATGAATAGTTTTATGCAACCCAACCTTGTTGTGCATGAGGATAGTGTTGTATAGTTGGTAGTTCAGTGTTGAAATCGTGTTTTGGCCACTGTCACTTCTTGCTCCTGCTCCAGTTGTCAAAGTGGTTGATAAACCGAACTCAGTTGCCTCCTTCTCAGGTGAATGTGAGGTTTGTTGTTCTCGTGGAGTTGGTCTTCCTTCATCTTGACCTCGTTTTCCAACATTACAAGTATACATCATTTTTAAGAAGTTGAGCAATATAACAATTTATAGTTTCAATTCTTTACACTAGTTTCTAAATATGTTTAGGTTTTCATCTTGCAGGTGATAGTTCGCAGAACCTTTGGAAGGAACCACTACACAAAAGGACCGGCGTACTGTCTATGGGTAAGCCCTGGTTACCAAATGGTTCTCCCTGCTTGTGCAGACCTTAGGGGGAATTTTACAGTTGGAAGAAGTTACAGCATGGTTTTTACCTAGTCTTGGGTTGTTGTTCTTCAGTTTAATAGTTTTGGTTTTTGTTTAAACCCTCACTTACAGCAGGGTAACTCCGGCTGAAAGCCGTGATTTGTAAATGCTTGTTTCTCGTGTTTTTACAAATGTTTGATACTTGGTCTGTTGTTTTTTGTTATTTAAAACCCGTTTTCCTTTGAGCTCGGACTCAGTTTAACTTAAAGCTATTATGGCAACTTGTAAACTAAGGTTTTTACCCTATTCGCCTGAGTAATAACAATTTTACTGTGTATTATTTATTTTGCATAAAAATATTGTTAATGGCTTGAAGACTGTTACTCAATCATTTTATGTAATTATTTTACCTACAGGCTCAGAAATTTCGAGCTAGGGTTTCCTAAATGAAACCCTTGTTTTTGAATAATTCTTTCAATTAATTTGAGTAGGTTCTTTATTTGTAAAACAAATATTGTTTTTAAATTAATATTATTATCTATATATATATATATTTGCTATAAAGACTGTAACCAGTCTACAATAGTTCAATTGTTCAATGATAATGTTTCAAATAGTAGAATTATAGCTTAACTGTTTTTCTTTTATTAAAACAAAGAAAATAATAAAGGGTTTCGACCCTGTAGTTACTCTTCTTGTATAAACCTGTTAATAAATTCAAATTAGTTTTTACATAGATATGTAATGTTAAAATTAATTATAATCCTATTCTTATTATTCTTACTGAAATGTTAGCAAGAATTCTTATTAGAGTTATTTGTAACATCCATTTAGTAACTAGTCTGTTTTTGATAAACAATAAATATTTTCCATAAAAACCTTTCTTGTTTACAGTAACTATTGTCTTAGTTTAGCTAACATTATAGTAAATAAACTAAGTATTATAGTTTATTTCTTTGTTTATCTGAACGTACTAAGTAGTTTAACTGTATCTTTTCTACTCCATTTACAATTAGTTATTAAATAAAACACAAAGGAAATACTGATAACACAATACAGTTTATTCTCATGCACTTGAGTAAAATAATACTTCATTTATCTACTAAGGTATCTTTTTAACCTAATAATTCTTCTACCTGTAATGGAATACTGCTACTTCACTATCAGTATATTTACAATAACAAAGAACATAAATAACGAGGTTATTGGTCTTTTGATACTAATATACATACTACAATGAAATACTTTGCTATTATGAAATGCATATTACATCTATTCATTTCAACTTCTACTCATTTCCTTCATCTACTTTAAATACTTTGCCTGTGCTGGAGTATGGTCTGGTCCTTCCAGATGTGGAAAAACACAGGTTAGAATTGTTTTTCATCTATTCAAATTCATTCCTTCAAATAGCTAAAAAGATTACTAACTCTAATATTTCTGCAACTAAATATTTAACATTTAGATAACAATCAGATTCACTTTTAACCATTTAACACAGTAAAACAAAAATATTTTAGAACCTGTTAAGCTAGACAACAATAGCGTTAGGAGGTTGTTCCTCCCTACCAACTCCTAGAGAGCGCCCAAACAACGCTTCTTCAGAACCCCCGAGCGTGTTCCTAGTCTCCTTAGCTGAGAACTGGTAGAGCAAGCAAACAATAAACTAGTCTGATGACTCAGTAATGACTCTGCACTCAGCAGTAAGATCCTTCAGCTGAAAAGCTGCACTAGACCACTTAACAGTTAACCCCTCAAACTCTTTCCACAAATTCCCTTTCCATTGAACTTCTTTGAAGTACATTCACCTGAATGTTCACTTCTCTAGAATGAGCAGCCTCAGCTCTCTTCAATGGGCATTTTTATAAAGATTGCCTAGGTCTTTTGGGTCAGATGTCATTAATTGAGCCACCTGCTCTGATCCCACTTTCTTGGAGGATCATGATCCCAAATGTAGGTAGGTTGCCACCTGCAACAGTTGGAACAGGTTTGAGGATGCTGCCACTTGTCTATTTTCTCTCCACCCAGTCTCCTCCACCAATTTGACTAGTAAACACTCTTTTAACAGCCCTCCTAAGATGTTGTCCCCACTGTCATTTATTTATAATTAAAATATTCATAATTACATTTAATATCCTTGACTCTGCTAAGTCATCACTTGCAACTTAGCATTTAATTTAACATATTGTCTTTGAATAGAATCAAATAAAATAATGTTGTTTTTTTGCAAAATTGGGGCATGTCACACAGAGTCTATGATGAAGCTAGGTGAGCTTGATGTGCCAGCAACCAATGCATGAACTCTCTCTCTGTCCTCTGAATTTGATCCTCCTTCCCACTTCTTTGAGCTATCAGGAAGGGAGATGTTATTCTTCTCCAGGAGTTGGGTCAGCATGTCAATTTGCTTCTTCATGTAGGAGCTTTCAGGATGAAATCCCTTACTGCAGTATGCGCACTTGCTCATTTCTCCTTTGTTCTTCTTCTTCTGGAAGTTCTTCTTGGAGCCTTGGGGCTCCTCTTGAGACTTGTTCTTGTCTCTCTTTTGCTCAGGTGGATTCTTAGCTTTCTTCTTGCCTTTTGAATCCATCCTCAAATCTCCAGGAACTAGATCTTGGTCTTTGGAAGGTTTGATGGTGTCGATCATCACCAATTTATCTTGTTCTTGTGTGAGGGATTCCATGAAATCTGCAAGCTTAGGCATCTTCCAGGCTCAAAATGTCAACTTGGTGGCATGGAAGGTCGAAACAAACACTGAATAGTTAGGGCCAAGCTTTGACAGTATGGCCAAAACTAGTTGCTCCTCCTTCTTTTCAATTCCACACTGTTTTAGTTGCAAAACAAGGGCTTTAAACTTGGAAAAGTAGAGTTGCAAGGATTTGAAGCTGCTGGGACTCAAGGAGATCAATTCATTCTTGATTTGATGTCCTCTCATCTCATCTATCTTACCAAAAAGATATACAATATTCTCCCATACTTCATTTGGTGATGTCAATCCATCAAGACGGAAGAGGAGGTCTCTGGATATGCTCAAACACAAGAGACCATAAGCCTCATCCCTCCTGTTGTGCCATTTAATTTTCTCTGCAGCTACATTGGGCTCTGCTTCAGTTGCCATAGTCACCCTATAGAGACCTTTTTCTCTCAACAGTATCTCCATCTCTGCTTTCCATTCAAAGAAATTAAATGGAGTCAAGATGATCTTCTGAGATTGATCCATAGCTTAGAAATTGTCCCTTCAGTTAGCAGAATAGATCCCAGACAAGATGTTGAACCTACAATAGCAATATGAAAGGAGATAAATTGATCTAAAAAGGCTCTAATACCATGTGGAAATTGAACCCAGGTGATAGATCAATTGCACTCACAAAATTACTAATCAAACATGCAAATTTACACACAAAGGAGACTGAATTTGGAGCATAACACTAATCTGTATTGAATAAGTGTACAATAGCCAACCTTGTGAATTCATAGGCTGATTCAATAAATAATTACATGAGAGATTCTAATGCATAAGGATGCCATTTGAAATAGTCAAAAACAGGCTTACTAAATCTAGTCAAATCCCCCATAGGTGCATAAAGCAGTTTCCAAATCTGCCTAGGAGCTCACGAATTGGAAAAGTCAAGTAGGAAAGCTAATAGGTGATGGAAATACAACTCATACATGCTTTTATTAGGATAAAAGAATGGAGGATGATGAGAGAAAAAAACAAGTCAACTGCACCTAGTCTTACTTTCCCTTTTGCCATAAAACTCAGTAAAGCAGGTAATAAAGTAGAAAAAGCATACATGCGCTGGGGAGGATCTGGAATAAAGAATATATGCTAAATATGGATTCTAGGAGGTTTCCCAAGAACTTCATGACTCATTTTTAGCAAGTTTGACTTCTAGGACATGTGGAAGACAACTTGCATAGAGTGGAATATTGGAAACTAGGCAAATAAGACAAAAATGGATTAATTAATGTCTAAGGTAGCTAACTATGGGTTGATTATTCTAACATTTTCAAGAAATTTGGAAAACCCACAATCCACAATCAGCATCTGATCTAAGATTGATGATCAAGAAAGAGTCTGAATGAGATCGACGACACAAAATAAATTTTGCAGGAAGAAAATTACGAAAGAACTTTTAAGGATTTTGAAAAACCTACAATCCGCAATCTGTATATGATCTTGGATCAATGGTCTAGGAAGATTCCGCAAGTAATCAATGGTGTGGAAAGACCGTTGTAGAAAGTACATTGTTGAAAGGTAGTTGCGGAAGGACCTTTTGAGAAAAGTCAAACCGTGCATCCGCAATCCATTATCCATATCATATCAACGATATAGAAAGAGTCTAAAGAAATCAACAGTGCAGAAAGGTTGTTGCGAAAAGACAATTGCAAAAAGATAAGGAAATTATGGAAAGATGATTACGGAGGGAAATCTATGTGTTGGATCGATGAACAAGAAACAGTCTACAATGGATCGACGACTCAGGATGGTTGAGGAAAGGATCTGTTGCAGAAAGGAAAATTTGAAAGAATTTCTGGTGAAGAATTATCATTGCAGAGAGGCAATTCTTGTAATATTGTGTTGCGGAAAGGTATGAATAATAAACCTAAATAGAGTTAAAGACTGCTAAAATGAAGAATTCGGTATTCATGAAAAGGTACGATCTAAGAATGAAAAGGTGTAACGATGAAGATATGCATTCACAAAAAACGTGTTAGAGGGTATTTATATACAGAATGATGAGTGAGAGAAAATGTCTCTATGATTCATATTAATGCAGCAGTAGCAGCAGACAGAGACCAAAGAAGAACCAATGACAATAATCATAAAGAATATTTGGAAAACATATAAAAACATACTAGGGTAGCAGGGTGGTGCTAGGGCAGGCTACAGGCCTGCAGGGGGTTGTAGCCTCCTTCCAGTAGTAGCTGGTAAATAGGGTGTTGTAGCATCCGTTCAATAGCAGTTGATAAAAATAGGGGGTCATATCCTCCTTCCAGTGGTAGCTGGTAAATACAGTGTTGTAGAATCCTTTCAGTACCAGCTGACAAAACCAGACGGTAGTAGCCTCCTTCCAATAGTTGTTGGTAAATAGGGTGGGGTACCATCCTTGTCTGTTGTAGCAGGAAGAAACTATTTGTAAATGTAATTTTGTATTAAGAGGACATATTGGTGGTTTTCCTAGTTGGGTTCCACAATAAAATATGTGTTCTATGTTTCTTGTTGATTCTATGTGTTAATGATTAATTTTAAAAGTGGTTTTAAATTTTATAAGTTAACAAAACTGATTCACCACCCCTCTCAGTATTGTCTAATATTCTAACACTTTTAGGGGGGGGTTTGAACCGCATTCGTAGGTACCTACGAGGGGGTTTTATAACTTCCCCTAAACGTTTGTAATAAATATCTTTAGGGGGGGTTTTGAACTACCCCCAAAAGTCACTTTTAGCACCGCTGCTATTGGCAGGGGTTTTGTTAAGACCGCCCCCAAAGGTTAGTAAAATGGAGTTTTAGGGGGGGGTTTAGAACCTCCTTTGTAGGAACCTATGCGGGGGGGTTTGAAACTGCCCCTGTAGGTACATATGAGGGGGATTTGAAACTTCCCCCAAAGGTTTGTAATAAGGAATTTAGGGTTGGATTTTGGAACCGCCCCCATAGGTTTCTATGAGGGGGGTTTAGAACATAGTTTAGGTTTAGAACTTCCCTTAAAAGTCACTTTTGGGGGGTTTATAACCTCCCCCAAAATTCACTTTTAGGGGTTTTTTTTATTTCTTCTAAAATTGCCCCTAAAAGTCAAAAATTTTACTGTCAGTGCTATTAGGAGCGGTTTTGTAAGGACCGCCTCCAAAGGAAAAACCACCCCCAAAAGTGACTTTTGGAGGCGGAATACAACCCCCCCTAAAATTCAAATTTGTTTTAGTGAGAGTTTCCTGCTTTTCCCTATGACATCTTTTCTGGCCTACCTACTTTTGTAATTAAACCTCAGAATGGAAACTGCGCCTTCCTTTGGCCCAGAGTTTCCTCTTTGGTGTCTCACTTATTTTTCTTAGATTTTCGTACC
This sequence comes from Pseudotsuga menziesii, assembly GCA_001517045.1. Taxonomy (NCBI): domain Eukaryota; kingdom Viridiplantae; phylum Streptophyta; class Pinopsida; order Pinales; family Pinaceae; genus Pseudotsuga; species Pseudotsuga menziesii. The sequence continues at coordinate 1,168,161 of LPNX010998237.1, read as the reverse complement.
TTCCCCTTTTTCTATCTGCTTGATTTTGTTAGTCCTTTAACAGTTTCTAATTTTCTTCCTTCGCAAGTTGGCTTGCCCAAGTGCACCCTCCTGACATGGCAACTTATTTTCCACATATTTAATTACACAATAATTAATAATGGAAATTAATAAAACAATGTACATGCCTCCTAAATAAAAATTTAATAAAATTCCCTAGGTTAATTATTTAATGAATCCTTTGACCCCCTAGGTGTTAGGAAAGGTCAACACTTTTGATGTCCCTTCAAGGTACGGATATGACAGGCCACCCTCATGAAGTAAGTGGAACATTAATTACCAAGTGCATGGTTTTGGGTGTTGCATAGTATTTTTCTATGGTATTGGAAAAAGGTGATAATGAAACATGGTTTTCATTAGCCCATGTTATTTATCAATGGTATTGGATAATTTTCAAGTATAAAAGGAGGCAAATGTGAATGGAAAAGGCATGCATTTGGATATTGTTTATTTGGATGGGAATATTAGTGTTATCTAGTCCTAGGTGATGCTCCCCTTGACAACAGTTGGGTGATGGAACCCTTCTGAATCTAAGTAACCAAGGCATTGGTGAAGTGGATAGGATCATTCAATTCCTTTCACTATGCTTCAATTATACTCTGCCTATTTTTTGCTCCAATACTGATGTTGGATATTGTATGATCACACCCTTTGTTGTTGGTGGTCATACCATGATATTATTGTTCCCTTATACATTTTGATACATCTGTTAAATATATAATCAGGTGTTCCTGATGCTAAGTTTCTTCACTCCCATTGTCTTCCTTTATTTCAGGTGTATTTGGGTTTAGAGCTTCAAATTTTGGTCCTTTGTGGGGTTAGAGAGACATATTTTATTTTCTCTTCCCACTATTTGTCTCTCGGCTACATGTGTATGATTATATAGATGACATTGGGAAGCTACATATGGTGTATATGGTCCTATCTGATACTTTGATTAATAAAGAATCTTTGGTTCTCCATCTTTGTCTGTTATCAAGCTTATGTGTCTCTATGTGCCCTACAATTACTAAATTTTGTGTGGTAGTGATCACATGGTCTCCATAAACTATAGCATGGCATATATGATATAAATTTAATCTCTAGATATTTATGATAATGAAATCCCATCTCTATTCTACAAATTTTCCTTTCTCTTTTATTCTTTAATGTACATATGCTCAATGTTAGAATAATCAACCCATAGTTAGCTACCTTAGACATTAATTAATCTATTTTTTGTCTTATTTTCCTAGTTTCCATATTCCACCTTATGCAAGTTGTCCTCCACACATCCATAGTGGTCAAACTTGCTAAATTTGAGTCATGGAGCGCTTGGGAAACCTCTTGGAATCAAATCTTCTTTATTCTTGGCCTCCCTAGTGCATGCTTGCTTTTTCTGAGTTTTAAGGCAATTGGGAAAGTTTGACTAGGTGAGGTTAACTTGTTTTTTGTCCTCAACATCCTCCACTCTTTTCTCCTATGAAAAGCATGTATGAGTTGTCCTTCCACCATCTATTAGCTTGCCTAATTGATTTTTCCAATTCGTGAGCTCCTAGACAGATTTGGAATGTGCTTTATGCATCTATGGGGGATTTGCTTAGATTTAGTAAGCCTGCTTTTGACTAAATTCGAATGGCATCTTCATGCATTTGAATCTCTCATGTAAATATTTATTGTGGCAGCCTATGACTTCAGAGGGTTGGCTATTGTACACTTATTCAATACAGATCAGTGCTCTGCTCCATATTCAGTCTCCTTTTGTGAGTAATTTGCATGTGTAATTAGCAATTGTTGTGAGTGTAATTGTTCTAACACCTGGGTTCAATTTCCACACTCAAATTGGATCAATTCTTACTTGTTTTGCAATTATGGTCGAAAATGTGACTTCTGGTCATCCAATTTAAAAAATAATACCATATCCAAAAACAAGATGGAAATTTGGTTTGGACGCCACCTTCATATGTTGGATTTGACCCCATTTTACTATATTAAAATATGGTTGAAAACAATGGAACTACGAACTCCTAAATTGGGAAATCTCACTTCTGAAACCCCAATTGGCCAAACAAACCTATGCAGTTATTTGCAGACATTCTTAATACAAAATCTATCATAACAGACTCTAGATACATATTATAGAACCCTTCCCTAATATCCATATCCTCCTACTTGTCCAGAAGTCAATTTCAAGTTCCTTTCTCTTTGAGATAGTCGAAAGGATCTAGCTTGCATATGATGGTGTACCCAAGAGCCTTAGGATAGAATTTATAAGTATCTAACTTTGAAATATAAATGGTCTTAGTAAATTATGCAAAGGATTATTGAGCTAGTGTATCCCCTTTCTGCCATCCTTACATTGGTGTCTCCCTTGTCCCCTTTGAGTTGGTGTGCTTATATTTCGATTTGGGTACACCATAGTGGTATCAGAGATGTTTCCTTGGCCCATCCTATGGAAAGTTGGATAATGACTATATCCAATGATGAATTTCAGTATAAGGATTCAAAATATTTTATAGAGGAGGTTTCACATATCCTTGATAAGGGGTGAATACAAAGTTCTTTTGGTGCTAGAAAACGTAAGGAGGAGCATAAGTCACTCCAAGGTGACTTGGGAAACATTGGAGATCTAATCCTTACTAATGAGGATTGTAGAAATGAAGAATAATATTATGTGGAAGAGCAGACCATCAATAAATGAAAATCACATGTGCATAGGAAGTTGTGCATGCACTTGAGGAAGCATGGTGTGCTAGCTAGCACAAGGGGGTCAAGGATTAGAGATCATACCAGAGAGATTCATGACACTTGGGACATGGATCAAAGAGCATTTACTGATGGATTCTCAAGCCTTTCTGGAGCAGATATTGATGGTTGTTCATGTAATTTTTAGAAACTTAATGATGGGTGTCGTGATGGGGTACTTACTTATGAGTTCCCAAGTTATGTAGAGGGGTACCTATTGATGGGTTCCAAGGAGAGACATCTATTAATAGATGTTGATTCCTATATGTTGGTGACATAGAGATTCCACTTGATGATGTTCATATTTTAAAAGTTGTTATACCAAAAGAAAATGATCTATCAAAGAATAACACGCACAACATAACAAAAGAGAACAAAAATATTTATCTTGAGAAACCCTCATAGGGAAAAACCCAACAAAACTTCCTCTATATAGAATTCACCTAAGAATAGTGTAAGACCCAATAACAAGACTAGGTTGCTTCCTCTCCTCCATATGGATTGTCTCTTCTCTCTCTAGCGCAACTGCTTGAGTGTTCTACTTGTCCAAATGAGGGAGGTTCTTCTCCTATTTATACAGATCAGCTGAGATGCCTTATAACCCAACTGGTTCGACTTCTCCTTTTTTCCAGGTCTGACTTACCTTGAAAGACTAGAAAATACATTTTAATAATATTTTAGTGGGTACTACTGACCCGACTTACAGCAGAGGATTTACCTCAAGACTTTACATGACCAATTACATTAATGAAATACCTAACCAAAGGAACAACATCTCTGAAAAGGGTAATAACAATAATAATACAAAATAGAATATCTTCCATGATTACATTTCTTTAACACTCCCTCTTAACAATGAAGGTATTCTACAATACAACAACACGTCTGTACAACTGACTGGTGAATCTATATTTCATAGGAAGTTTTCACAATTACATCAAGATCATCATAATCCATGGGACATCATCATCACAAACATCTCTAAAATCTAGTATAATCTTGAGCATCGTCATCTCTGGAATCATCTCGAGCATCATCATATATTGAGCATTATCTTTGGCATCATATCAAGCATCATCATATCTGGAATCATATCAAGCATCATCATCTCTCGAGCACCACATCTTTCATCATCTTGAGCATCATCATCTTTGGAATCATCTTGAGCATCATATCTGGAATCATATCGAGCATCATCATCTTTGCCATCATCACAAGAATGACTTACACTATCAGTATAAAAATACTGAGATGAATCACCCACATCATAATTAAATGTTGGAATATCACCATATGCAACTGAATGTAGGAACTTGTTTGCAAGTAGATGCAGGGCCAATCATCATGCACCATCCTCATCCTATCAATGATAGGACCACACTCAAGAGAGTGTTCTTGTCCACAGAACCATCCTCAGAGAGTACCACTCAATCAACGCAGACCGTCCTCATCCTATCAGTGCTAGGACCACTCTCAATAGAGTTTTATTGTCCACCAAACCATCCTTAGAGAGGACTAATCAATCAATGCAGACCTTCCTCATCTTATCAATGCTAGGACCACTCTCAGTAGATTTTTATTTCCCATGGAACCGTCCTTAGAGAGGACTACCCAATCAATGCAAACCATCCTCATCCTATAATTGCTAGGACCACTCTCAATAAAGTGTTCTTATCCATGGAACCATCCTCATAGAGGACCACTCAATCAACATGCATTGTTCTCATCCTATCAGTGTTAGGGCCACTCTCAATAGAGTGTTATTTTCCATGGAACCATCCTCAAAGAGGACTACTTAATCAATGTGGACTGTCCTCATCCTATCAGTGCTAGGACCACTCTCAATAGAGTGTTATTGTCCATGGAACCATCCTTAGAGAGGACCAATCAATCAGCGCAGACCATCCTCAGCCTATCAATGCTAGGACCACTCTCGATAGAGAGATTTTGTCCATAGAACCATCCTACAAGTGAATGTAGGATCACACTCTAGAAGAGAGTACTATCACTATAGACCATCCTTAAAGAGGCTAATATTATCCACAAGTGACACTGGTCTTGCACTTGCACATTACTATCGTCTAATCCTCAATAATAGTCTCGTCACCACTCCCTCTTGCCAAGGAGTTCCTTTTAGACTACACGAAGCTTGTCTCAGAAATGTTCAAACTTTACACGAGACAGAGGCTTAGTCAACACATCAACAACTTGTTCCTCTGTAGGAACAAACCGAAGCTTCACATCTCCTCTCTGCACCATGTCCCATATGTAGTGATACTTTATCTCTATATTATTTGACTTATCATGAAATACTGGGTTCTCTATGAACTTGATGCAAATCTAGTTGTCACAATATATCTCAGTTGCATCCATCTTAGTATCAACCAATCCTTCCAATAGTTTCTGAAGCCATACTGCTTCGATACCAGATGCACATGTTGCAATATACTCAAACTCGGTTGTATTGAGGGAAACACTTGTTTTATTTTTGCTAATCCATGAGATCGCTATTGGGATAAGGGCAGACCCAGGTTCTTATGCTTTTATCTTCGCACCAACAAACAGACCCAAAGTGTTGGCCCTTTCGGCAACAACCTGCGAACAGGTTGCAGTCTCACCTGAAACAGCTATGGGGTGCTGCAGAATCAGGTTTTTGTAGGCGAAAGAGGGATATTACTGTACCTTTAGCCTTAACAAAGAATAATTATGCAATATAGAGCTTCGACATTCACTTAAATAGCTTCGCAGTTTAGATAAAAAGATAATTTCTTGCTTAACCCTTAACTGGGAATTCACAGCGAAGTTAGTAATTAGTAATATATCTTACTTATCATTCACCTACTTATCAAATGCATAAAAAAATAACAGGAACAAAAGTAAAAAGAACCACAACAACACAAGATGTATGTGGTTCACCCCCAATGTAGGGGCTACATCCACAGAACTGTGTTTATATTCAACACTTTACAAAACAACAGTTATGATCTGCGCACTCAGCTGTAGATCTTCTCAACAACCCAAAACTGCGCACTTAGCTGCAGAACCTTTCTTCCAAAACCCTGTGTGCACTCAGCTGCAGAGGTCATCCATGCACTCAGCTGGGACTTAACCTTAAACCCAAAAATAGACCTTAGCTTCTTCGCATCACATCATATCATAACAAAAATCATACCTGACTCCTTTACATCAGTGCCTATTTATACAAGTGCACTATTACAATACCATGGGCTTAAACCATGGGTACCCTAAAACCATGGGACATTTACAAAAAGAGGGGCTTTGACCCAACCCCGAAGCCCCTAAGACTATTTTGGACCACAACTCCGATTACAAGCTTCGCACCAAAACCGTGGAGATGCCAAAATTAAGGACCTTCAAGGTCCGAGCCCCAATAGGCCCCTAAGACTCACCAGTGTCCCGTCCCGGGACACTCTGCTGCTTTTCTAGTGGAAGAATCTTGTTGGAGAAGATAGTAAATTGATTGTTGAGGCTGCGCATGATATCTTCGGCTGCTTGCTCCTTCTCCACTATCTCCTGCACTATTGTTGCATATGCTTCGTTGGCCTTTTCCTGCGCAAATGCATCATACTCCTTCAAGACTTTGAGCTGGTTGTTCGCAGCAGTGCTCAACTCCAAGGCCTCTTTAATAAGGGGCTGCACAGAGTTCACCAACAATGTTTCTTTCCTTCTGCAAGACTCAATTTCTCGCTGGAGCTCATTGCTATGCTTTACCTTAAGCATCTTCTGCATAGGAGGCAATGTCTTAATTTTTTCTTTTACTGCGTCCAGCTCTGTCTGTCGATGCTTGATGGTTTCTTGCAGATTTTCTACTTCTGGGATGTCCTACAAGTTTTCCCAGGCCTCGAAACTTTCATCTAGCAGCTTTGATGCACTACTTACAAGATCTGAGATCTTTGTTGCTGAGGCCTGAATATCTCTGCGATGTTGTTCCCTGACCTCTGGTGGACTCTCAGGAATGAGGTGAAGTTGAAGCTCCGCAATCTGAGCCTCATGTTCTGCTTTCATCTTCTCTATCTCGCTTTGAGATTGTTGCGCATAGTCTTTCAGCTTGACGATTCTTTGCTCTGGTTCTTCTTCAACCTGCATGTCGAAGTCAGGGAGACTTCGACACGCCTCATCCAATAATTGCGCTAGTGTAGCCCGCTTGTTTTCTAATTCCCTCTTCTTCTGTTCAGCTTCTTCCAACTGCGCTGCGAGGCTCTCACTCTGCTTTGTGGAATTCTCTAACTGCATGTGTGAGTAGCTGTCTTGTTCTTGGATCTCCTTCATGAGGGCCAATTGACAAAGATGCAGCTCCGGCATAGACAACTTGGTGTAATATATCTCAACTGTCATGCTCATCTGCGATCAAGATGTTGCATCAATTATTATAAGGGCTGCACTTGGTACTTGTCCTTTGTTGTTTCTGGCGGGCCATTGTCTCGTATCTGGCTACGCGCTTACTGGGGCACTGCTTACTGCAACGCATGTTGTTGTTCTTTCCGCTAACTCCTTCAGTTCTGTAATTCGCTATGCTACGCCAGCGAGTGCATCAAGATGTGTAGCTGCAAACTCTGCCCATTTTCTAGATAAGACCTCTGTAGACTTTATTAGAGCCTGATCAAGCTCTTCAACATCAAAGCAGGCTCTTCGACGATATTCTTGCCCTTCGACGCCTTAGTTTTCTTTCAGGGCTGAGGCTTAGTCACTTCCTCTACTTCGGGAGACTTGCACTTATCTAGGCGATTGGGGTCTGAGATGGTTTTGACCGATTCTTCTTCTTCTTCATCAGCTCCGTCATCTCCACCCTGGTCACCTTCGCTCTGCTGTGACTCATCTTGTTCTTCGCTCCCTTCGAGTGGGTCATTCTGCTGCGGCTGACTAGGACCTGTGCCCACATCTGTTACTGGGGGGACTGGTATGTTGGGCCTTGTTCCTGCATCCTTCATCCATTCAGCCAGCCACTGCTGAACTACTGCGAGGATGTCCTCCTGGTTTACCATGTATGGTAATTTCCACCATGCATGTTTGTTGTCTGCACGGGCCTAGATGAAGACATTATGCATGTCCGCCTTGAAGTTGGCCACTCCAGTATACTAGGAGAATAGCTCATTACTGAGCCACGGTGTTTTCAGGATCTCATATGAAAATTTCATCGCATAGAAGGTGAACACGTAGTTCGTCATCTGCTGCAAGGCCTTATCCTGCGACACCCAAAGAGATGCATACCTTGATGCGCCAGGAATCTCCGGAGGAACATCAACAAACTATGCCTTGGTAGGTTCTCTCCATCCTACCAGTGCAATAAGCACTAACAACCATGAATAATGAAAGGGTCTACCTTTCTCCTATGCATCGCAGACATCTTCAAGGAATTCTCTAGCAATGTACTCTGCCATTTGTAACTGTATCCTTCGGCATAGTTCGCAGCAATACTGACAATCGGGGCAGGTACTTCATTAGGTCTGCACCCGCATTAATTTTGCATCCTAGGAGCTCTGTGGCGTAGCGAATGTTTTGGTGCCGAATTATCGAGGTTTGATACCCTCGCTTTCCTTTTGTCAAACCGAAGCATTTTCATGTGTTGCGTCAGCTTCATATCTTCGTGTTTTGAAACAAATTCAATTCCGGGATCAGGCCCTTCCTTCGACAAGCCTATGATCCTATGAATCATCTCTCCATCAATAGGAATTCTCTGGTTTCCAATCCATAGGTGCCCATCATGCACCAATTCCAATAGTTGCTTAACCACCATGGTAACCTACGTGCTGCAACCAAAGTGGGGGACATTCAGCATCTTCAACAAGCCAGCTTGCTCCAAGCCAGCAGCCCACTGTTTCACTTCTAGTAACGTCGTTCCAGCCTCCGGATAATGGACAGATTGTAAGTATTTCCCAGGTGCAAACTAAAAAAATTTCCCACGATCATTCATATCGTGGTCTGCGTACTTGAGCCGGTCTAATCTTCCAGTCGACGTTCCGATCAACTTCACACCCTGTGGTGGTGAAGGGGTGCGTAACGTGAAGTTGGCTATCCGCCAAGGTGGCTGAACTCCTGGTCGAACAGGAGGAAGATATGGTGGACGCTGTGACACAACGTTCTCATCCTCACCGAAGTCTTGGAAATCTTCAGGTGGGAGATCTGTCGAACCAAGAGGATTCATCTCGGGATCCTCTGGTGTCTTTCCTGATGGCTTGTGTCTTTCTTTGTTCCGCTTAGAGCAAACTTCATCCTTAAATTTCTTTCTGGTTGATCGTGTCTACATCGGTTGATCCGGTGCTGGGGGAGTCTCTTTTCGAGGTGAGGATGCAGGTGGGTTGCTCATAAGGTTCTGTAGACCCCTCTTTCTAAACTCTTTCAGCAATTGTTGGACTTTGTGATCAGCTGACATGGACTCAACTCAAGAAAATGCGTAATGTGAAATTCGTAGGCCTGGGTTTCTTCTTATAGAATCCAATGACCAAATCTACCATAACTGTGCATTAAAGACACCAAATCTGACAGAGCGGCGGTAGATCTTGTCCAAACGACGCTAGATTTCCCAAAATCTCATCATTACAGGCAATTAATACAGTTAACGTACCGGTGCCGCCAAATCTGATTTTTTCAAACAGTCGCATTTTAAGCTTCGACACACCTTTCTTCTTCGGCACAACCACTAACTTCAGCTTCACCACAATAAGGAATTTCGACACAATATAGACCTTCGACACATCCTGACACAAGCTTCAACACTTCGTAAGTTTTCCCACAATCTGCCCCAGCTCTCTGAGAACAGCTTCATTATAGTCCAGTACCCAATTTCAACTGGTCTTGGTACTTAGACTCTTCTTCTTGCTATTACTTTGGTTCAGGGGGGTACAGGCCCGTCCCTGTACTTCTTTAATCTACTCCCATTCACCATGGAGGGAAACATTTCTCCATTTAATTTAGCTAACTGAACTGCGCCACCATTGGTAACTTTCTGAACTATGTAAGGTCCTTTCCAATGTGTCTCGAACTTACCTGGGAACTTCATGAATTTACTGTCGTATAAGAGCACAAGATCACCATTCTGAAAATGCTTCTTCTTAATGTGTCTATCATGCCATACTTTTTCTCTAGCTTTCTGTACTTGTTGTTGGAAACCTGCAATGAATCTTTCTTCTTCTAGTTCTAGTATCTTCACCAGCCTTTCATTCAACATGGTTGGATCATCCATGCCTGTGAAGGCAGATATTCTGAGGCTAAGAACAATGTACTCCATGGGCATAATTGCTTCCTGTCCATATACCAGCCTAAAAGGTGTATGGCCTGTCAACTTCTTGCAAGTGGTTCTATAAGCCCATAATACTGCTGGAATTCTAAGATCCTAATCATTTCTGTTAACATTGCAAACCTTTGTCAGAGCATGCTCAAGGATCTTGTTAAAGGATTCGACAGTTCCATTTGCTTGAGGATGGTAGGCAGTACTCTTTTGATGATATACTTGAAATTCTTTGGTCAATGCTTCAATAGTCTTATTCAAAAAATGTGATCCTTGATCACTCATAAGAATTCTAGGACACCCAAGCCTCGACAAGATATTATCAAATATGAACTTCGTAGCTGTAGCAATGCTACAGTACTTGACTGGGTGAGCTTCGGCCCAACGAGTAAGGTAATCAATTGCTGTAATAATGTATCTTGCTCCAGATTTCTTTGCAGAGGGATTGATTGGTCCAACAAAATCAATAGCCCATTTGTCAAATTCTTGTAAATTTATCTGTGGAACCAGAGGCATCTCATCCCTCCTGGATGGTTTGCATGTCCTCTGACAGATATCACAGCTATGGCAATACTCTCTTGCATCCTTATGAATCATAGGCCACCACAATCCAGTGGTCAAAATCTTCTATGCGTAGCTTTTCTTGCATAATGGCCTCCTGCTGCTCCAGAATGTGCCTCAACCAAAATCAATGGATTTTCATGCTCGAGGACACATCTGCATAGTATTTCATCTAGTCCCATCTTATATAGTTGTCCTTCTATCAAGGTAAAGTCAGCTGCTCTAACCACCAGCTACTTCTTCTGCTGTGTTCTCATCTCAGAGGATGTAAAACCTGTAGACAAGTACTGCACAATATCCTGAAAATAGTCATCAACCATCTGGATGGCAAACAACTGGGCATCAAGAAGACCTTCGTCCAAACTAGTGGGCTCTTCTCCTAACTCAAGCCTCGACAAGTGGTCAGGTCCCAGGTTAAGTCTTCCTGGCTTAACTATGATCTCAAAGTCATACTCTTGAAACAAAATCGGCCATCTACATATCCTTCCACCTAACATAGGCTTGTTAACCAAATAATTCAAAGCATAATGGTCAGTGAACATCTTAAAATGAGATCCTAACAAATAATGTAGAAATTTCTGCAAGGCATAAACCATAGCTAGACCTTCTCGTTCTATCGTAGTATAATTTTTTTCTGCTGTGGACAATTTTCTACTTGCAAAAGCAATAGGGTGATCAATATTACCTTCACCTAACTGAGCCAATACTACACCTAAAGCAATGGAATATGCATTGACATGAACATGAAACTCCTTACTCCAGTCAGGGAATACTAAGATAGGGGCAGTTACCATCTTTTCTTTCAAAATATCCAATCTTTCCTAACATTCAGGTGTCCACTCAAACTTAATATCTTTCTTCAATTTCTTTTCCATAGGGGCTGTAATATGAGCATATCCTTTAATGAATTTCCTGTAATATCCAGTATGACCAAGCATAGTGCAAAGTTTCTTAACAGACTTCGGAGGTGGCAAGTTCACAATAATCGCTATCTTTGCAGGATCCACCATCAATCCTTGCTTGAATACAATGTGACCTAGCAGAATTCCAAAAGGTGCACAAAAGATACACTTCTTCAAGTTCAATGAAATCTAATGCTGTCTACACTTGTCCAGCATAAGTCTTAAACTGGCTATATGATCTTTCAATAAACCAAAGATATTCCAATCATCAAAGTAAACTTCCAAGAACTTATGGACAAATTCCTTAAATGCAGATATGACTACTCTAGAAAACATAGCAGGTGCATTCTTCAATCCAAAGGGCATAACAGTATACTGAAAAGATCCCATTTCTGTAGCGAAGGTTGTTTTATGTCAATCCTCTAGAGAAATTATGATCTGATGGTAACCTGAAAATCCATCAGTGAAAGAATACACTTCTTGACCTCCGACATTGTCTAAAACTTCATTTGTAAAGGGAGTAGGAAAAGGATCATGCAAACAGGCATCATTCAGCTTCCTCAGATCAACACAGATTCTGATTTCTCCCTTGGTCTTCTTTTCTTGTACCACCATAGGGCTGACCCATTTGGACTCTTCGACATGCTCAATGATTCCTACAGCGAGCATCTTATCTAGCTCCATCCTGACTTTTTTTTTATACTTAGGGTTCAGCCTATAAGGGCGCTGCTTCATAGGCTTCGCACCAGCTTTCAAAGGGATTTTTATTACTCCTATATCACCAAGGATACCTTTCATTTCTGAGAACTTCGTCAAAAATAGGTCCTGATACTCATGGAGGAGTTCAGTCACTTTGCTCACCATTTCTCCGTCCCAATAATCTCCAATGGTAGCGTACTTAGGTATTTCTTCTGATCCAATGTTTACTTTCCTTGTCTTCAAGGGCTGAGTTACTTTAGGTGATTTGACTGCTGGTCCATGTACTTCGCAATGTCCTTCTGACTCAAGAATATTAATGTTGCGAGGGTCATCGTCTTCATCAATGGCGAGGTTATAGCATTCTACTGCATTAGCTTCTTGTTCCTTCCAATCAGGTTGGTACTCAGCTATTTCTTTATCATCAAACACCTTAGTATGGATCAACCTAATAGCTGTGTACAAAGCAGGGAAAACCTCATTAATAGAAAATGTGAGCACAAAACTATCGATGAGGCTAACCCAACTTATAGTACCATGACGAAGCTCCACCTCCGCATACCAATTCTTTGCTATAGGTTCCAGAGTGTGTACAAACCTATGTACCCATTCTTCACAAGGTACATGCTTCCATGCTTCATAACATTGCTCCAAATGTTCCTGAGGGCTAGTCTTACCATTAAATCTGCTTCGTACCGCCTGAGGTTGATCCATGAATCTTAGGTGAAGAAACTTTTGCCAAGCTCTCCAACTATGAATATACTTTTTATGACCATTCCACCATCTGGCGGCTGTGGCTATGAATACTGAGTCTAGAGTCTCCATTTTCTATGAATCTGGTACTTTCTCTGAGAATTGTACAATAAAATCTTTTGGGTCTGTCAAGCCATCAAAAGTAAGTAAGATTCTTGGCTGTGAGCCAACCCATATGATAGACTTGGTAATTCTTGCACATCGATGTCCATGTAGCTCATAAAGTCGATTCTGCCAATTCTCTAGGCCTTCGTCTGAATCAGTCATGCAAGAACTATCACACTGCCAATCCATTATACCTTCAGCAGTAGGATTAACATAGTCTTCTTATTTAGCTGTGATGTTGTAAATATGATCTAAAACATCCTGATCTTCATCTCTAACTGGCTTTGTATACCTTTCTCCTTGAGAAGGGTCCAACGGTACTATGACTCTCAAGCCTTTTCCTTCAAAATTCATCTGTCTATTCTTAAGGTTGATTACTGCATAATTGTCTATTACCCATTCAATTCCTAGCAAGGCTGGATAGGGGTTGCTATCATCAATTATTTCAATGACTTCAAAATCTGCTAAGGTACTGACTCCATCAATATCCACTGGTACACTAGGGAATCTTCCCAAGGGCACAATCTTCTGCTGATTGGCTAATCTCAACTGTATAGGGGACCATTCAAGCGTATTTTTTCCCATTTGTTCCCATGTCTACTTAGTTAGGACATTCTCTTCTGATCCCAGGTCTAAAATGATATCAGTCATGTCATAATCTCCTATCTGAGAATGCAATCTCATTTCTCTTCTAATCCTTCTAACTCTATTAACAGTTTTTCCTTTATTAGAGCTTCGCTGAGGTTCGCAAGACTGAATAACTTTCTGTAACTCATTCAAAGCATTCTGATTTCTTAATAGCTTCATAAAAATATGTAAAAATGATGTCAATGTACTTACTTGATCCGGTGAAGCTTCTTGAAACTGTAATTGTTGTTGATGTTGTTGCGTAGTTGCTACTGATGTTCTTGGACCAGCAAAGTATTTTTTAGCTTCCATAAATGTTCCTTTTTCTCTTCCAACATCGAAGGCTGGGATTTTCTTTGGGGTCTTACAGACCCAAGCCTCGCCAGGTTGTTTCCCCTTATTCTGCATTTGCGTCGTAGTTCCACTCCTTATAACAACGTTAATGGCTGGTCCAGGTCTTTTCTCTACAGCAATCATCTGAACATTCTGAGTAGGAGCGCCATTTCTTTCCTATATCTTGGCTATCAAATGTGGGAATTGTTTAATCGCATGATCGACTGCTCTGCAATATCGACATGTTGTATTTGGGTTCTGACAGTCTCTAGCTACATGTCCTGCCTGATTACAGTTATAGCAAATAACTTGGACTCATCCTCTTCCAGGCATACCACCATGACCACGACCTCTAAAGTTCCCTCGACCTGGTGTACTACCACGGTAACCATATCCATCATTGCCTTGTGCATCGGGTTGTACCCTATACGCATCATAGGTTCGCTCTCTCATGAGGTCAAAGCTGTGACATTCATCTTCGTTGTGTCCAACTGACTTATAGAACTTGTAGTAGGGATTATTAGGTACTTGAACATATCTCTACAGCAGATAGCAATCTTCAGGTCAATGTTGGCCAGTTGTTCTATAGATCTCACAATATAGGACATTAGGGTTAAACGGGTTCAGTGCACCAGTATTCAAATAATTTCTTAATGTAGGACACTGTTCTTTGTCGTGACCTTCTGTCTTACATCGTGTACACCAAACCTCTTCTTGAATAGATTTCCCTTTTTTCATGTCGCGAAGCTCCAAATCCATTTCTGCTAACTGTGCATGTATCTGGGCTATTCCAGAATTATCTCCAACAGGAGTTGTTTCAAGTTTCATAGCAATTTCCAATGCCTCTTGCTGATCAGCAACCTTCTGTTGCATAAGTGGAGTCCTGATATGAGGCAATAGTGCTGCAATGAACCATTCTTTATGTTGTTTTGGTCTAATAGTGAAGCTAACTTGATCCAACAGAACCTTGAACCTCTGATCAAAGTCCCAAACTGATTCACCTCGCTTCTCCTGAATTTCTTTCAGTTCAGTTATACACTGTGACTCCGATTTAGGCTTCTTGAATTCTTTGATCATTTCTTTTTTAATATCAGCCAAGATATAGTTCTGAGTACTAGAAAACTTCATAAACCAGGTCAAAGCTCGGTCTCTGAAAGAGGTGGCCAACTGCGTTGTTCTTGTATTTTGATCCGTAATATTCTTAGCAGTCCAAACAGCTTTGCATAAGAACCAAAACTACTCTGGATCCTCTGATCCAGTTCCTTTAAAAATTGGGAGCTTGATATCATCATTTATATGGGCCATAGTGAATTGCGGGGGGGAGGAGGGGGAGGAGGAGGGAGACTGGTAACAGGAGGAAGGGAACTTACTAAGGTAGACTGACCTGTGACAGGACTACTCGGGCTAGGGCTACTTTAAGACTGTGAAGGGTTCTCAGGGATAACAGATCTTCGCTACAGAGTTATAGGAGGGTTTCTAACAAAAGGGGTTTCTTCAGATTCTTCAGGACTTAATGAGGTATAATCGGTATTCTGGCCTGGGCTATAGGATCCAATATTTTTCTTGTATCTTTTAACGTTGCGAAGCAAACCACTTTGCTCGTCGAAGTCACTTTTACTTCCAAACATAAGTTAGTAGCAATAAATCTAGCAATCTAATTGGATAAGCAATATGCCTTTCTCAGCCAAGAGCATTTTAATTTTTAGACTTAATGAATTCAGGTACTTACCCCTTGGTCCTTTGAAAAACTGTCTTTCTGCTTCGCTGAAAGAAGTATGTGTGTCGATGGCGAACTCCGTCACAAATGCTTCAAGGGTTCACGTTGTCCAGAAGTCAATAGCTCTTGATACCGCGTTGCTCGTACTGTTCAACAGCTTAATTCTTTCTAGGGTCCAGTTAGGACATTGATCTTCTTTGAAGTTTGTCTTTCTTTCTGTCAACCTGGATAACCACTGGTGCAATTCTATGTGGATACTAGCAAAGAAAATTTCATAAATATTAGTAAAAACATACCTTTGCAAGAAGTCATCTGAGCTACGACGAGGGTCCTTATTCTCTTGTTCAGCAAATTTCAGATAAGTATCTCCAACCCAGTCACTGATTTCTTTTACTGAGGGCCTCCAAAACATATCCCTCTAGGTACAACGTAGATCCCTCTTGAAGTAGATACTGGTTCAACCGAAAACGGAACCAATTTGTTGGGCTAAGGGTAGACCCGGGTTCTTATGCTTTTATCTTCACACCAACAAACAGACCCACAATGTTGGCCCTTTCGGCAACAACCTGCGAACAGGTTGCAGTCTCACCTGAAACAGCTATGGGGTGCCACAGAATCAGGTTTCTATAGATGAAAGAGGGATATTACTGTACCTTTAGCCTTAACAAAGAATAATTATGCAATACAGAGCTTCGACATTCATTTAAATAGCTTCGCAGTTTAGATAAGAAGATAGTTTCTTGCTTAACCCTTAACTGGGAATTCACAGCGAAGTTAGTACTTAGCAATATATCTTACTTATCATTCACCTACTTATCAAATGCATAAAAACATAACAGGAACAAAAGTAAAAAGAACCACCACAACACAAGATGTACGTGGGTCACCCCCAGTGTAGGGGCTACGTCCACAGAACTGCGTTTATATTCAACACTTTACAAAACAACAGTTCTGATCTGTGCACTCAGCTGCAGATCTTCTCAACAACCCAAAACTATGCACTTAGCTGTAGAACCTTTCTTCCAAAACCCTCTGTGCACTCAGCTGCAGAGGTCGTCCACGCACTCAACTGGGACTTAACCTTAAACCAAAAAATAGACCTTAGCTTCTTCGCATCACATCATATCATAACAAAAATCATACTTGACTCCTTTACATCAGTGCCTATTTATACAAGTGCACTATTACAATACCATGGGCTTAAACCATGGGTACCCGAAAACCATGGGACATTTACAAAAAGAGGGGCTTCGAGCCAACCAGAATCCCCTAAGACTATTTTGGACCGCAGCTCCGCTTACAAGCTTCACACCAAAACCGTGGAGTTGCCAAAATTAAGGACCTTCAAGGTCCAAGCCCCAACAATCGCATTTGATCCCAAACTGAAGCAACATCTTGAAGTGCTCTTTCTATCTTCAACACTTCCTGCCCAATCTAATTTAGTATAGCCACATAATCTAAACTCACTATCGGTTGTATATTTGATTCCACAGTCTAATGTACATTTCAAGTACCTCATCACATGTTTTGTTGCAACTAGATGAACATTTATGGGCTCCACCAAATACCAACTCAAGGTGTTCACAAAAAAACATATATCTAGTCTTGTATTTTTCAAATACATTAGTGATCCAATAATCTACCTGTATAATGTGACATCTACTCTTTTTGAAGAACCATCATTCAGTAGCTTTAGGTTTGTCACCATCAGAGTGTTAATTTCTGTGAAATCTAACATCCCAAATATATTTAAAATATCTACTGGGTACTTTCGTTGGTTTAGGAAAATCTCTTCAGGAAACTCCCATACTTCAAGACCTACGAAATAGTGCATTGTGCCAAGGTCTTTCATCTCAAATTATGTTGCAAGTTTCTTCTTAGATTCACTGATGAGTATCTCCTTTCATGTCAAAAATAAAGCATCTACATACAATAGTAATATCATAATCTTGTCATCTTCAACCTTATAATAAATGTTTGAATCATCTTTACTCTTGGCAAAGCCCAAATTCATTAGGAATCCATCAATCCTTTGATACCATGCTCTGGGTGCTTGTTTTAACCCATATAGAGCTTTCTTTAGACTGCAAACATATGCTTCCTTGTCGTGTGTTTCAAATCCTGGTCGTTGTTCAATATATACTTCTTATTCTATGATTCCATTGAGGAAAGTTGTTTTCACATCCATTTGATGTAGCTTCCATTTCATCTTGGATGCCAAGGAAAGGAAATTTCTGATAGAAGTATATCTTGATACTGTCAGAAAAGATTCTTCATAATCAATTCCTTCCTTATGTGAAAAACCTCATGCGACAAATCTTTCTTTAAAATTTTCAATATTGCCATCTGTTGAATGATTTGTCTTAAAAACCCATTTTGAAGAAACTGTTGATTCGTCCTTTGGTATCGCCACCACATCACAAACATCATTCTTTATTATTGACTAGTATTCTTCAATCATGGCTTGCATCCATTCCTTCTTCTTCAAGGCCTCTTCAAAACATATAGGTTCTTAATCAACAATATTGCTCATTAGTGCCACATAGTTTGAATGGATTCTTCGTCTTTTGCTTCCTTTTGATGCACCATATCTTTCTTCTTCCTTGATTACATCATGATCCCCAGCTGGTCTTCTTTTTGTTGAGATCATCTTTTGGGGTGTTTCAATAAGCCCTTGAGGTTCTGCAAGGTCGTGATCTTCTTGTATAGGAGCTTATTCAATGTCTCTAATTGGTGGTTTGCTAAATTATGTGGCTCTAGGAGCCTCCTTATCTTCTTCATGGTCCTCATCTGCAAGGATCTTTATGGATTTGTTGAAGGCTGCATCTTCATCAAATGCAACATATCTATTGATATCAATATGGTGGAATCCTAGAATATAAATTCTATAATCTTTTGATAGTTCACTGTATCCAACAAATATCCCCTTCTTTCCTAAATGATCCAACTTTTATCTTTTATCTTTTGGAACATGTAGGTATACGGGACAACCAAATATATTTAGGTGGCTTACTTCAATATTTTCACCAGTGAAAATTTCTTCTAGGTTTTTTGTTTTGAAGATCACTGTGAGAAATTATATTCTAGACATAGACTGTAGTTCTTGTTGTTTTTTCCCATAGATGCATAGGAGATCTTGATCATGGATCATTGCTCTGACTGCTTCCATGATGGATCTATTCTTTCTTTCAGCTGCTCCATTTTTTTGTGGGTTATAAGGTGTGGTAAGCTCCCTCTTAAGCCCAAATTCTTTGCAAAATTCCTTGAATTCATTTGAAGTGAATTCTCCTCCATTATCTGATCTTAAGATCTTGATATTCTTTTCAGATAGATTCTCCACAAGAACCTTAAATTCCTTGAATTTTTCAAATACTTCATATTTTCCTTTTAAGAATTATATCCAAGTCTTACAAGAGTAATCATTAATAAAGGATACATAATATACATACCCGCTTAAGGAAGTGGCTGACATCAGTCCGCACACATCTGAGTGTACAATGTCCAAGATCCCCTTTGCTTTGTTGTTACTACTTGGAAATGGATTCTTGGTGTTCTTTCCTTGATCACATCCTTTACATACTCCTTCATGGTCAATTTGGATCTCTGGTAGACCTGTGAATACCTTGCTCACAATTGGTAATGCTTTGTATTTTACATGATCAAGTCTTCTATGCCATAGTTCACATGGACTGATAGTGCTAGTTGTAAGAGTTGAATCTATGTGTCCTTCCAATTTGTAGAGTCCTCCTTCTTCAACATTGAATACAGTAGCATCATCTATTTTTTTCCCTTTCTGCCACATAATGACTTCACCATCTAAAAAATCCACTTTAAACCCTTTCTTATATAGAGTTGATATGGAAAGAAGATTCTTCTTTAAACCTGGAACATATAATACTTATTTAATCTTCATGAGATTTCTAGTTCTTAATTTGTAATTGGATTCTCCCATTCCTTTTATGGGGTACAGATAGTCATATCCATGTTGTACCTTGTGAGAATAGTCTTTTTGGGTGAGACAAGAGAGAGAATCCTTATGTCTTGTCATATGTTTGGAAGCACCACTGTCTATAAGCCAAGTGTCACTTCCATGAGTGATTTCTCCTATGAGAGCTAAAATTAGGACATACTCTTCACTAGAGTCTTCATTCTCTGTTATCCTTTCCTTGTATGATTCATTTCTTCAGTTGCATGGGCACGGTAATTTCATTTCTTCTTCTTATATCGATCTTTGTTAAGAGGACGGTATCTAGAAATGTGTCCCATATTATTGCATGAGCAACATTCAAAAGATGTGTAATCCCTTTTGGATTTCTTCTTGGAGTTAGGTGATTTTCTGGGAGATGAACCTTGACTCTTCCTTTTGAATCTTCCATTCTTGGTGTGTGTAGATAGAGCCTCATATTTAGGTTCTCTTCTTTGTTTATTGTGCTTTCTTCTTCTTGTACACATTCTTCCCATAGTTTTCTAAATTTGGTTAGTTTTATTCTAGCACATATTCCTCTAATGAAGGAATCCCATTCTCTAGGGTGTTGAGTATATAGTTGTCATTGATGTCAAAGGTGTTCACAAATGACAAAGGAATAACCAACGTATATGATGGCTGAACCTACTCAGTAAAAGACTAAGGTATTCATGCAGTAAAACACTAAGGTAGTCATGACATGGCATGGCATGGTTGGGCATGTGGCATGACACATATGATGACATGGAATAAAAGATCAAGTGAATGCGGATCAGTTTTGAAAGATCAAGATCAAATGGTGGGCATTGATCCCACACATGATCCAACGGTTAGGAAGCATCTCGCAATGCGGAAACAGAATTGTGGAACGGAAATTATGGAAGTCTGAAAATCGAAAAGCACAATTCCGTATCATGCATCTCGCATCCCGCAATGCGAAAACAAAGTTATGGAAAGGAAAGTGCGGGAGTCTGAAAATTGGAAAGCATGATCCTACATCCCGCATCCTACAATATGGATATTGGACAACTGTGACAATCCCACCAAAAATATATCAACGATGTGGAAAGACCGTTGCGGAAAAGAATATTGCGGAAAGGAAATTACATAAGTCTGAAAATCGGAAAGCGCGATTCCACATCCCACATCCTGCAATCCGCAAGATCAACAATCAAGAATGACTCCACAAAATATCGACAATGCGAAAGAAATATTTTGGAAAAGACGATTGCAAAAAGGATAAAAGGATGACTGACATCCCGCATCCCGCATCCCACAAACTGGAGATCAACGGTCAGGAAAAATTCCCGATGAAGATCAACACTCAGAAATCATTGTGAGGTATTTTTGATGTGGAAAGGGGATTTCAAGGAGGAAATACGTAGAACATATCTATAGTCCAGATCGTACTTGACAATAGGATCAATGGATCCTATTAAAATTGGTAAATATCATTGCAGAAAGAGTTTTTCATTACAAAAATATGAGAGAAGGATAAGCAGGGCTGCAAAATTGAGATCTGAGGCTGAGGGAGGAATGAAACGTCGACATTTGGTGAAGGAATGTGACGAATTGAAGAGGTAAGTGTTATTTGGGTGTTTTTTTAAACAAACAGTCACTACCGGAATCAAAAATACGCAGCAATGAAGAGTTGCGTTGAAACGATGAAGGTACTAGGTATTTAAATGAATTTTTTTGTTCTAAATTAGTTGTCTCTATTAATAAGTTTAATATAGTCCATAGTGAATAGCTTACAACTATTCCACAGTCTGGATAAAATCAGATTATGGTGGCAGTGCGGTGCTAGGGCAGACCATAGGTCTGTAGGGGGGTTCAAGCCTCCTTCTAGTCTTAACTAGAGAATAGGGTGTCGTAGCATCCTTGTCTATTAAAAATAGTCATAAAACCATAAGGGATGTTGTAGCATCCTATTCTGTAGCTGCAGGAAAAACCGATGGTGTATCTTGCATCCTTTATGTTGTAGTAGATAAATGATTTTGTAAATTCATCTTATTAATGAGTATGAGTCGATGGTTTTCTCTTTGAGGTTTCCACAACAAAATCTGTGTATAATTATTGATTATTTTGTGTTTTAGTTAAAAAAAAGGTCAATATTGATTCACCCCCCCTCTCAGTATTATGGGATAAACCAACAATTGGTATTAGAGTAGGTTCCTTTGCAACAGGTTAACCATTGGAAGGAAGATCCCATTCAAAGAACACAATGGATCACCAAGAAGGACTATCCACTGACAAAACTCCACTATTTACTGGAGAGAATTATGCGTACTGGAGTGTTAGAATGAGATGTCATCTGATGTCCCTTGGGTGGAAGGTTTGGGAAGCAACTGAAAAATAACTTAACATTGGAAACTTATACCCTACAGACACAGTTGAACTAGGAGAATATGAAGGTAACGCCAAAGCTCTAAACGCAATCTTAAGTGGCTTAACACAATCAATATTTACTAAAGTTATGCAATGCATATCTGCCAAACAAGCTTGGGATAAATTAAAACTAATCTATGAAGGAGAATCTAAAGTCAAAGAATCCAAACTTCAAACATATAGAAGTCAGTTTGAAAGTCTTAACATGAAAGAAGAAGAGAATATTGGTGAATATCTTCTTCATGTAGATGAAGTTGTTAATGCGATCAGAGGTCTTGGAGGAAAACTAAAATAAAAGGTAGTGGTAAGTAGATTACTAAGAACATTACCAATGAGGTATAACCCAAAAGTATCCACCTTAGAAGAACAAGATGATCTTAAAAAGATGACAATGGTTGAGCTACATGGAATTCTCACTGCATACAAAATGAGAACAGGACAAAATGGATCTTCAAGAAAGGAAGCAACCTTTAAGTCCAGCTTAAAAAATCAATCATAAAATCTAAATGATGAGGAAGATATTTTCATCAGTAAACTTGAGAAAGGGACAGGAAAGTACAAGGGAAAACTACCTTTAAAGTGTTTTAATTGTGGAAGGATTGGACATTTTTCCTCCAAATGCACCTACACTAAACAAGATGAGAATGAAGAAAAGGAAACTTCAAAATTCACGAGAGGTAAACCAGGAAGTAAGAAAAAACCTTATGGGAACAAGAAAATTGTTTACACCATGGAAGATAATGAAGATTCAGATGAAAGTGAAGCTGAAGAAACTGAAGTCTTATTTATGGGTCTAGACACTGAAAACTCAAATAGTGACTCAGATGTAGAGGGAGAAGTGGACCTAAGAGCTGAACGTGTCAATTCTCTTGAATAACTTGACAAAAGCATAAAGAAGAACAAACAGTCGAATCTTATCATCAGTCAGTTGGAAGCCCAACTTCTAGAATCCCAAAAGGTTGAAAAGGATCTGAACCTTCAGCTCAAACAAAGAATACAGGACTCTGAAAAACTTCAGAGGAGATCACACAATTCAAGAGAAAGCTTGATGAAGGATCCATCAAATCAAAGTTTGAGAACAACTCAAGGATGCTAGATGACATTCTAAGTATCCAAAAACCATCAAATGATAAGTATGGTTTGGGGTTTGTTAAAGAAAAGAAGCCAAAAAAAAATCTTGTCAGCAATAAAAAAGGAGGTAAGAAAAGTTATGCTAAAATACTGAAGACTCCAACAAAAAGAGAAGTAAACAAGAAAAGTTGGCTAATTTCTCAAGATAAAAGCAGAAATAATATAACACCCAAAAGACCAAACAGATATCGACAGATATTTTTAGGTTACTGTTATTCTTGTAGTAATTTTGGTCATAAAGCTTTAAATTGCAGAACTAAAAGAAAGGAATCTGAATACAAAAAAAGGCCATCAAGCATTAAGACAAAGGGAAATAAGAATATGTTTTCACTACTCGAACAATATGACATAGAATGCTATAATTGTAATAACCATGGGCATATGGCAAGGGATTGTAAACTAAAAAATCCTACAAGGAATACTGTTGGCGAAGCCCACCAACAAAGCTTCGTCAACATGGGTTCCCACTCTATCGACGCCCTGCACCGCAATCTCCCTGAGCACTGGCCCAGACAGGTTTTAACCTTCCTGACAATGTCTGCGGAGCAGACGAGGTCTCACCCGAGGCGTTCAAGGGAGATCTGTCAGAATCGAGTTTTCGACAGTGGGGAAGGAGGATATGGGGATCCGACGGAGGGAGATCATAATTTATTCAATCCTCATACAGTATCAAAATATCACAGCATTATTCATCTTATTGCATAAAGCATAAATTATAGCAACTTAAAACCAACAGATCGCATTGATATAACAGGAAGAAGTTGAATCACATCTCTAACAAATCATTTTAACAAAACAGGGCCACAACATCACAACAGATCTATAACAATAGACAAGAATTGAGCCATATGCATCGCATCATATATTAATCTTGCACAAACATGCCACATTACATAATCTTTGTCCAAAACCAAAGATTACATACATCAAAAAGAAGCCTAGATAAAATCGTAGTCAAGACAGGAAAATATCCATAAGATAGATCGTGTCAGATCGTATCCCTTACAATCATGCATGCAATACAATTCTTCACAACTGCTCACATATGACGGTCTATCTCTATCTCCCCTTTTTCCTATGACTTTCCAAAATGGATCTATAAATAGGCTTATGCCATTACATCAAGGGTCCACTAATAACTGACTTCTAACCGCTACTGACCTATTGCAACAAAACTTGGTCAAAATATACATAAAATATTCAAAAACAATTATTTTCCCACTTATCGCGCCAATTTGCCCTTGCACGGTACTGCGTGAGCTTGTGCAACTGCCGCGATGTTGCACAACTCACTTGTCCCAAACCTCTTGCCAAGAAATACTATTGCAACTCAATCTCAGAGTACCAAGAAAAAGAAATATTGGAGAGAAAAGGAAGAAAATTAAAGTTCCATGATTGCTCTATGTGCAACCGAAAGCTAAAATTTATGGCACTTGGACAGTGGTTTCTCAAAACATATGATCGATGATTCAAGCAAATTCATTACACTAAAGGATAATAAAGGAAAAGTCACTTTTGGAGATAGTCTGTCTTCTAAAATAATTGGCAAAAGAATAGTTGTTGTCAACAGCAAGATCAAAGCAGAAAATGTCTTGCTATTTGAAAACCTCAAGCCTAATCTTCTCAGTGTAAGTCAAAGATGTGACCAAGGTTACATTTGCATATTTGACTCAGAAAAATGTGAAATCAAAAATAAGAAATCAGGGAATATAGTTGGCATTGCCATGAGAAATGCAAACAATGTATACATCTTGGAAAATGAAAACCAAAGCTATTTAAGCATGATAGATGAAAGTTGGTTGTGGCACAGAAGGTTGGGACACCTAAGTTTCAACAACCTTTCCAAAATAAGTGCAAAAGAAGTTGGGAGAGATTTGTCAAAAATTGTAGCTCCTCTAAACACAGTATGTAAACATTGTCAACATGGGAAGCAAGCCAGAGCTAGTTTCAATACTAAGGAACATATGACCTCACACCCTCTAGAAATAGTACACACATATCTGTGTGGACCAACTAGAACTAAAATTTTGCAAGGAGATCACTATTTCATGTTGCTCATTAATGATTACACAAGGATGACCCAGGTGGCCTTTCTCAAAGAAAAATCAAAAAGTCTTAAAAAAAATTAATATCTTCAAAGCAATGGATGAAAATGAGTCTGGTATGAAAATCAAGTGTCTTAGATCAGATAATGGGGGAGAATTTACTTCCAATGAATTCAATGAATTTTGTGAAGATCATGGAATTAAGAGATAGTTTTCAGCTACAAAAACTCCACAAAATGGGGTTGTTGAAGGAAAAAATAGAACAGTGCAAGAAGCTACTAGAACAATTCTTAATGAAGCAAAATTATCATAATATTTTTGGAGAGAATATGTATACACAGTTGTCTACACACTTAACAGAGCACAACTCAGAGTAAAGAAGAATAAGACTCCCTACAAATTATGGTATGGAAGACCAGTATCAATCAGATATTTTTAAATATTTGGCAGTAAATGTTACATCAAAAGAAACAAGGATGACCTTGGAAATTTTGACTCTAGGACTAATGAAGGAATCTTTCTGGGATATTCATCCACCAAAAGGGCATATAGATGCTTCAATAAAAGTTACATAAAATTGTAGAGAGTGCTGATGTAAAAGTAGATGATGTAAAACCAAGGAAAGAAGAAGATCTTGAAGATATTAATACAAGTGATGACAACACAGAAGAACTACAAAGAGACAAGAGTACTTATAATTAAGAAGAAGACAAAGAGGAGGAAGATACATAGGAAGATGAAGAAGACTTCCCTAGACCTGACCCTAAAACTCCATCAAGAAGGACACAAAAGGATCATCTAGAATCATGGATCATGGGTGATAAAAATGTTGGAGTCAAAACAAGAAGACAACTAATAGGTGTTGAACAATCCCTACTATCCATAGTAGAACCCAAGAACTTCACAAAATCTAGAAAAAGTGGCGAATGGGTCAAATCCATGAATGAAGAACTAGATCAGATTAAGAAAAATGAGACCTGGGAACTTGTCCCAAGACCTAAAGATAAGAACATTGTAGGAACCAAATGGACTTTTAAAAACAAATTCAATCAAGATGGTCAAGTAATAAGGAACAAAGCAATATTGGTGTATAAGGGTTATGCCCAAGTGGAAGGTATTTACTTTGAAGAAACTTATGCTCCTATAGCTCAACTTGAAGCAATCAGAATGTTTTTAGCACTGTCATGCCTTAAAAACTTCAAGGTATATCAAAAGGATGTCAAGTCTACATTTCTAAATGTAAATTTAGAATAAGAAGTATACATTGAGCAACCTGAAGGGTTTCTTATGTCAAAGAACAATGACTATGTCTGCAAACTGAATAAGGTTCTCTATGGTCTTAAGCAAGCTCCAAGAGCATGGTTTTCAAGACTAGATAGCTACTTAAAACAGCAAGGTTTTAAAAGAGGAGCCACTGAAAGCAATCTTTATCTAAAAATAGAATATAAAAACATGATCATTATCGTTGTCTATGTGGATGATATCATATTTGGAAGCAATATTCAAATCCTAAGTGTAGATTTTGCCTCTGAAATGAAGAAATAATTCAAAATGTCAATGTTGTGTGAATTAAATTTCTTTCTAGGATTTCAAGTTCACCAAACAAATGCAGGAATTTTCATCTCTCAAACTAAGTACATCAACGGTATGTTGAAAAAGTTTAAAATGAAAGATTCCAAACCTATTGGTACTCCAATCGTCATTGATTGCAAGTTAATTAAGGATGATGAATCACTAGAAGTAGATCATACCAAGTTTATATCTATGATCGGCAGTCTGCTATATGCAATAGCCACAATACCAGATACCATGAAAGTTGTCGGATTGGTAGCTAGATTCCAGTCAGTTCCCAAGGAAACACATGTAACCGCAGTAAAAAGGATTTTAAAATATTTAAAAGGCACTATGGATTATGTTCTATGGTATCCGAAATCACAAGACTTTACCCTAAAAGCGTTTACTGATGCAGATTGGGCAAGAAGTGTTGACGATCAAAAAAGTACTAGTGGAGCAGCATTTTTTCTGGGAAAGTGTTTAGTATCATGGTCAAGTAAAAAACAATCCTCTATTCCACTTTCTACAACAAAATCAGAATATATTTCTTCCTCCTCACTCAGGTTATTTGGATGTGACAAACTCTGGAAGATTTACTTGTAAAATATGAACATCCAGTAGTGATCAACTGTGATAACACTAATGCTATAAATATGTATAAAAATCCTATCATGCATTCCAACACAAAACATATACCAATCACATATCACTATCTAAGAGAACAGGTTTCTCAAAAAACTATCAAATTAGAATACATTGACACTAAAGAACAGATTGCTGAAATTTTTACCAAACCACTACCTAAAGAAGATTTTGAGCATCTTAGACAAAAATTGGGAGTAATTCCATTAAAAAAACACTAAGAGGAAAGAGTTCAGTCTCAGGGGGGGAAATGATGATAGGGGGAGTTGTTATATAGAATGGTTCCTTTGTCATTGTTGTCAAAGGGGGAGAATGTTCAGAGGTTTAGAGGTCTCCATAAATTACAAAGGGGGAGATTGTTGAGTATATAGCTGTCATTGATTTCAAAGGTGTTCACAAATGACAAAGGAACAACCAGCGTATATGATGGTTGAACCTACTAAGTAAAAGACTAAGGTAGTCATGACATGGCATGGAATGGTTGGGCATGTGGCATGACACATATGATGACATGGAATAAAAAGATCAAGTGAATGAGGATCAGTTTTGAAAGATCAAGATCGAATAGTGGGAATTGATCGCGCACAAGATCCAAAAATTAGGAAGCATCCCACAATATGGAAACAAAATTGTGGAACAGAAATTGCGGAAGACTGAAAATTGGAAAGTGCAATTCCGCATCCTGCAATGCGAAAACAGAGTTGCGGAAAGGAAAGTGCGAGAGTCCGAAAATTTGAAAACGTGATCCTGCATCCTGCATCCCACAATTTGGAGATCGGACGACTGAGATCAATCTCGCTAAAATAGATCAATGGTGCAAAAAGACCGTTTCAAAATAGAATATTGCGGAAAGGAAATTGCGTAAGTCCAAAAATCGAAAAGCATAATTTTGCATCCCGCATCCCGAAATACGCAAGATCAATGGTTAGGAATGACTCCGCAAAATATCGATGGTACGGAAGAAATATTGTGGAAAAGATGATTGCGGAAATAAGTTTGCAAAAAAGATAAAAAGGATGTTTGGCATCCTGCATCCCTCATCCCACAAACTAGAGATCGACAGTCAGGAAAATGCTCGACGAAGATCAACGGTTAGAAATCGTTGTGAGGTAATTTTGATGTGGAAAGGGGATTTCAAGGAGGAAATATATAGAACAGATCTACATTACAAATCATACTTGACAGTAGGATCAACGCCTCCGATTAAAACTAGTAAATATCATTGCAGAAAGAGTTTTGCATTGCGAAAATATCAGAGAACGATAAACAGGGTTGCGAAATTGAGATATGAGGCTAAGGGAGGAATGAAACGTTGACATTTGGTGAAGGAATGTGACGAATCGAAGAGGTAAGTGTTATTTGGGTGTGTTTGTAAACAAATAGTCATGACCCAAATTGAAAAGACGCAAAAATGAAGAGTTGCATTGAAATGATGAAGGTACTAGGTATTTAAATGATTTTTTGTGTTCTAAATGAGTTGTCTTTGTTAATACGTTTAATAGATTCCATAGTGAATAGCTTACATCTATTCCATAGTCTGAATAAAATCAGATTAGGGTGGCAAGGTGGTGCTAGGGCAGACCACAGGTCTGCAGGGGGGTCAAAGCCTCCTTCCAGTCGTAACTGGAGAACGGGGTGTCGTAGCATCCTTGTTTGTTAAAAATAGGCAAAAAACCACAAGGGGTGTTGTAGCATCCTATCCTGTAGCTACAGGAAAAACCTAGGGTGTATCTTGCATCCTTTTTGTTGTAGCAGATAAAGAATTTTGTAAATTTATCTTATTAATGAGTATGAGTTGGTGGTTTGCTCTGTGAGGTTTCCACGATAAAATTTGTCTCATAATTGTTGATTATTTTGTGTTTTCATTAAAAAAATGTCAATATTGATTCAACCCCCCGCCCCCCTCTCACTATTGTGGGATAAACCAACATAGGGATACCATTCAAAGTGGTTATCACCACTTCTTCTTCTTGAACCATATCACCAATGGCTTCCAGCTATTCTTTGATCTGAGATACTCCGGAAAAATATGAGTGTATGGTTTCTGACTTCAATGTCTTTACACCCTTGAGCTAGTTCCTCAAGGTCATTTTTTTGTTGATGTTCTTACTATCACACATATTAGTTAGTGCATCAAACATTTCTTTAGGAGTGTTCTTTGAAGATACCTAGGAGATGAACTGATCCATGATAAAGTTAGCTACGATTATTTTCAATTTGATCATATCCTTTTTGTGTTTGTCCTTTACCTCTTCTCCTTCTGGTTCCTTAACATCTTCCTTGATAAATCCATCTAGGTAATGTTCTTCAAGGATGAGCATGATTATGTACTTCGATACTCTTAAGTTCTCTGCTCCCTCCATATTTTCATTAAGCTTCGCATTGTTTGCCGTATTTAAAGAAAAAGAACCTCAAATGGAAATTTGGGAGATAGTACATATTAGTTTGAGGACCTTTTCTGGAACGAGCTTCAAGATGACCTAGGGTTTGGCTAGGAAACCTTAGTTTTCCAACTGTGATCATTTGTGAATCTGATAGGAGGAAAATATGCACCTCCCCAAGGCGAGCTAGACTATATCTTTCTTTCATTGAATCTGAGGATAGAATTTTGAAAAATAT
Organism: Pseudotsuga menziesii; assembly: GCA_001517045.1. Classification (NCBI taxonomy): domain Eukaryota; kingdom Viridiplantae; phylum Streptophyta; class Pinopsida; order Pinales; family Pinaceae; genus Pseudotsuga; species Pseudotsuga menziesii. Next base: position 1,138,115 of record LPNX010998237.1, on the reverse strand, counting down.
GATGCCCTAGTTTCTTCTTATAGTAGTGTTAGGTCAAAAAGTGAAAATCCTTAGAATGAAAAACTGCTTTGACAGAAAGATGTGCCCTACTAGGCTGAGTTGAGTGGACCTTATTTTTTATTTGATATGTGGAGTGAGGTATCTATAATAGTAAACCCTATCTTATCAGATTCCTAGATGAGTTGTTGCACAATTTCTTCTTTTAGGTTAGCTATGATACCATGTTAATATTTTAAAAGTTGTTTCACCATAACAAAAGGATCTATGAAAGAATAACAAGAATAATAGAACAAAAGAGAACAAAAAGATTTATACCGGGAAACCCTCATAGGGAAAAACCCAACAAAACTTCCTCTATATAGACTTCACCCAGGAACAATGTAAGACCCAATAAAAAGACTAGATTGCTTCCTCTCCTCCAGATGGATTGTCTCTTCTCTCTCTAGCACAACTGCTTGAGCGTTCTACTTGTCAAAATGAGGGAGTTACCTATCCTATTTATACATATTAGCTGAGAGGCTTAATAACCTAACTGGTCTGACTTCTCCTTGTTTCCAAGGCCGAATTTCCTTGGAAGACTAAAAAATGCATTTTGATAATACTTTAGTGGGTAATACTAACCCGACTTACAACTGAGGATTTACCTCAATACTTTACATGAACAATTACATCAATGACATCCCTAAACAAAGGAAAAACATCTATGAAAGGGGTGATAACAATAATAATACAAAATATAATATCTTCCAGAATTACATTTCTTTAAATGAGGCTAATGCAAGTACAAGTTCCCACGATCCTGAAGAAGATGAATTCTTTGTAGTAGAGGAAGAGTTCACAAGATCGATCTCACCATCACCACATGAGCTTCATGAGGTTTATCCTATGTTGGAGGAAGATAATTCTCTTTTCATGAGCCTTCCCATTTTGAAGGCGTTGCAGCTGCAACCATTATCCCAAAAAAAAAATGATTTTTAGGCCCCCCCTTATCCATTTAGTTTTTTAGAAGGCTTAGAAAGTCTATATTTTCTCACCAATATTTGCTTCATGACTTAAAGTTTGGCAAAAACTAAGTTTTTTTCTTATATTGGATGCACTCTTGAGAGTTTTTCCGACGTATCGGAAGCACAATGGTATAACCAGCTGATGTTCTATATCGGATGCTTTTAGAAGTCTCCTTCCGATGTATCGGATGTTCCCTAGTGTATCGCATCGGAAAATGTTTACTGAGAGCTTGGAGCTTAGTCAAGATCTGTTTTGATGCATCGAATCGCCCATGTTCTATCCTTTTCTAATATTTGCAAAAAAAAATTATGTTCTCATCCACCATATCGGCTGCCTCTTCTAAAGCGTTCCAAGAGATTAGTGGTTTCCCTGGCTGATGTTGCGAATGTGGAGTCCGAAGTATATCGGATGCCTTCCCATAGTGATTTCTGATGCTGGCGCAAGGTTAGCTGCCTGGCCTATCGATGATTGCTTAAGTGCTTTTAACCATTTCGGTGGTTTTTCGCCCAATCTTTTGAGTCCATTCTTGATAAGCCATCTGAAGCTTCCGCGACCACTAGCAATTTCATATACAATGTGAATTTAGCGCTTTTTTTTCCCATACAAAACTTCTCTTTACCCACTTTCAAGTCTATAAAATCCTATCAAAGGATTTATATGGTAAGTGTTCACCGTATTAGTTGCCACTTGGAGCTACAGAGTTGTCACTGCTTGAGCAAATTGCTTACCAGTGGGGGTCGTCCTCGTCTAGGTCATCCTCAAATTTTCCAGGTAGAATCTTATGTCTTGACTCGTTACTCAGCATTTCTTAGCACGGTTTGGTACGGTGAGGTCGTTTTTCTTTTCCGCGGAAGGGGGGGTGTTTAAATGTTGTGTTGATTTTTCATTTTTATGTGGGGTTTTTCCTCTACACAATTAAGTTGTGGTTACCGTTTCTTTCACCTGCCATAGTTTTCCTTGCCCACAGTCTGCCATGATTTTCTCTCTGACATTCATTGGAAGAAAGAAGGGAGGGTGCAGATGATCGTTTCATCGTCTACACTACTCCCTCATATCCTCTACCATATTATGGCAAATGCGCAGTCGTTGGTTGAGCGCGTTAGGGTTTTTCATGGGACGCCAGGGGAGAGATTTTCTGCTATAGACAAAGACCCAGTTGGTACATTCAAGGGGTTAGTAGTCTGGCGTTTTCATGGTTTTTCCCGTCGTTACTATTGATGCATGTGGATGTAAGGTCATAGTAAAACCTTAGGGATTGCATAGTGAAAGTTGTTTCCCATATTTTGTGTCTGAACCACCTTTGAAAGATTTATGGTTTATATCTGCATAAACAGAAAGCATTTTTTTAGGTGGAAGCAAGGTTGGTTAACATGCATTATGACGATTTCGTAAATGTTCTGGTTAACATCAGTTGTTGGTTTCAGTATATAGTTTGTCATTTATATGTGTGAATAGACTAAATTTAACTTATTTTTGTATGATCAACACAAGCTCGTCATCCACATAGTAGCATGCCTCGAAAATAGAAAAAGAAGGCGCAAATAGGAGATGAAGAACCAGAAGTAGAGGTCATAACCCGGGTCGAGGTTATCTATCATGATACCAAAGCCATCACAAGTGTTGATCCTAAATACAAATGGGGGGCAATATACAGAATGATCTCCAATTAGAGTGTTCTAGATTCCATATTGGATGATGTACCTGTATATGCTAATATCTAAAGATCAACAATCATGAAGGTAGCCACACGACCAGAGATTCTCCCTTGTTCAGAGGTAATATGATGGATCATTTCCAGGGCTGATGTGACAAAGATGATCTTGGCTAATACTGAAGGAAAGGGTTATGCGGCCTATATCCTAGCTTATGTAGCCATGGCCTACAATATGCCAACACCCCAGAACTATTTGAGTGAATGATGGTTGAAAGACCTTGATCTAGATGTTGTCGAAACCGTCAAGAGGATGATGATCCCAGGAAAGAATTTTCATACAAGGCCTTCCAGGGAGTATGAAACTGCAAGCCTTCATACTCCATATAGATTGATAGCATTGATGTTAAACAAGATATTTAGAAGAGCCAATGGAAAGAATTTCAAAATAGGTTGGATACCAGTAATATGTTTGTGGCCACTCAAGGAGCCATCTTCAACTGGGAAAACATAGTGTCTAACAGTTTGTCTTCTTGCATAAGAGCAACACTGGGAGGAGTCTCACAGAAGAAATCAAAGTTCTATATGAGCTTAGTTTTGATTGATTGTATTTGATGCACACAGCCATTCCTAGCTCTGAAGTGCCAATGGGATAAGGACAAGTCTCATGTATATGTTGCATATCAGTTGTTGTGGGCACACAAGTATTTCAGTCATTACAAGAGTATTTGTGAAGGTCTCATCATGTTGTTGTCCAGTTTGATTTTCCTTGCTGAGTGTGATTGCATATCAGTATAGGCTTTGAAGTTTGTACAAGATAATGGACATTATTACTTGACTGAGGAGGGTTTGTATTTGAGGATGTTTGGCGGATCGAGGGCTCCTTCTCTTCTGCCAAAGTACACTACAGATTATTTTATTCATAAGGAGGTAGTAAGACAACTTTATATTGATGGAGTTGGTCACTTACTATTTGAACAAAAGAAGGCTGTGTACCCTCCGGTCCCATTTTATATAGAGAGTTACAAGTTTTCCAAAGTAAAGAGTGCAGCAGAATTTGTTAAAGGGATAGAATGTTTTCACTTTGGCGAGATGAGTTTTCATAGAAATGACTCTGAAAATAAGGTGGTTGATTACTATATTGCAGCAGGGGTGCATTTTGAGTACACAAACTTTTGGGATAAAGATGAAGAAATTTTCTGAAATGCTCGAAATATGACAACTTTAAGAAGGAGGTTTCAGCAAAAGATAACTACGGTTGGTGGAAAGGGAAAGTTTATTGAGCAATAGAAGAGGCAAGAAGAGGAGGTTGTAAAGAAAATACAAGAGGAGGCACTCAGATTATCCCGAGAAGCAAAACAATGGTTGGCAACGGAAGAAGAAGAAAAAAGAAAAGCAATAGAAAAAGCCGAGAAAAGAGCAAAGGAAGAAGAAATTGCAAAGAGAAATGAAGAAGAAAAAGCTCAGAAAAAGTAGAAAGAATGAGAGGTTAAGGTTAGAGGAAGCTGATAAAGAAAAGGAGCATGCAGAGAAAGTGGTTGAGGAGCTTCACCAAAAGGAGAAAGAGGAACAGGATTATGCAAATTAGGAGAAAACTCGGTCTTATGATGATCCGATAGAATCCTCTGTTCCATCCAGTAGCATAGCAAGAGGAAATCCAGTTTCAGCAGCAGGGATTGAATTCATCCCTTTTATTCCAATAGAAGGAGAAGAGGTGGCTGATCTGAATACCATATTCTACGACAAAGCTAAAAAGAGAATTGTTAGGAGAACAGAAAAGAAAGTGAACACTGGAGGAAAGATCGGAGTTATGGTAACTGAGAAGGAAGTTGTTCATGGGAATGATAAAGATCTGAGACTAATGGAAAAGGCAGGAGTAGCCACAGCCCTAGCTACTAAAGATAATGTTGATAAAATAATGACGGAGTTGGAACAATCTAAGAAGAAGATTGCCCAAATGAAAGAAACCCTAAAAAGGGAAAGAGATGAAGGTCAAAGTCTGAAGAGAAAGTATGAAGAAATGCCTAGTATGATTGAGGAGTCCAAGGCAGAATTCCAAACTTTACAGTCTGACAAGGAGGTTTTAGTATTATCAGTGAACATCATTGAAGGAGAGAAGAAAGACCTAGAGAAGCATATCATGGAAGTAGTGCAGAAAGGGGATACATCAAACAAAATAATAGAGGAGTCGGAAGCCCAAAACCTTTTACTTAAAGAACAATTGCAAGTAGCGAAGGAGAAACATATGGACATCACTCCATTCAGAAATTTATCCTCGATGTTACAAAAGGAGATTAATTAGGTCTTGTTGAATCTTGCAGAGGAAATGTATAAGGTGAAACAAATAGAAAACAGATTGAAATAAATAAATCTCGGCTCAACACAATTCCAAAGAAGATTATTAGATGTGGTAGAGCTGGTTAAAAATCAGTTAGCATGGGTAGAAACCCATTCAAATTTTCTAGCCGATATGCCTCTGAAAACAGTAGGAGGTCTTAAAATGGAGATAGCCATACTAAATTTTGGTTGTAAAACTACGGTCAGGTTAAACACCACTATTGAAAAGACTATTGAAAAATACGTGGAGTTTTACAAAGGTATACAACTAGTGCACAATTAGTGTCTGATTCTAACGGACACCTCGGATCAATTTTTCCTAGTCAAGGGAGAACATCTATAGAATTTGTAGGAGAGGCTGAAAAAGGGAGAGGAGAGCCTAGCAAGACTTGAAGTTGTCAGTGAAAAAGACATCAAGACCTAGATTATACAAGCATCGGGTCACCAACTTAAGTTAGAAGAAGCTTTGAGTCAAAGTACTCTCAAGGTGAAGGAAATCGAATCCCAGATGTCCAAACATGAGGTAGAAGTTCGCGTATTGGAACCTGCAGAGTACAAAGTCATCAGTGAAGGCACAAACGTGGGGTTTTTTTATCAAGACACAAACTGGGCCCACTTAGTTGGCTTATTCACAAATTGAAAATTATGTAATATTTTGTATTTATCCTTTTTTCTAAGTGCATGCACTAGAAGACTAATTTTTGTAAAGGAAGAGTTGAGGGAGCCCAAAAGGCTAGGGGGAAACTGAAGAGTTTTTTTTTGTTTGTATAAATAGAGGTGAAATAGATGTTAGAAAATACCTTTTTCATGCTATCTTTTCGAAAAGTTATTGGAAGAAGAACTACTTCCTTTTATAATAAAGAATTCATATTTTTTGCTGGAGAAGGCACTATGAAGTCTCAAATGCATGTTGTAGATTGGTTGAATGTGGAATTACTTATGTTTCATCTTTTCCTACGAACTGTGATATTGTTCTAACTTATGAATTATTTCAATGTTATGAATGAGTTCCCATTTATTTTGTGAAACTTACACATTATATTGAGTAATGAATGTTTTGACTAACAATGAGTTATCTCTTTGTTTGTCTTTCCACTTACATTCATGTATTCTGAATTATGAACAGCTATCTGTAATATTCTAAATGCATGTTTTATAGTACATTACTCATCATTAATTACAATCTTGCTCCCTAGGGATAGGTTAGATAGAATTAGTTAGCATTAGCATAAGTTATTCTTTGTTTATGATTTAGAAGTGAAAGAGGTAAGACGAGAGGTAAGAAATTGTGCATCACATTGTGAGCTCTTCACTTTCTCTATCAATTGCACTTAAGTAGGCACGTACATATCATACATAAAGAAAAAACTAAAAAATACACTTAAACGGTGGATCGGGCCGCAACCAATAAAATAAGTGTAACTTCTATAGAGACAGAATTCAGTATTTGGTTCACATTATCTCAGAGGAGGGTATATCTGTGGACCCTGAAAAGATTGAAGCCATTATGAATTGGCCTACTCCAAGAAATGTGACAGATGTAAGATCTTTCATGGGACTTGCAGGATACTACAGGAGATTCATTGAGGGATTCTCCAAAGTTGCACATGCTATCACTTCCTTGAAAAAGAAGGGGATGAAGTTCGAATGGAAATCGAGATGTGAAGAAATTTTTCAGAGGTTGAAGAATCTTCTCACTAGTGCACCAGTATTGAAGGTTGCAGATCCAGAAAAGGATTTTGTGGTGTGTACCGATGCATGCAGACAAGGGCTTGGAGGAGTCCTTATGCAGGACAACCACGTGATATGTTATGAGTCAAGAAAGCTGAAGGAACATGAGAAGAACTATGCCGCTCATGATCTAGAGCTTGCAGCCATAGTACATGCCCTCAAGATGTGGAGACATTACTTGATGGGCAGGAGATTTGAACTCAGAACGGACCATTGTGGACTGCGGTATCTATTTGATCAGCCTACTCTGAATGCTAGGCAAGCAAGATGGCTGGATTTTTTATGTGAGTTTGATTTTGAAATCAAGCACATAAAGGTAAAAGAAAATAAGGTAGCTGATGCACTCAGTAGGAAGGTGCAGGAAATGCGTGTGGCATCTCTTAGTATTTGCCAATCAGATTTGAGGCAGCAGATTGTTAACCGTGTTGTCGGAGATGAATTGTATGAGCAGGTAAAAGACAAGTTGCAACAGCGAAGTCTTGAGAATAGGTATGAGGGATATAAATTGAAAGAAGATGGACTTCTCACTTATAAAGGCAGAATTTATATTCCAAATGTAGCATATTTGAGGAGAATTGTCATGGATGAAATCCATCAAGCTCCATATTCTGGTCACCCAGGATATCAGAAGACAATTGCTACAGCTAGAAAGTAGTACTTTTGGCCAGGTATGAAAAAGGATATGGCTGAGTACATTTCAAGGTGCATGAAATGTCAACAGGTAAAGGTTGAGCATCAACATCCAGCAGGTTTGTTGCATCCTTTTCCAGTTCCGGAATGGAAATGGGAAGTTATTTCCATGGATTTTATTACAAGATTGCCAATGACTTGGAGACAACATGATTCTATCATGGTTGTGGTGGACAAGTTGACAAAGGCAACACATTTTATACCGGTTAAGTCTACGTATGAGACTGGCGACATTGCAAAGATCTTCATGAAGGAGATATTCAAATTGCATGGATTGTCGAAGGCAATAGTCACCGACAGAGATGTCAAGTTCTCTTCCAACTTTTGGAAGGGGTTGTTTGCAGATTTGGGTACAAAGCTAAACTTCAGCACTGCATACCATCCTCAGACAGATGGGTAAACAGAAATAGTTAATCAGGTGCTTGAAGATATGCTTCACATGTACGTAATGGACAAACCAACCAAGTGGGAAGATTACTTACACTTGGTAGAGTTTGCTTATAACAATGGACATCAGGCATCCTTGGGGATGAGTCCGTAGGAAGCTTTGTATGGGAGAAGGTGTAGGACACCAGTGACTTGGGATAATCCAGTGAACAGGATTGTGCTTGGGCCAGAATTGCTCAAGGAAATGGTGCAAGAGATTGTAAAGATCAGGTAGAAGCTGAAAGTAGCACAGGACAGGCAGAAAAGCTATGCAGATAAGCATAGGGTGAACAGAGAGTTCAATGTTGGGGATCATTTTTACCTCAGAGTGAGGGCAAGGAAAAGTCCCTTGAAGCTTGGAAGTTGTGCCAATTTGTCACCAAGATACTGTGGGCCGTTTGAAGTGCTTGAGAGAATAGGGCCAGTTGCATATAGACTTGCATTGCCTGCTAGCACTAGAGCTCATAATGTTTTTCATGTTTCTTTGCTTAAGAGATATGTACATGATCCTAACCATGTGATAAATTGGGATGTGATTCAGGTGGAACCCGAGGGAGAGTTCTGAATCGAGCCAATGCGCATCCTCGACAGGAAGGTCACAATGCTCCGGAACCGAGCCATAGGTTAGGTAAAGGTGCAATGGGATCACTTCGGACCTGAAGAGGCCACATGGGAGCTGGAGGATGCCATGCGATTGGCACATCCATTTTTGTTCAATTTTGCAGAACACTGAGGCGATACCAGTGTAGCATTTTGTTCAATTTTGTAAAGCACTGAGGACAGTGTTATTGAAGGGGGAGGGGAATGTAACACCCCAGTTTTGACCCCATTGCATTTGATGTATATGATGTATGTATTGTAAATGATCATGGTGTGGAGCTAAAGGCCAAGGCCCCACCATCAATTGGTTATGCTATGTTTTGGATTTAAATTTGTCACCGAGTGTATATCGGGGCATGCGGCATACGTTTTAAGTTTATCATCATTTAAATATGCATCCATAATTAAATGAACCCGACCAGCTACGATCGCGGCAACTAAATCGAAAGGGGCATGATTTTCACAAGGATAAGGATGTGGGGAATTTGTCAAACCTTGGCCAATGAGAGAAAAAAACCCATGTGTCTTCTTCCCTTGTCTTATTCCAACCACTTTCATTAAGAAAGGCTGCTGGTGGTTGAGGCAGTTAATTGTTTTGGGGAGTGGGGTGGTAGGACTGTTGGTCCTCACCCACACGCACACTCCACCAGCAAGAAACACCCAGGCACTCTCTACACTGCGTGCTACCTACATAGTTTGTTCCTTCCTCACGTTGCTCATCCACACGTAGAGATTTCACTCTCCATTTTCACGACCTCCCGATTTTTGTTGTTCGTCCAAACGCAGGAGCAAACGTTGCTCACGCTCACGCACAAGATTTTCTCGGTCTTACCCATGTGGTTTTCCTCTACGGATTTGTGGTTGGTGTGGGTGGATCCTTTCCTCACGGGTTGATTGGTGGCTCTACGTTGCTCTCACTCACGCAGCAAGCTGGGAGCTATTGGTCACAGTCACCCACGATTTCCTATAGGAGACCATTTCACGCTCAAGAACTGTGTGCGGCCTGTGTAATTCTTATCCGCTGGCTTAGCTGTTCAGGAATGGACAGTTGTTTTCCCATGTTGTGGACTGTGGTTGTTTTTATTCCTTGAGGCTGTTGCAGACTATTTGAATTCATTTCCCATGTTTAACCTGTGACAGCTAAATTAATTGCCTGAGTGCAATGGTTGGTCTTCATACTGTGAGAGGAGCAGGGATGTTGGCTTAGATTTGCTTGATAAACCTGGTGTCTAGACACCACACAGACAGAGCTAGAGGGTTGACCTTCTTCTCCATCACCCCTGAATAGCACTGGAAGGGAATGCAGGGCCTGAGGGACTGTGTAGCAGAGAAGGGACTGATTCCTTGTGTTGGGTGTGTTTGGGTGTCTTAGAGGTCAGGCTAGTTCTGGTGTGGCTGTTCTTGGCTCTATAATGAGCTCACCAGCTTAGCATTGAGCCTTTCCCAACTCCTTAATGGCCTGATAAACCCAACTGTGTTGGCTTGGCTGTGTGTTTTGTATATCCTTGGCTATGTGTAAGCCTGCTTGTTCCCGTATTCCTTGGAGAGTCATGCCCAGCTCGGGGGTGGCAGCGTTGTTGAGAGATTAAGGAGCACGCTGGCCTATGGTTGGGTGGAATGTTGTAGCGATGTAGCTGGTTGTGGAACGATTTCATCAAAAGATAAGTGCTCTTGCCCATTTTTACTTCCGCAACCTTAATTTCTGTTAATGATATGATGAACATGTTGCATGAATGCTTGTTTGAATGTATGATGTTTCTGCTTTGTCTGATAGATGATTGCATATGTGCATGATAAATATTCATGTGAGCATATTCTAGTTCAATATACAAGTTTAAGCATTCTCTTTCAGCAATTATGTGTATGCATATGTTCATGGGGCTCTTAGCCCGGGTGTTTGAATCTTGTAGTCATGTCCTCTTCGTCGGCCAGAGGCATGGGTACGTGACAACAAGCTTTAACCGTTACTTGACCTACGGTAGTCGGACCGTAAACCGAACGGATTCCCCATACCAAAAAATAACGATATATTTGGGAACGCTTATTGGGGAGAATCCATACTGTTGTTACCTGGGATTTTTCCAAGCCTCAACAGTTTTGGCACTAGAAGGAGGTCCTACGGTGCATGGTTGGTCGAGGAAATTCATTTTCTTGAGAATACTCCACCAGTGATAGTTCTGAAACCAGTTTCCCTCAAAAACCCAGTACTGAATAAAAATTCACAGAGTATTTCTATTCCATTGATAATGAGGTGGTTGATGATTTAAGAAGGATCACAAGGGCATATGCAAAGAAGATTGGGAGACTACCTAATATTCCAGCCTTTCCTAGAAGAGAAGTGCGTAAGAAATACCGTCCTTATTATGATGATGCAGTGTTAGTGGAATACTTTGAACAACAAGTAGAAACAGCCTTGCAAGAAATTGTGCAACCTCCAAATCTGTTGGGACCAGATTCCCCTCACTACTCACCTTTTCTAACCCCTATCCAGTATCCTCCTCAATCTCCACTTAGAATCATGGAAAATGTGAATGCAAATCATCCTCCTCCACCACCTGCTTGGAATTCCAAATCCCCTCTAAATATTACTCCTCCATTACATGCTATGCCTCAAAATTTTGATAAGGCATTGCCCAAGTTTGAACCAAATGAAGGAATTCTTGTGGATGATCATTTTCAAAGTTTTTATCTAGCTTTAGAAGGATTACAAGCAGCAAAGCATGAAGACGTAGTTTGCATATTGTTCCCTCACGCTCTCAAGGGAAAAGCAGCCTCATGGTATTTTTCCCTCAGGGAAATTAAATTACAAATTGGAATACCTTTAAGAGATTATTTAGAAACAAATATGGAATCCAGAAAACCCATGTTGCTTTAATGAAGGGGTTGATTTCCCTAAAGAAAGAAAAGAAAGAAAGGGTGCATAACTTCACTCAGAGGTTTGTTGCCTACATGAATAACTTTGATGCAACTACAAAACCAACTGAGCACACCCTAATTGAGTATTACACCTCAGCTCTTGGGCCTAAGCTAGCCATGTTTTTCAAAATATCAATTAAGCCCACCTTAGTAGAGACTTATGAAGAAGCTGAGAAGGTGGAAGCCAAAATGGATAGTATAGACCAATATCCTGTACAATCAGAAGAAAATTCTTATGGGAACAGAAAGCCTATGTTGTTAACTAATCCTAAAGATGAGCAGTCACAGGAATTAGATGGTGTGGTAAAAATGATGTAGAAATTGTCGAATAGATTAATTGATCTGGAAAAGGAGAAGGAGGCCCATAAACAATACAAACCTTATTATAAAAAGAGAGATGATAATGGTCCACCCAAGCCTCCCTCTCATATTCCCTCGGCTATGAATTTAATAGAGGTGGGAATGGACATTTTTTGTACATTCCATCAGCAAGCTCACTCTAAAAAAAAATTCCCACAGTGAATAAATTCGATGACTTTAGTGATGGAGCAGTTATTAGATTCCAAGTTAACAGAAACTGTGGATGAGAAAGAGAAAGGTCATGAACCGACAGAAACCGAAGAAGAAGACGCTTTGGTTTTATGGGATTGTGTTTCCATGTTTAATATAGAGGATGAATATATCATTGAGGAAGAAGAAATACTAGAAACAAATGTTACAATAAGGAGTCAGAGCTCGTTGAAAGAGGATAACATGATACTGCCCAAGATAAAGAAACTTCGGGAAAACATGAAAAAAAAAATAATACTCAAACTATTAATATACTAGAGTTTGTCATATCAAGCCAAAATCCCAAGATAGTTATTATGCCTGTGAAGTCTATAGAAAACAAAGTTGAGAATGTCAAGAAGAATTCCACTGAAAACATGAAATGGGATATGACGGTGTAGAAGATATTAAAAAGACTAAAGCAAACATATCTTTCTTTGAAATGTGTAATCTACCCCAACAAAAGGAAAAGTTGTTGAAGGCACTTGAGACACCCATGAAGGAACCTCAGAAGGATAACCAGGCTGATGAAGAGATTGGGGAAGCAAGTTTAGGAGGAAAGTCTAAATATAGAACTCCAACATTCCTACTAACTTTTGAAATTTTCAATTACAACATGCATAATTGTTTGGTGGACTCTAGAGCATCAGTAAATGTCATGCCACTTTCAATTTGCAAGCAAATTAATGGTCAACCTAAACCAACTACAGGTCAAGTTGTCCACTTAGATAGGACCACAGTGAAAGTGGTAGGAGAAATGGAAGATGTCTTGATATGTTTATCAGTAGATGAGAGGGTATGACACTATATAGACATTGTTGTAGAAGATATCCCGGATGCATATGGTTTGGTTTTGAGCCGGGATTGGTGTGCAAAATCAGAGGGACATTTTGCCTCAAATTGGTCACATGTATGGTTACCTTATAAAGGTTTCCAAAATCAAATAAAGGTGCTAAGGGAACCTCAGATGAAACACAACGTAACCCAGTTGGAAGGAAAAAATGAACCAGTTAATTCTGTTTTGGGAAACTATTTTCTTAAGCTTGAACCGGGAAATTATAAAGCTGAAGAAGCCAGTAATACATGAGATATCCAGCCTGATCTCCTTAAATTTGCATGGGCTGATAAGATTGATTGTAATATAGTAGAGTTAGTCTCAGATGTAGTTAGTAGTTCAAATTTAGTAGGAGTAGAAAATTTTTGGATTCTTTATTTTGACAGTTCCAAAACCATGGAAGGATCAAGAGCTGGTTGTGTCCTAATCGATCTAGAGAAAAATAAATATTTTCTTTCATGTACATTAGAATTTGAGTGCACTAATAACATAGTTGAGTATGAAGCATTAGTCCAAGGACTAAAAAAGGCAATGGAATTAAAATTAAAAAATATAAAAGTATACGGAGATTCCGAAATCATTGTTAAACAAGTTCGAAACAAAATTCATTGCATATCACCACATTTCAAGGGCTAGAAAAATGAAGCATGGGATTTATTAACAAATTTTGATGCATTCAATATCTTTTCAATTCTTAGAGTAAAAAATGTAGCAACTGATTTGTTAGCTACTTCGGCTGCAAGGTTGGTACCTACGAATAATAGATGTTCAATTGAATTGATTTTCAGGCCTTATGTTCCAGACAATATCACCAATCTGAGGGTGTTTGATGATGATCAGCAAATTTTGGAATGTCTAATGAATGATGAAACCTTCAAGGGAGCCATAATAGATGATGAAAAACATCAAGCAAACCTCCAGAATGGAAACTTTATTCCTAAAGGAATTCGAATGTTAGAACAAATGTTTGATCTGGAAACCAAGTTTAGAATACCAGCAAATGTCAAGACACATAGTTTGAATTGATAAATACAGGGTCAGAGGCTGAACCCAAATATGTGAATTTGGGGAAGTGTTGTTCACCCAGGGAGAGGAGAAAATTCATTAGTTTATTCATACAATACAAAGATGTATTCACTTGGACCTACGAAGACCTCAAAACTTATGACACCAAAATTATACAGCATGTTATTCCAATCAAAGTTGGATTCAAACGTTATCAGCAGCCTCTGAGAAAGATGCACCCCAAACTAGAACCCCTAATTTAAAGTGAGGTGAAAAAGCTTCTAGATGCTAAGATCATATTCAAGGTTAGACATTCAGAATGGGTTTCAAACTTGGTGCCAGTATGAAAGAAGTCTGGAGAGATCAAACTTTGTGTTGATTTCAAAAATCTAAATCGTGCATCCGACAAAGACAATTACCCTCTCCCACCCATGGAACATATATTACAAATGGTCTCAGGTTCTAAATTGTTTTCTCTATTAGATGGATTCTCAGGCTATAACCAAGTGCTAGTAGTAGAAGAAGACAGACTCAAGACCACCTTCAGAACAAAGTGGGGGACTTTTGCATATAGAAGAATGCCCTTTGGACTCATTAATGCTGGAGCAAATTTCCAAAGGGCTGTGGATATAGATTTCCGCAGTCTGATTAGATGGAGCATTGTAGTTTATTTGGATGATGTCACGATATTTTCTAAGAGAGAAGAACATGTGTTTCATTTGAAACAGATTTTCAAACGCTGTAGAAAGTATGGCATTTCTTTAAACACGAAGAAATGTGTGTTCGCTATCATAGAACGAAAGCTATTGTGTCACATAATTTCGAAAAAAGGGATCTCAATAGACCCAGAGAGAATTAAAGCAATAGAACAGATCCCTTTACCCCATAATAAAAAAGGTATGCAGTCTTTTCTGGGGAAAATCAATTTTGTGCGAAGGTTTGTGCCAGACTTTGCTCAAATAGTCAAACCTTTGCAACAAATGATCAAGCAAAGTGTTCAATTCAAGTGGACTGATTTAGAGAAGTATGCATTTAACAAGATCAAGACATACATAGCTTATGCACCATCACTTAAAAGTCCTAACTTTGAAAAATATTTTATCTTGTACACTTTTTCTTTAGATGATTCATTAGCAATGGTGCTTACGTGGAAAGAAGAAGGGGGAGATGAGTACCCCATATCGTTTATGAGAATTGGTCTGCAAGGGGATGAATTGAATTATCTCATGATTGATAAGCAAGCTTATGCAATTTTCAAGGCGTTGAAGCAATTCAGACTGTATATCCTTAAGAACCATACCAAAGTGATAGTTCTGCACTCGACGATCCGATCTCTTTTTTTACAGAAAGAGTTAGGAGAAAGAAGAGGTAACCGGGTACTTGCCTTGCAAGAATATGACCTAGAATTCAAACCAGTAACCATATTCAAAGGACAAGGGATCTGTAAATTGATGGTTGAGAGTCAAGACAATGAAGATAATGTTACGGAGAGAAATTCCTATGGCTTGGGGTACCACAACAGACAGTTAGACTCTAGAAATCAATCTTTCCCAATAGGCAATAGAAATAAAACAATCTAACACTAAAGGACCGAACCTCATACCTTATTTTGGACGGTTGAAGTAGATCCCCATTGAGCTTTCCAATCTTCAGCTTGAATTGTTATAGCACGTCCTCAACAACAAGTAAACAATACAAGCATACTATATTTCATGGTGTTAGATCTATTCCAGTATATATAATCAATAATGTATAAGCATTTGACATATTCCAATGGATGCAACATTCATTCAAATACACATTACTGGACAGGAAAAGAGATTTCTATTAATATGAATCAGAGATTACAAGTGACAACCTCTGACGGCACGTTTGCAAACTGGAGAAACTGAATCCCCCACTTGGGCCTCCACCACCTCAATCCTCAATCACTCCGATAGCAAGCTCACTAACAAAGGCAAGCTTGGGAAGAACACAACAATGCTCCAAAGGGACAAAGGGATACAGACTCAAGTATAGTTCTGGCAACATTGGACTATAGTTTCGATACTCTCAATTCTCTCTTATGATTTCAATGTCTCAATGGTTCCTTATATAGCTTTTCAAAGTGATACTGAAAGGTCGAATCCGTGCGATCTCAAGGCATATGGAAGGCCAGGAGTCATATGAGTCGGATTCAAGTCAAGGAATGCTCCAACAGTTTTGGATTATGCACACATCCCGATGTACGCGACTATAGAGGGAATATCCACGTATGTACGCCGTTATTGGTGAAAAGGCCGCTTATATCATTTTTCTAATGTTTTTAGGGATGGTCAATGATACATCAAAAGACAAAAAATGGTCCATAGGGGATAATGAGTCTGCAGCGGGACAGGGGAAGGCCATACAATGTGTGATTCACCTAGTGTGGTGAAATCCACTATAACAGATGCCCCCTAATGTATGAGATCGGAGGGGTTATACGATGGGTCCATCCTAGAAGTGAAGTGATGAAGGTACCCAAATGGAAGACCAGCCACCCAATCAGCATAATACCATAATACAACTCTGCATATAACTGCAAATACATCTAGCAATCCCGGATACATAAGAGTACAATGGCCATGAATAGGCATGAAACATGATAGAACATATGTGGTCATCTCCACGTACAATATACATAGATCAGAATCTCCATGATGAAGATATACAAAGTACAATGATCTCCACAAAGGATGAAGATATATAACAAATCAAGGTCTCCATAGTGGCTGGAAATGTCTGACATATACTGGAACAAATCACGAGAGCTGAAATCTCATGAACACTGGCACGATCAAGGAGGTAGCATATAGTGGATGCCACCAATCTGGAAGGTCTTCTACACAAACCGCTACGAGTACATGTCCTACTATGCGAATAGAGGTGTCGAGGTCAAACATAGTAGTCCATCGTCTGATTACCGGTCATTGATGTATACCGTTAACAGACGCGAGATCACCCACCAATAATGAAAATGGGAATCAAGGTACTAGAGTGCAAACTAACAAGTGTGAATAAATGTGTTGAGGTCGAACACTTGAGAGAGTCCATCGATCAGGGGACATTGATGTATTCCCAAAACTGTCAATGGTGAGAGAACCTGCCACTGATGACTGCAAGTCTCAAGGCACTCAAAATGACTCTAGACTCCAATCCCAGAATAAATGATCTGAAGTCGATGGGATGAAATCCACTGGAAGGAGGGCATTAGGGAATCCCCCATCATCCAACACGAGGTACTCAGCAAGGCTGTATAATATGGAAGAACTCGATCATAAGGTGCACGAACCAGTAACTGCACCGGGAATGGCCGACATGCAAAGTCAAGATAACTAAGGAATGGCCGACTCATGTTTCAACTTCCTTCGAACAAGAGCATAACGGTGTATGGTGACTGAATGAAGGTAGCATAGACTCAATATACAAACTGGGACATCTCTATGATGCAGGAGGCATCAAATAGAGGCTCCATAGGGACTGGAAGCTTAACCAGTCGGTGGAGATAAAACTCAGATAACGAGTACAGCTCCTAAAGTCAAACTATAACCCAACCAATGGATGTGATATACAGTGCTCTGTTCGAAGGTGACACAACTCAACAGTTGCCAAAGATAATATCTTTTCTTGTCTGGTTTTTTGGTTTTTTGATTTTTTTGGTATTTTTCAGTTATTTGAAAATCTTGAAAAAAGAATAAACTAGCTTTATAGTTACAAACTAGGAGGAGACGAGTGTCATAAAGGCAAACAAACTAGTTCCAAGCAGTGGAACATACCTATGCTCAATGCAAGGATACTTGTGTAGGATATCGACACTCCGGGGAAAATCCCCTCCCGGTAAAAAGGGAATCAAGCTGCGAAAGATATAAATAAAGGCTCTGCATGGCTAGACATGAGACAAGCTCGGGCTATATGGCTGAAACGCAATGTCAGGGGAGCTAGCATAAAGCTCAATAAGACAGGCAAAGCTCATGATAATGCATCCACAACTTGATACAAAGGGGAGTCCGGGGGGAAACAGGCCAGCATAAGATCAAGAGGAGTATGAGGCTCTTGCTAAATGTCATGGCAATACTATACAACAGACTCCCACACCCTAAAGGGGGAAACATCGGCATGGGCACCAAATGTAAATAAGGCGCTAACTAGGGTACCCATGTAAGGTGAGTCTCTACCACTCATATCATGCCACTTCTATAGTAGCAAGAAGGTTCCGTGACATAATAGAGTGGGTTTGTACCTAAGGATATAGTGACATGGTCATAAGGTCATGCAAAATGCAAGCGGTGGTGAACCTAACCTATATGCCAGTATAGACGTTATACTTGAGATCAGTACGAACAGGTCAATCCAAAGGCTGAAACAACGCTGAAAACGGTCATCTACATCACAGATTAGGTCAGAAACGGTCCAAATAGGTTAGAAATGGTCAAAACTATAGGAAAGGGGGTAAAAAATTTCAAATATTTGAAAATTTTTCTATAAATAGTAAAAAATATAAATCATTTGAAACTTTTACCCATTTGAGCTCTGATATTCAACTGCAAATTCCAGGAGATCCAACCGGCGGAATTCACAACCGATTCTTCCAGGTACTTACTCATGTTCTCAGCTTGCATTTCAATACAATTTTTATAGTTTTTCATGGTCAAATGAATTTCTAATGGCCAAACTTACATGAGCGCTATGGCCCACGCAGGTATCGAGGTTTTTTCCGCATATAGGGATGGCTATATGTGGAAAAGGGACCAGAAACCGCGTACATACGCGGCTGTTTTGAAAACAGCCGCGTATGACGCCGCGCATAAGGATTTCTATGAATCTAATGGACATTTTGTCAACTTCTCATGCAGGATGGTGCTAGAGTGGCGAGAACGCGAGCATGGTGATGTAGAGGAAGCAGTAAGGGCTGACAGGATGGCTCAAGAAGCACTACGAAGATGTGGACTCTACAAGTTTTGGTGCCTAGGAGGCTTGAGGGCCAAACTAGGACTACTACAGATGCTTGTAGACTATTGGGATCCGGACTCAGAGTCCTTCCGGCTAGACGGTATGTCCCTGACCATTGAGGTGGAGGATATCTACTTTATCACAGGTCTATCCAGACGAGGTGAGATGGTGAACCTTCGTGCCCGCGGAGAGCCAGGTCATGGGCTGACTATCGATGAGTACATAGCAGTGTACTGCTACCCAGAGACGGAGAAGGTGGGGAGCCAAGTTCCCACCAACGCTATACAGGTACTGGGCCTAAAGGCCATACTACTAACGCTGGGCAGGATAGCAGGCTTAGCATCACTCCATCAGGCCTCTCGGCCACTGATGTTCTATGCGGTGGAGTGCATGACACCGACCATCTATGACTGGAGCACTTCCCTACTGAGCAACATGAAACATCAGCTCAGCGAGTGCAAGGCAGGTAGGATACGAAACTTCGGGTTCAGCAATATCTTGAGCATGTTTTTCTTCAAGCGTGTTCTAGGATTGAGCCCTAGAGTGGATGTTCCTCTCCACAGGGTTTGAGATCCGGCCCAACGACGTTGGGCAGACGTGATGCGCAGACTGGGGGGTGGTAGGGTGGCCAACCCTTATCCAGCAGACTTTTTTCCATGGTGGCGACGACAGATTATCGCCATAGAGGACTACCCTTATGTAGGGATATACTTCCGGGGAGACCCGGACATGCCATTACCACCAGGATCAGCATATGGAGACATAGGTAACGAATCTCGACCCTTACTCTTGTTTTTTTTTTTTTAAATTTTTGGAGTATTTAATTTTTTTGTGTTTTCTTGATTAATGGAATCAAAAATACATGTTTTTGGGTGACAATACATAGTGACATCTACCATTGATGTGCATATGTGGGACCACGATGACCAGAGGGATTCCCACGTCATAGACGGAGGGGAAGAGGAGACAATATCACCGGTGTGGATGCGGAGCGAACGCTCCAAAGCATCCATACCAATTTTGTGCGACTGAATCACAGGATTCCCATGGCGCAAGTCGAGGACTTGCCTGAGGCTATGCAGAGACAGGTGGTTGGTGTACCACGCGCATGGGTGCGTTTATTCCGGCGGCTAGCTAGAGCCGTGGTGACATATCATGATCACAACCCTCATCCACCTCCACAGGAGTAGACACCTGGGAGTGTATCTATTGTACTACCGTGTATATGATGGTGGCTTTCAAAGCCCCAATTTTGTATTATGATGCTATGTATTACCACATTTTTTATGTATATAAAAAAGGTTTATGGTGATCGATTTATTTATTTACATGTGTAAAAATTGTGTTTTATGATTAATTTATAATGAATGAAACAAATGCCAATCTAACACATAGTTAGCATATGAGTCAGCAATTTGATTAAAATTTCTTGGAATGTGTATATATGTTATGTTCTCAAATTGCCGTTCTAGCAATCTCACACGTAAGAATCTCCTCAATAATGTCAGATCTCTAACATGGTACAAACCATTTAGCTGTGACACTACTAACTCTGAATCAAGACGTACCTCAAGAGAGAGAATACCATGCGAAATGGCATCCCGTAGAAGCTCGATAACGGCACTATATTCAGCAACATTGTTGGAAGATGGCCGTAGACATACACCTCCTGAAGACAGTACATGACCCATAGGAGTAAAAATCACCCAAGCAGCTGAGGATGAGTGTTGAGTGTGACGGCTTGCACCATCCGCGAATCCTACGTAGGTGGAAGATTCCATTGACATCTACCACAAGAAATGAAAACTAATCACAAACCCGATCACGATAAACAAGACCTAACTATTCAAAAAAGTTGTACAATAATATACAACAAACAACCTTGGCTAAAGATCATGCATAGTATTTTTTAATATAGAGCCCATTTCTAGGCTCCGCCAAGGCTGTCCCTTCGTAATCCACTAACTCGTAGGCACCCTTCTCTAATACATGCTTGACCACGTAAGGACCACGCCACATAGGATTGAACTTCCCTGCCCCCAAGGGTTCTTTCGATTGATCCCACAAAAGGACCAAGTCTCCCTCACTAAACACTCTCAGACAGACAGACTTATCATATTGGGCCTTCACGCGACGCTTATTAACCTCTAGAGTCACCAAGGCATCTCTACGCTGCTCATCAAGTTGCTCAAGGTGAACCAAACGCTCCTCCAAAGGCGAAGTATTTGGTAAGAGTTCTATGGCTCACTTCAACGAAGGAATTTCGCATTCAACCGACAAAATTGACTCCACTCCATGAACAAGCTGATATGGAGAAAAACCAGTGGCAGTCTTTACCACGGTTTGATATGGCCACAAATCAGGGTACAACATAATATGCCAATTCATCTTGCTTTGTGCGATGGTTCGTTGGAGAATGGAATTAAGTGATTTATTCACTGCTTCAACATGTCCATTCGCTTGAGGATAGTAAGAAGAGGAGTGCTCTTGCTTATATCCTAACTTGGAGGCCAACTCTTCCATCATACGATTCTGAAAGTACGAGTCATGGTCAGTGACAAGCTCTTTCGGAATCCTGAACCTAGAGATGATTTGGTTGAATACGAAATGCGCGGCTGTCTCACCGTCGGATTTCACTGTAGGCATTGCCTCAGCCCATTTCGTGAAGTAATCGACAGCCACAATGATATGATGGTGCCCCCCAGCCGAAGCTGGGTTGCAATCCATAAAATATATCCCCCACTTGGTGAAGGGACCGACGGTGATAATAGGGTGCAACGGGGCAGGCTTCGAGCACATGTTACGTGTAAACACCTAGCAAGGGTGGCACCTCTTGACCACTTCAATACAATCCTTGAAGATCGACGGCCATAAATATCCTGCTCTCAAAATATTTTGGGCTGTAGCAAGCCCATATAAATGACCACCACACGCCCCTCCGTGGCAATCATTAAGCACTACCTCAGCCTCATCATGAGTTAAACAACGTTGTAAAATGGAATCTACTCCACGGCGGTACAAAGTATTGTCCACTATGAGGTAGTTCTTGGAAACGTGACGTAATCGACGTCGCTCATCTCGTGAGAGGTGAGTAGGGGACTTCTACGTTTGTAAATATACTATGATATCACCATACCATGGGTCAGCCGTTGAGATCAAGAAAATGTGTTCATCAACAAATGTATCTTCATATGCCGACTCCTTAGCCTAGCTCGAAAAATCTGATATGAGCTCTGCAAAGATTAAAGATTTCTTCGATTTTGCCGAAACAAACTCGAGATCAAACTCTTGCAGAATGACAATCCATTTATTGTATTTTCCCCCAATCATCCTCCGTGTGAGGACGAACTGAAATGGATTGACATGGGCAACGACCAAAGTTTGGCGAAGGAGAATATAATGTCTCAAACGTTGCACTGCATGTACGGTGGCCAAGGCAAGATTCTCTACATGAGAATACCGAATCTCTGTGTCAATAAGGTTTCGGCTCAAATAATATATGACATGCTCCTGGAGCTCCTCATCCTCTTGAACCAAAACCATCCCAATCGTCTCTAAAGACGCGGCCACATATAATAGGAAATCACGGCTATAATCCGGAGGACTAATAACCGGGGCTGATGCTAGGGCTCTCTTAAGGGCATTGAAGGACTCCTGGGCTCGCTCATCCCATTCAAAGGGAGTATCCTTCTTCAGGAGACGCATAAAACCTCTATTCAAATTGGCGAAATTGACAACAAATCTTCGTAGGAAGTTTTCCATGCCTTGCAAACACTGAAGATGACGAATATTTCACGGGGGAGACAACTGAAGTATTGCCTCCACTTTCAAGGGGTCGACTCTTATACCCTCTTTAGAAATTATAAATCCTAAAAGACGACCTGATTTCACACAAAAGATGCACTTATGAGGGTTCAATCTAACAGCATAATGCCGGCATCTTTCGAACACCAATCTCAAGTGATAAGAATGACGCATCCTCATGCGAGAATGAGCAGTGAGGTCATCCAAAAATACTTCGATAATGGACTTGAGATCATGGAAAATCAAGGTCATCGCCCGCTGAAAGGTAGCCCCGGCGTTTTTAAGGCCGAAAGGCATTTTTCGATACGCAAATGTTCCCCAAGGACAAATAAATGCGGTATTATGTTGGTCCTCAGGTTTAATTTGAATCTGATTATATCCGGAAAAGCCATCCATAACGGAGAACACCTCGCTAACCGCACACTCATCCAAAATCTAATCTATAAACAATGTGGGGAAGTTATCCTTGGGATAGGCACGATTTAAATCATGGAAATCAGTGCATATACGGATCACTCCTTGCTTCTTATCCACCGGAATGGGGTTTGAAACCCACTCCGTCAAGGGAACGGGATAGATGAAACTAGCTTTCAATAGTTTCTCTATCTCTGCCTTTATGGCGGGTGCTTTCCTAGGATTTACCGCACGTAAACGCTGTCGAACAGGCTTCGCGTTGGGGTAAGTCTTAATTTCATGTTCGACAATCCGAGGGTCAATCCCTGGCATCTCATCATAAGACCAAGCAAAAACATCGCAGAATTCCTTGAACAGCTCGGTATACTCACGAATCTCATCTTGGGAACAATCTGCCCCAATGTACACATTCTCAACAGTACCAGGATTGCGAGAAATGTTGATAGGCATACTTGATGATATGTTTGCCATGTTCCCATCAGCCATCTGACCAAGAGAGCTTAATGGAATCATGGGCCTACCAACTTTCTGTCTAAGAATCTCCCTGTAATCCTCATGCTCCAAAAGGTCAAGCTCTAGAAGGAAATATGATCTATGATGGAGTTCCTCCCATGGTGGCTCAACTCCCGACATAGCCTTGATGATCACTTCATCTGAAGGGAAAACCGTATCAAGGAAATCGTGGGCATGAGAAGACTGTACTGCCCATGTAAGCAGCACATAGGGGTCTTTCTCCTCTGTCCGTGAAGAAGAAGAACAAGGCTCTCCAGCAGATTGAAGATTAGCTTGGTAAGCTATCATGGCTACAGGCAACGGCACACTCGTCTCCAATGGTCTCACTCGAAGGAATCGGTGATGGAAGAATCCAAGGATCTCCCATATGATTTGTGCGAAAAGGCACCGATCTCATAGACATGGAAGCACCATTGAAACTAGCTCCTATCATGAGGACGGGTGCAGGACAACTAAAGGTTCCCATAAGGGAAGGATACATACCTACACCGACACTCCCAGTTGCCAGCTGGGAATGTTCAACTTTCGGAACCGAAGCTTCCGAAGATGCACTAACAGGTGGATTCTTGAATGACATATGATCAATCGTCACAATCTTCCCATTATGAGGAAAGCATACAACGCGAAATACGGAAGACGCAACGGCTTGCATACTATACATCCAATTCCTTCCCAGTAAGAGATTGTAGTCAAGGGGTGCATCAACCACCTTGACCTCTATCGCAATGGTCTTCCCTCCCAAACGGACTTTAAGAGAAGAAAGGATACCGTGCAGCCTAAACGATCTCCCATCAAAACCAGTTAACATGGTCATAGACTTTGACAACTCAGGAGAACCAAGACCCTTCCAACAAGACAAAGACATCACAGAAGCAGCAGCGCCCTCATCAATCACAGTACGCTTGATGATCATATTAAGACATTCTACATGCACCAAAAGGGACACATAGTAGGGCAAGCGAGGCTGATGTCCTGCGGTTTCAAACTTGATCACTAAGGAAGAATCATCACCATTCACACCAAGAGCGGAAACCAAAGCCTTCCTTTGCGACGGACAACTCTGAAGCACCTCCAATGCAGACATCGCACAAGGAGTATGACCCAAGTCCTCGACAATTGAATAGTTCTGAGCGGCTCGGGCATTTGGATTATGCCCTGAACGCTTAAGTACCCCCTTAGGAATGTGAGGTGCGGCTTCAGGCTTATCTGCAGGTTTCTCAATATGCAAAGGGGTTCCTGGTGGATTAGGTTCTTTTCCTGGGTTGGGTTGTGACGAAGAATAATCTTTCGCACGCGTCACAACTTTCACGGCACGGACCATATTAATGCACCCACGACCACTAGTTTCAGGTGGATCTTCATCACTAGATTGATCATGGGACTTCGAGTTCATATTTTGGTTATGCAGTAAAGGGTTCGTTAATACAGCTGGGCCCTGTGATATGAACTTCGAAGCTTCATCCATCCTAGGGCACAAGTAAGTGAGGTGATCGTCCTTACAAAGCTTGCAAGGAAACTTAACCTTACGCTTATTCTGCTTGTCCCCCCCAGCATTTTTATTGTTCTTGTCATTATTGTTGGCATTCTCATTTTTATTCCCACCCTTCTTATTATTGTTTTTACCCTTTTTTCTATTCCATCCGGGTTGCTGGTTACACTTCTGGTCGGACGATTGCACAGCAAGTACACGCCGTTTGGGCGGGCTGAGACGAAGCCATAGCTTGTCCTGAGGAATATTGGTTGATGGACAACTAAGAAACTTGTTTCACAACCAAACCTGCAGGTTTCTTACTTGCACTACCCACAATGCCATCAGCATGTGGTCCAGGTTTGACCTTTGGATTGAAACTAGAACGAGGGGCATTAGGTATAATCTCATATAACAAACCAGACTGAGCATAGATCAAGTCTAGTTCCTGCGCCCTAAAGATGGCCAGTTCCTCATTCTGCACTCCGGATGTGGAAACATCCTTCGCGATATATGGCAATAAAGATTTGAGGAACCACTCAAGGAGGAATTCCGGTGGTATAAAGGCTTTGATTAATCTCTTCTGTCTACGCCACTCCTGAATATGATCAGAAATATGGGTGGCTTTGTCTTGCCGAAATGTCGACAAGAGTTCAGTACCAACATCATATCATACCGGTAGCTGGAAGTGATTAAGGAAAGTCATCGCAAGGTCGTCGAACAAAGTAAAGGCACCCCTAGGTAACTCTATATACCATTTCGCTGCAGGCCCTATAAGGGTGCGTTGAAATAGTCTCAAACGGACTGAGTCCTGATGCAATGAATTGGAAGAGCACCATAGGTGGAATGTCATAATGTGTTCACTCGGATCCTCTCCTGGTTTGCCTTCGAACTTAGGTATGTCTGAAGGAATCTTGGTAGGGACAGCCGGCCAAGCCGGGTCATGAGCCACAAGATCGTTCGTAAGTCTCGATAAGTCAGGTAAATTGAGTGTCGCGAGGAAAGGGAGCTTAGCATGATGAGGTTTAGGGACCGCTCCCTGGTTCACATAGGATTGATTACCACCATGAACTTGGCCATAGTGACCTCCTCTTGTATGACCCGTATAGGGTGGCGTGGAAGTCGCATAATGAGGTGGACCTTGACTAGTAGGAGCTACAAAGCCATAGTTGGGAGAATAAGCAGGTTGTGAATACCCACCTCCATAAGGTTGAGAGACCTGTCCATACTGCGCCCCATAGTAGGGTCCATAGGTCATCGGCTACGATGCCCCATGAGACACTCCATAGGTAGGGATATACATTCCGGACGTAGGAATATACATACCGGAAGTAGGGATATATGTTGAAGAAGTAGCAATCTGACCTCTAGAAACATGAACATAACCTCCCGAAACCACGGGTGGTATGTAGGCTTGAGACACAACTGGTCTAGTAACCGCAGTACGGATCTAACTCGCAGCTACGTGCCGACTCGAAGGACCACGAGAGTAAGGTGGAGGGTTTGCATTTGAAGAACTCAAAAGTGAGGACGAAGGAATCTCTGTAAGAAGATATGTACTAGTGCCTATCGTCACTCGTCTAGAACCTGGTATCACTATGGGATCACTAACTCTAGGCCTAGGAGGTATATAATATGGAGCTTCCACCACTGGGATGGAAGGTGCAATGTGACTAGTACTCCCAAACCTCTCCGCAAGGTAAGGCATGGGATTCCCCCCAGGCATAGTGTTAGGGTCAAAATCGGATTCAATAGGAAATGTCAAATCATGCATAGGAAAACCAGTCATAGCATAACTGCCATAGCTGGTGCTAGGAGGGTCAAAGTGAGTCTCAGCATCTTCCGGCATTCCATACCGGTAGCGTGTCAATGGGGAATCCGGCCTAGCGTAAGTAGTTCTATCATGCAAAGATCCTATCTGGGAAATCACGGGACCAAACTCAGCTAGGTTAGGTGAGGGATCATATGTAGGAGTAAGATCCCCATCGTCAATACGAATGGGAGGAGGTGGCTCAGGAATAGTCTCTGAATGATCCTCCATGGTGTGTGAATCAGTGTGTGACATAGTCCGCCTGGACAATCTAGGCCCCTCTCCCAAAGGAGGAGGATAAGTGGAAGGCGAAAGTCCTGCTAACCGACGAGAACAGCGCGGAACCGTACCCGAATCCATAATGACTCAACAAAAAAGCAAAGACTCTCTAATTACATCAACCCTAGGCCAACTAGCGTGCACAGAGAAATCACTATAAAAACTAAAGCCAAAAGCAAGCAAACAAGGGCTGGATAAGTGAGCTCCCGAATGTGGTCGGTATGTCTTTCCTAGGAGAGGCTTGAGAGGCCCTTGTCACCACAAGCGGAGGTTCAAAACCAATTATTGTGGCCCTTAGCTTCAACGCGTAAAGCGACTGTGCTGTCCGACCCCAACCTGGCCGGGACACATACAGAATAACCTCTACACGTACCCCCTTGATATCCTAGGTAAGGTCACTAAGGTCACCTCGATATAATCAACGCTCAGGTGGACAGTCGCAGGAGGGATTGACCGTATGGGTAGGGTAGCAAAGCCCAAAACTCCCGAAAGAGCCCCCAGATACGAATAAAATCCTGGCTATATCGTCGGTGCTACACAGTTATCAACCAGGGGTTATCCCGATCAACAACCACTCACACTTCCTAGTGCTTGACTCCCTTTTGAGAGGAGCTTCCTGAGAACGCTGGTTATATAAAAGATTTCACACACTCCCTGGACAGACACCTAGTTGTTGTAGTTTGGTGATCTTGGAGAATTAAATTACAATGAACTATTCCAATATCCTAAAACCTAAGCTTGTTGGTGCACCCTAAAAAAGAAAAGAGTGTAATTCATTTTATTTAGCGTTGATTTTAGTTGGCTTTATTACTCAAAAAATAGGTTATG